>CM041000.1:2380206-2418037 GCA_022985145.1 Pangasius djambal | reverse complement strand
TTAATGCACAGAGAACAGGGCCACCAGTTTAGCCCACTCACACACACACACACACACACACACACACACATTCGCTAATCCACAGAGAACAGGGCCACCAGTTTAGCCCACTCACACACACACACACACACTCATTAATGCACAGAGAACAGGGCCACCAGTTTAGGCTGCTCATAATCTTTCTACTCTAAAATATTTCTCTTGTTGTTTTTCTTTTTTCTCTCCAGCTACGTCGAACAGCACGTTAGATGGCCTGGACAACATGGAGGGCGGCGTGTGCAAAACCAAATCCATGAAGCTGGTGCTCCGAGTGGGACAGCGTGAGTGTCACATGTCACATCTTAAACCCGTCTTCTTCAGTGAGATGCTAGAAAATTGAAAAAAAAAAAAAAAAGAACAGATGCAGAAAAACAGAAAGAAAGAGAGAAATAGTGGGGCCTAAGGAATAACATGGAGGAAAGACAGTGAGAGGAAGATAAGGCATGGGAAGAAAGACACGAGTGGACACTGAGAAAGGACGAGACTGAACGTGAGACTAAAAGATGACGTGGAGAAAAAAGGAGAAAAGAGAGTGAGTCATGGAAAATGGAGAAAGGAAGAAGGAAAGGAGAATGACGAAACAGAGAACTAATCCAGAAAGAGAAGGAGGAAAGAGTGAGACATGAGGAAAGAAACAGAGAGAGGAGAGGAGAGTGAGACTGAGAGAGAACCAGGAATGAGAGAAGGACAGAGACAAGAAAGGGGCAAAAACGACAGAGTAAGACAAGAAAAAAAAGGAGAAAGAAGGGTGAGACAGAAAGAAAAGATGGAGAAAAGAGAGTGAGACAAAAAATATCGGAAGCAATTAAAAGGAAGAAAGGAGTAGGAGAAGAGAAGTAAAAATGGAGAAAGAATGTGAGTGAAACTGAAGAAGGGAAATAGAGGAAAGAGAGCAAAGAGAGTGATAGAAAGATGTAAAGAAAGAGAAAAGAAGGTGAGACAGAAAGACAGCGTGGAGAAAAAGAGAAAAGAGGGTAGAGAAATGGAAAAAGGACAGGAGGTGGCAAAAGAAGGTGAACATGAAGAAAGAGATGGTGAGACATAAGCAAAGGAATGGAGAGAGAAGAGAGACAGAAAGAGAGAAATAGAGAGAAGAGTGGGAGACAAAGTGAAAATAGATAGAGTGGGAGAAAGAAGAGCGTCATAACGAGGGTGAGTCAAATGAAGAAAGGAAGGAAAGAGAGAGAGAGAGAAAAGCAGAAATGGGAGGGGAAAAAATGAGACACGAGGAACGAAAAAGAGGAGTAAAAAAAGACAGAAAAGTGAAAACGCAGAGAGACAAATGGAGCTTTTTTACCCAACATGCCCCATTTTGCTGCAGGCCATTTGGCTTTTTTTTGTGTTCAGGCCCCACACACACACACACACACACACACACGCACTGTAATACAGTGCAGTTATGAAGTGGTGCGTCACTATAACACATGAACAATAGCTCATATTATTTCATAGTTCATCAGCGATCATCACTTCTGTCGCCTGTTCAGTACGTGTGTGTGTGTGTGTGTGTGTGTGTGTGTGTGTGTGTGTGTGTTAGCCGCCTCTCAGCGTGTAATTGAAATGTCATGTGCAGTCGCCTCCTGTAGCTGCACCGGCTGTCCTTTTCCTCCTCTTTTAAGCCAATTCATTACATCTCTCCCCCTGTCTCTGGATCCTTCAGCTCCAATCCAACACCAGACCTGGGATAACGAATTTCCCAACATACCGACGTCTTTTATCCATTTAGTGTTACATTTGTTAGTTAGTTCCTGTATAAACAGTCGTTTTCTCCCCAGCCTCTTTTTTTTATGTCTTAAAGTTATTGAGGCAGTTTGTCACGCTCATAAATTATAACCTTTGTGTATGTGTGTGTTTATTTCAGGTCCTAGTGACACAGTCTCTGCGAAAGAACTTCCCAATTACTCCGAAAGCGACCACCAGAGCACCTCCAGCAAAGACAACGACGTGCTCGGCAAAGTCGGTACGTAGTGCGTGTTTTTCCGTTCGGCGTCATAACCCTGACCTTCTGCCCTAATGACTTAATACCTACTGCAACACAGTATCGATTTGAAAACAACAATCAATATAAACAGTAATGACGGAAATATAACCCCAGTGGACTTTTGTTTCACCGTAAACCTAGACGAACACATTTTTTCAAAATTAACGTATGTTTTTTTTTTTTTAATTATCATTTTTAAAAATAATCATATTCATTAGTGAGGAGTGAGATGATCCTCGAGCTCCTTTGTTGAGACAGTAAGAAATAGAGAAAGAAACAGTGACAGAAAGGAGGGTGAGACATATAGAAAAAGAGAAAAGAGAGTGAGAAATGGAAAAAAATGGGGAAAAGACAGGAAGACAGGGTGGGACAGAAAAGAGAGAAAAAAGTACAAATGTAGAAAGAGAGAGTGAAAAGAGGGAGATGAAAGTGAGAGAGAGGCAGAGAAAAGAGAATAAGGGAAAAACAAACATTAAGAAAGAGAGATGGTGAGACAAGGAAAGAAATAGAGTGAGGCTGAGGGAGAAATAGAGAAAAAGGAAGAAGGGAAAGACAAAAAAGGTGTCTATTTAGAGAAAGACAATAAAGGGCAAGAAGGAGTAAGACAAAAAAAAGGTGAAAGTCTCCTCTTCACACTGTACATGATCTCAGAGGCACGCCCCTGATTGGCTGTTGTCCCCGTATGCCGTCCCTCTCACACACGGGTGGCTGTGGCATCGTCAGGATTCGAACTCGTGATCTCTGGACAGTAGCGCGAACGCTTTTCTGCTGCGTTACTCGGGAGTCCTGCCTGTACCACTACAGAACTGGAAAATATGAGCCAAATGTGTAAAGTTTCATGCTGGAAAAATGTGTACGTGTTTAAAAACAACCCCAAACAGAACATAAAGATTGAATGCCTAGTAAGCCGAGCCGTGCTATTACTCTGTAACAGCCAACAGAGCAACAAAATCTTTCTACCATGAAAAAACCACAATTCGAGACCCAATCTCTGATTAGTGCATAACGTTAGACTATTTTATTTATGAACCTAGCTGTACATTGACAAACTACCTTTTTTCCCCCTAGAACAAGACGGAAAAAGTGGCGAATCTGTGGGCATGTCTGGCTCCGAGGTAGCCCTGTTCACCGGCGTGGCCTCGGGAGCCTTCATCTTGGTGGTTCTCGTCATCGTGGTGCTGGTGGTGTTCGCACGCCGGCGCCGCAGCAAGCACTCGGCTCAGTGTTCGGCCCCGCTGGCGCTTCACCCCATCCCCAAACGCAGCAACAACAACAACGGCTCAGAGCGGAGCGACATCATCTTCCCGCTGCGAGCCTCCGACAGCTACTACTGCCCCCATTACGAGAAGGTGAGCGGGGATTACGGCCACCCGGTCTACATCGTCCAGGAAATGGAGCCCCAGAGCCCGGCCAACGTTTACTACAAGGTCTGAACTAATCAGAACCTTTGAGCCTCATCCAAGACTGAAAAGAAGGTCTCAATTGAGAGCTTGATTGCTCAGAATAAATGAATCAGAGATAAATGACTCTTGGAGCGAAGCCTCCAACCGTCCAGGAGCCCCAAAAGCCCCCGGAACGGTCCGAATCACCGTCTGGGTTGGGGAATTACTGCTTCTAAAACATGGACGCCGTGTGATTTGTATCAGTCAGGGACCCAAAGCTTTGAGGCTGAAAGTGTCGACTGAGAGCTTGTGCTCAAGTTTCAGCCTGGCTGTAGAAAAGAAACATGCTCCTGGCTCACGCCAGTGAATCAGAGACGAATGACTCTTGGAACGAAGTGAGGACTTTCTCTCCGCTCTCCAGTCAGCGCTTTAATTCATTATGGCAGACTGAGGTGCTACAGTATCGATTCATGACGGCGTTTCGCTCAGGGGAAGAAAATGGAGCCAAACCCGCACAGACATATAGACGTAAAAAAAAAAAAAAAAAAAAACTCCACAGATTTACATCCTGAAAAAAAAAACAGCATCAGGGCAAAAACTTTAAAGCCACATAATCATTATCCATTCATGGGAGGTTTACGTTTTATTCCTCCAAACCTCTTCTCAGGGCAGAAAGAATAATGATTGCGTATCTGCAACAACCAATGAAATGGAGATGAGGCAGAAATTGAGATGTGAATTTTGTTTTATTTTCTTCTTCTTTAAGCCACAATCTAGCCGCACTGTTAGCTATGCTAATTTTCCAGAAAGTTAAACAATATGTGACCCTGCGTTTTTTTTACTTGTAGACATTTTCCTAATAAATATATTCTTTAAAAAAAAAAGACTTCCTCATTGGATCTGTTTAGAAAGGAAATCCTCCCGAGGAACAAATTGAAGAACTCTTTTTGAAAATACGTTACGCAAGTTGAGTAAACCACAAAGCTAACGTTATAGAAAATAAACCCTTATAGAAAAACCTTAAAGCGTTCCAGCAGAAGATCAAACCAAAGGTTGCTAGGTGTAACATCTAAAAACATCTAAAAGTATACCTAAAGACAACAAAAACGTATTTTTACCTAAAGAAATTTATCTACGAATGGGTGAAAAATTAATATTCAACGATAATAGTGTAAATGTTTGACCTCCCCTCCCCAACACAATTTTTGTGTGAAAATGTTTGTTTAATTTGGAAATACATTACAGAATTTGGCCATTTTAGACAGGAAAACCTCGTAGATGGTCCAAAGGAACAAACCGCAAAACATTTTAGGTAGCTAGATGTAACCTTTCTATGACAACTAAAAATCAGAACTTTTTTTTTTGACCTTGTGAATACAACAAAAATTTTATGTTTTACGTAATTTACTTAATATGTTTAAACGTAATTTTTACGTAATATCAAATTTTTTGATCTGATTGATGCATTGATATTTGCTCTGAATATTTTCTTGTGTTTTTGTTTTCTCCTCCCCCGATACTTAGCAATATCGAAAACACTAAGCTTGTTTGGTTTGGAACTGCGTCACTTTACGGAAGTTGACCAAACAACAACTGTAACACGTCGCCTTTCTCTAATTTAACATTTTACAAAGAATTTTTTTGAGAAAACATATCAGCACTAAACATCAGGATCTTCTAATATATTACCTTTTTTGGACATCTAGCCTCGCTTTTCTGCCCTGAGATGAGATTTATCTCAAATGAACTTCCCTCAGGCCATTATCAACAATTCGAAGCAAACTAGAACCATAAAATCTAGTTCTGTAACAGACAGTATTATATTTGACAGTTGGAGAAGCAGAAGGTTATGGGAGCAGATCTGTTGGCGTGTACACCGACAACAATGCTTGAATGTTCAGGAAAAATGAGACCCTTTAAGTCTCAGCGAATTTGCATCATGTGCCAGTTTGGTTGTCTGGTAAAGCAGCGTTAGCTGAAGATTGAGTCATAAATTTGGACGCCGGCAGAAGCATGTTGATGGTAAGGCTGCAGGAGAAATGTTTTCTGCATCCCATAACGCATATCAAGTTCCTGCTGGTTCTCCTCCATATGTTGTTTCTGCATCAGGGTGTCTGACACATTTAGCACGATCCTCAGACTGCATGTGGTTCTGGATCTCGCTGCCTCTGGCATCTTGTCGTGTTCTTAATCAGCGCAGAACAGACATGTCCTCTTTGTTTACCCAGAAATGTAAATACTACCTAAAGCCTTTCTTTTTTTTTTTTGGTAATAAATTATGTCTTAAGTTATGTTTTGTATAGATCCGTAAAAAGGGCCATTTGTTATTTTCTTCCCAGACCCGGGAGTTGATGTCACTGATTTCTGAAACTCCTGAATTGTTCATGTCCAAATGTCGTTTTGTTGCTCACGCACTGAAAGAATGTTCCATTGCAGCTGAATGAATTATAATTGTTCGATTGAATGCATTCATGATGGTGCTGCTTCCGAAGGAGCTTTGTTGAAAATTTTTTGAATAAAGCCGGTGGCATGGTGGTTTGGGGAAAGAAATTCATGCTGATGTGTTTTATCGCTCGCTAGTTTACACTTTGTCGCATTAAAAAATTATGCCATGAAAATAAACATGAAAAAACTTACTATATTTTTTTACTGTGCATTATATAATCACTAACTGTAACACTCACAGCTGCTTAGCCTTGCCAATCATTAATACTAATTCCTGGATTTGTCTGTTTACTATAATGCTTCCTGTTAATAATTCAGGCTAGTTTTCTGGGTTAGTGTCTTTACTATAATGCTAGATTTTCAGTTACTGGTCTCACTTTACCTCAGTTTGTCTGTTCATTAAAGTGATTGTTCATGAGATACTCCATTTAATTAGAGTCTAGTTCCTGTGTTAGACTATTAAAGTGCTAGCTTATGAATTGGCATGTTTACAATGATGCTAGTTACTGTGTTTACTATAATACTAGCATCATTGCAAGCATGCTAATTCATAACCTGGCATTTTAATAGATAACCCAAGAAACTAGCATGTTTACAATTATGCTAGTTTCTTTGTTTATCTATTAAAATGCCAGTTTATGAATTAGCATGCTTGCAATGATGCCAGTTCATGGCTTATTATGCTTACTATAATGCTAGTAGATAGATTCACTTGTTTATTGTAAAGCTAATTCCTGCTGGTTTCTTGAATATAGTACTAGTTTATTGGTTAGTCTGTTTCTCATATACATATAGCTGTTATTTAGTTGGTTTATTATAGTCATAGTTATGAGTTATTCTGTTAAATAACAGTTCAACAATGCTAGTTCATGGGTCAATCTTTAAAAAATGCTAGTTTATGAATTACCTTTTTTACAGTGATGCTAGATTATGCTAGTTTGTGTCTTTTACCTGTTTAATATAACGCTAGTTAATATACTATTACAGTACTTTAATTTGTGTTTTGGTGTGTCTAATGCTAGCTTATTAACAGGATTAGCCTGTTGATCTTGAGTCTTTTTAATATAATAATAGTTGTTGTATTAGCTGGTTTACTATCATGCTAATTCAGGGAAATGTCTGCTGTAATGCTATTTATAGGTTAGTCTGCTCTCATATATGGTATAAGGTTAGCTCCAGGGTTAAGCTATTTTCTGTTATGCTAGTTCATTGATTACATTGTAGGTTTCTGGCTCTTTTTCTGAGCACTTTCTTTCCTGATGAGCGGCGACAATTTCAAAAATAGGTTGCGCCATTTGGTCTACAGAAGGTGACATCGAGGTGCGTGATGAGACATCTCACTCCTGCGCCAACATGTTGAGGGTGTTACAAACAAAGCCGTCACACCTCTTGACCTCGAACACGTCCCACTGTCCTTGCTGTTTTCACACTATCACAAGCACCAAACCTTCAGAGGGACAAATTGTCCACACGCCCAAACCTTTTCCCAGTTGAAACAGATGTCTAGAGCCAGGTTTAGGGTTTAGGGGTCAGATTTAGATTTAAAGTTCATGTTAAGAAGAGCGCTAATGACAAGTTTGAGTTAGAAGTTGGCAATAAGGCAAAAAAAAAAAATCATGATACGCTATGTGTTTGACTATATAGATGGATAGATAGACGTCTGGGTGTAAAATAAATAGGACAAAGTGCCAAAATCTAAAACAGTCACAGGGTGTGGTTTATTTTAGTGAAGTGGATTCACTGATGTTTGGGATATGGGTTATTATTTAAGGATACTGTCCTATTGTTTATACTCATCCATCTCCGTGTTGACGTCTGGAAGTGCCTCAAGTGGATGCCAGCTATGGTAGCTTTCAATAGAAAAAAATTAACAAGGAAAAAAATAAGTAGATTTTAATATCCTGCCTGTGACCATAACATGTATTTAAGCTTTGTCTGTGCTAGGAAGTCAATAACTCCGCTTCTCTGATTTTTAAACGTGATCTATATTGGTTTTGGCTTTTTTGGAGTGTCTTTATATGCAAGAACAAGCACAAAAACTCTTTTCCCACAGGATGTCTATCAGCATGTCCATTTGGACAGGATACCAAAAGAAAAAAAGATTTAGATTTATTTCTACTGGACAAGAGCTTCTTCTCTGACTCACCATTTCCCAGCTACTTTCACCAGTCACTATTAACGAGAAATCCAACATAGATGTAATGGAGACAGCAAATGCTAGACTTAAAGTCCCAGAATGCAATCCACCCATATGAGCCAGAGTCTCGACTCAGCTAGTTGGTGATGTGTTCACAGCAGTATCAGCATGAACATTAAAGCATTGGATTTGGATCTTTTTCAGCCGAGGAAGTGTGAATTCTGGGGAGGCTGAGGTAATAAAGTGCCGCTGCATCGCTCTATTTAGGTAGATATGACGCAAGGGCTAAATCCTACTGCACCATGATCAGCAGGTAGACGAATGGCATTGTGGGTAATGTAAGTGTAGGTAATGTTGATGAAAGATGTTTTTAAAAAATCTTTGCACAAATCACATAGATCACATATTGATTATAAATATTGACACTCAGGTTGGATTTTTCTTTTAAATTGAAAACATAGTGAAAACAGTAATCTGATATTGCTGCATTCTTGATTAGATGGATATACTTGCATCTCCTGTTATTGAAGTTTTTTTTTTAATGTGCTGAGAAAATGTCTACAGCCTTTTCTCTCCAAAAGAAAGATCCTTAAATATGTGAAATATCCAAATAGGACAGATTTTATCTCTAGAGCACAGCATAAAAATGAGGCCTACATTACAACAGCCTCTTCCCTAGAGGAATTTGGGATTCGTGACGATATTGGTCACATTTTCCCATTCCCACTATGTGCTCAGGTGTTGCTTCGGTTTTATTTTTTCGCGATCGCTGCTCCTTCGCCAGGCTCGGACAGGAAAGTCCGTGTTTGTGTTACGCAGGGCAGAACAATGGAGCGAAAAGTGTAAAAATGTTCAGCTCCAGCCAGCTGCCAAAAGAAACATTTCTGTCACCGCAGAGAGCCACGTCCTGTCCGCTTTTTGTTTGCTTTAATTTCTGCTCCCTTTTATTGCATTAATGGACTCGACTTTCTCAATACGCTCGGACATGATCCTAAACTGAAATGCCATCGGAATGAGGCGAAGTGGAGCAAAATGTGGCAGTGTTGACTTTGGAGTCGTGACACGGTGGAATAAGCAGCGCATGATGAGAAAAGCCTGGATCAGGTTACACTCTCTTCCTGATTATGGGGTCTGGCTTAACCCTTTTCACACACACACACACACACACACACACTTGTAGCTGTAGATATTACCAAATTTTCTGGGATAGAGTGATGTGTGAACGCCAGCTAGAGTTTGACATGCTAGGAAAGATGAAACCCCAGTTTTCAGGTGATTACGTAAAGACCGTTAAGTTGAGACAGATCTCTTAGTTCTTTTGGTAATGTTTAGCTAATGTCTCTTGGGGTAACAACTGTAGTTACCACCCAAAAATTTATTATTTTCCTATACCAGCACATCCTCGATTTATTCCACAGTGATTTGCCAGCAATTACATTTTTAGTTACTTTTTTTTTTGTCTGTTTATAGTTGCATTTAATGTTGTGGAACATCCGCAAAACGTTAGTTCTTGTTTATGTTCTCATTTACATTATAGCAGCTATCAACAGTCATTCCCTCACCAGCCATCTCTTTTTTTCTCACTTAATGTTAATAATACAAAAAACGCAAACCGTAAACTCCTCTCTAATGAAGACTTTCCCATGTGGAACAACTTAGGGCTTTACCTCTAACTGTTACGAATTGCTGACACTGGAGACTCCTTCCCTAAATGCTTTCCTAATTTATGTGTAAGTGTATAACTGTTAGTATAGAAATGATAACGGATAAGAACACATGCATTAATATAAACCTTGCAGCCGGAAATTAAGAAACAACCTTTTATAGAGTGATAATAGCTAACCACTAAGGTAGCTACTTAGCTATGTATATTTAGCTACTCCATCAACAAGTCTTTGGTGTAATGCTGCGAAAATAGCTTGGTCATTATAATAGCCAGCTATATTTTTGTTTTGTTAATATATTCCAGCAAGAGCACCTACGTTGTAACTTATTTAGTTGGAAATTTTATTATTGAATAAAAGATATAAGGACAACAGACTTGGGTAAAATGGACTTCTATTACTTTAAATATTGTGTTACATTTACAAGTGAAAAATGGAGGAACTGGCACTCTGACTGAACTTTTTTCGCCATTTATTTTTTTCCCCTCACAGACCAGCTAGTCTGATTAGCTGTATGCACTCCCAATAACAAATAATTCACATGAGGCCTGTTTTGAATCGCCTACTTTTTTCTTCACATCAGCAAAGAAAATAGACTTATGACTTGTCTAAAACTCAAGAAAGTGATCAAAAACTCGGCTAACATGCCAAGCTAATGTTGGCTATTCATCGCATTTGTGGTGCAAGTGATTGTTTTTTGGACTAGACACTAAACACTGATCCTTGCACGAGCATAAATTAGTTTCAGATTACTTTTAAGTGGAGCTTTTCGACAGGTTGCTGAATTTAGGGTAAATATAGAAACATTCGGAATTTGAGGTTGGAATGACATCATTCGGACTGCTGAAAATCTTTGCATGCAAACACAACTAATGAAAGTATGCATACGTATATTTATGACGCACTTTGAAAGAAACATTGCAGGAGATTGGTCAGGAAATATCAAGGGACCTGTTCCTTCTCCCTGCAGCTTAGAGATTTACAGTAGAATGCAGGGAACTCTACTGCACTTGATACTTTTTTGGTGGCTGGTTGTTGCTCTTTCTTTAAATCTGTGTGACTCAGAGCTCACAGGAAATGGCAATCTTTTGGGGAAAATCGAGACATCATCGTGGCGTTTCCTCTCGGCCGAGGCCTGCGTACTGATATATACGACCATCGGCGGGGGGAGAAAAGAGAAAGAAAAGAGGGGGAGGGGATGGACTATCCATCATCAGGGTGGAGAAAGAAAGGGGGAGGAAGGGTTCGGAGGCCGAGAGTGTTTTTACTCGGAGGGAGAGCCATACATCATCCCAAAAAGCTGTCACAGAAGAGTCTGTTAAAATATACTAGAGGACGGAGTGCAGGATTCCTCAAAAGGCTGAGCATAACTCAGCCGAAATCACCAGCTACACCACGACCCGCCCTGAAATTTCTTTTTTATAGCCGTTTAAAACACGGGTCCTGTGTTCAGGAAGAAGCCATAAAGAAGACGAATGTCCTAAAAGGGAAAGTCAGATCCATGGGGGTTTCTGGTTTGATCCTCACACAAAGCACTGTGGGATATCAGTGAAGTCCCTGTTGGCTGAAAGTTCTAATGCCCCTTGCCCTCGTGCCCTTGAGCAAGGAACTTCTATTTGGCTTTGTGGATTTCTCCGAATTCCGTAGGCTTTTCCGGACCAACCACAATAGTGTGGGGAAAAAAGTGCAGATAAGAAGCACTTTTTCTGATCACTATCTATATTTCAATATGATGGTATACTATAATAATAAAATTATGGTTATATTGTTAATGTTTTGCTGTATAGATAATGACTTCATAAATAAATCATTAAAAAGGATGGAATGCATCAGCCAAGATATGATTAAGAAGTGATTTGGATGGTAATTGACCGTAGTTCCAATTTATTTAAAATACAAACATATTTATGAAGCTGTCTTCTGAGGCATAGATCTTAATCCTGTATGCAGATGATCTATAGCCAAATGCAACCAAGATAAGGCCCAAACAATAGTCTTGACATCAGAAAATACCAGACGAGCCATAGGAAAAGACAAACACTGTTTTGGCGGCTGTTGTCTCATTATTATCTTGTTTACACCACAGTGAACTGTGGCTTTGTTTATGCTTATCTCACTAAAAGAGCAGTCTTCTTTTTATTTTATTGAGTTAACTTTCTATTCCCCCATGTTACCCATATTGTTATTTATCTTATTGTCAGTTAGCTGGTTGATACCAAAACACAAACAAAGGCATAAAGAAAAGCATTATTTATTGTTGCCATTCCATTCTATAGGATCCAAAGCAATAGTCATAGGTATATAAAGTTATAACAATGATTATGTTATAGATGTCTCAATATATAAAAATTACAGACCAGTATAGCCAACTTAGCTATTTGGTGACTTTATGATCCCTTTAGTGACTTTATTTTAAAAAGAACCTGGTGACAAATCATCACCAATGTTCCCAATGACCAATCAATGTTCACCATTGTTCCCAATGACCAATCAGTGATCACCATTGTTCCCAATGACCAATCACTGATCACCACTGTGTCCAAAGACCAATCATTGACCACCATTGTTTCCAAAGACCAATCACTGATCATCATTGTTCTTAACATCCAAATGTCCAAGATTTTCAGTGCCTTCTGAAAATCTTCCTTCTTTATGTAACACATTTTAATATGCATCTGATCATGATGAGTCAATGAATAGTCATATTAGTCTATGACATCATCTGGTGACTTCTTGAGTATGCATTAGCTACTTTCCCCTGAAAAGAATTGGTATCACTGTAACAGACACTTTCCCGAGAACCAGAAACGAGTATTTTTCATGCTGGTGGTGTAAAAATGAAATAAAGTGACTGAGCACTTTAGTGTCTTGGAAAGAAGGATGCATTAAAAAGCTTTTGGAATCAGACAAGGCAATTTTCCCCAATCAGACCATATTCAAGTTACTGAGTAAAGTTTAGGGAATAATAAAAAAAAAAGTATGACCTTTTTAAAATAAAAATCCATGGCTTGTGTCATGATGGCATTTCCAATATGTGTTTTGATATACACAGTGCAAGATGCAATATCCTGAATGCATTATGGGGTGCTGTAATGACTTGCAAAGGAAACATAGCCAAAAGACAAAATGCTCTCTGACACACACACACACACACACACACACGCACACGCACACACACACAGCCTTTGGCTTCAGTCTTCAAAGCTCCCTCCTTCCCATACAGTCCTTCTTTTTTTTTTCAGCACGTCTCTCAGTGCCGTATATCACCCTGATCACGGCGAAGTGACAGCGAAAGTGGAGGAAAGATTAAGGGCTTGCGCACCCAGGAATGTTAAGTGTGGTCTGAGCATGTGAGCCGAGTATGGACTCGGGCACCGTCAAGGCCGAACAGTTTGGAAACAATTAAAGTAATGGAAGAGTAAAAAAAAAAAAGGGGGGGGGACACTGCTGTTACACCCCCACCTTCTCAAAGTACCCCCAGAAATCTCCAGAAAAGTGACTTATGGCCCCTTGGAGCACCATCTTCACCTTCCACCGCTGCTAGTACATCTAATCCGTCACTATAGGTCTATAATATAGCCTGGCTTGTTTCTTGGCACAGTTGGGGAAATGAAGCAATCTCACTTCTTATAAAATGAAGAAAATGGCAACTTTGCACAGCACCGGGGTTAAAAGCATGATTAAATCCTCCCTGTCATGGTTATGCCTCGATGCCGATGGCTATAACGCCATGCAAGGTGTCGTATACTAACTGAACTCATGAGCATATGTTACCCACCAGATGTGCCGCTGGTTGTCTGCTTTCGTCTTGGCAGCACCGAGCCTTCTGCTCCAGGCTAAGGACTTTCTCTTTTTTTTTCTCCCCCCGCTAAGCCGCAATGACATGACGTCTCAGTCTTTCAGGTTTTTTAAGATAGATGTGGCTCCTATAGGCCATGTCTGTAATTTAGTCTATTGTACTGGGATGTTACACAGAAAAATCGTGACAGACTGAAAGCAGTCATTTAAGAGGGTCTAAGCCTTGGTCTAAAGAAACAATTAAGGGTTCCGAGCCCGAAAAGCTTCATGGAGCTGAACTTTGACCCTCGGGGTCGAGGCACAAAACAGGGATTAGTAACCATCTGATTGCTTTTTGTTACAGAATGGTATACAGAGTGATTGGAGTGAAAGAGATGAATTTCTAAACAGGGGAAAGGACACAGAGGGAAAAAATAACCAAAGGATCCTAAAGAGACATGGGTATAAAAGAGATAGACTCAATAGCAAATAGATTTGCATTTAATACGCTCTATTTTTTAGGGTTTTGTTGCCATGCTTTTTTAATGAGAGTAGTTGTTTTTGTTGTTGTTGTTCACCTCAGAAAAAAAACACTCACGTGATAAGCCCCAGGAGTGGACAAAGCTGTGTTTCCTTGACAAACACTAAAACAAAATGTGACAGTGATGTTCAAGATGCATGATGCGATTTCCAGGGAAGCAGGTGAAGACCTAAGATACAGCCTTGAGGCACACCATGAGTCTCCTCCACCTCCTTCTTCTCCTTTTTTTCTTTTCCACACCAGCTGGTCGTCTGGCCTCAGCAACGCTGTAAATCTCTAAATCGCTTTTCTCTAGGTGGCGGATTTCACACGTTGCTAATTGGCAGTAAGGAAAAGAACTAAAAAAAAAAAAAAAACCCTGACAATTTCAAACATTTGGTCTCCCAAACACTTTGACCTTTTGTTTGCAATGCTTTGTTAATTAAATTAGGGGTGTGAAAATTAGACAAATCTTGTCAGAACACAATCAGCTATGGAGACATCTGTTGCAAATGATAGCTGTAAAAAAAAAACAAAAAAAAAACAACAGCACTGAAACTTTTTTTTTTTTTTTACAACTTCATATGTGGGGCAAAGAAAGTTGATGGTTCTGTGTTGTGACAGGATGTCGAGAAGGAATGCAGGCAGAGGCTGAACTGAAGTGAATTCATAACGTCCCACATAGAGCCATATATATCCTTCATAAAGGCCTCTGTAGTGTGTTGTTTTATGTCTATATGGATTCAGATCTGACTGCAAAAGCCATATAGATTAGATGTCTATACAGATTAAAATCTGATTACTTAACCCAAATCACAGGTACAGTCATGAGCAGTTAAAACAAAGATTGGCTTTTTTTAAAATTTATTTACCACGATTTTGTTTAAATATAAATCAGAAATTTGTAACTGTGAATTTATGAAGCACCAACAATTGCAAATTTGTAAGAATTCACATTAACTTTGATGAAAGCTTAGAATCGAATATGAATCAATGAAATTGCTTAATAATTTCTACAAAATTTAGTGTGAAATCAGGCTGGATTTTTCACAAATGGTGAAATCGCATACATTTCTCATGAGATCAAGTAATATGTGAGCACATGTGGTACATGTTATGCCCTGAAATTAGAACACAAGCAAACACATCATATTAACAATACATATCATTTTAAATAAACACACATCTTTTAAAAATTCACGTGAAAAATAAATGAAAAACTGTGAAAGAAAAGTCGTGTCACATGAAAATAAATGAATTATGCATAACAAAAAAATCGTGAAAATAAATGAAAAATTGTCAAACAAAAATCACATGAAAAATGAATTGTGCAAAAAAGAAAATCACATGAAAACCAAAAACACATGTACTACATGGGAAAATAAAAGAATCGTGTGCAAAAACATTCATATGTTCCAAATTTGAGAATCCTAAATTCTCAAGAAAATAACAAAAATCACACAAATCAAGTGAATTGTGTAAAAAGATCATGTTAAAAACAAAAACACATACTACATGTGAAAATAAGTGAATTATGTGCAAAAAACATCCACATGTAAAAATAAATGAAAAATTGCCAAAACAAATCACAAAAATCACACAAATCAAATGAATTGTGTAAAAACAATCACATGTAAAAAACAAAAACACATACTAAATGTGAAAATAAATGACGTAAAAATCATATGTAAAAATGAATTAATTGTGTAAGAACTTCACATTTTTAAAATTGTTTAAAATGTTAAAAATACTTACTACATGTGAAAAATGAAAAACTACGTAAATACAAGATTTGAAAATAAAAGCATGTGCACTACATGTGAAAACGAACATGTAAAAATAAGTTCACATTTTCAAAAGAAATGAATTACATGAAAAAAATACATGTAAAAAAAAAAACTTTCACTATATGTGAAAATAAACTGTGGAAAAAAGAGTTCAAAATAAAAGCACATGGGCGAAAATTGGCTAAAAACACATGCTAGCATTGTGGCATTAGCATGGCAGGATAACACAAGTAGCATTCTTAAACTCCAGGAGCTGATGGACGGATCAAGCCTCGGCTGACTCGCTGCAGGCCGTCGCTGATTATCAACAGGCTGATGGATGAGAAAAGTGCTCTCCCGGGTAAAGCTCAAATCCTCCATCCTAATCACATTTTCCCCTGACATTCAAGACGGGTCGCGGGTTAACTAGCGTACAGGGATGGCTTGATTTTAATGGCTTTCTACTTCAGATGAACCGTCCCATCCCGGACATCAGAACGAAACAAAGCGGCTCCTTCCTCCGCCGAATCTCCTTCTTCTTCTTCTTCTTCTTCTTCTTTAGTTTCTTGCTCTCAATCATCATCAGGCCTTGTGCAGATGTGATTAAGTAATGACCTGATTATTTGTTTCTCTGAGAAATCGGAGAAAACCGAGTAACTGATGGAGCTTATTCAGTCTTATAGTCTTCCAACAGATGCTAGAAGATTCCAGGCCAAATATGGTCAAGTTTAAGGACCTGGTTCATGAATTGTGGTTTAAAAGTAGCTGAAGATTTTGAACATTTTCACGGTTTTCAATGTCCCGACTCCAATTAACCGTATCTAATGCATGTTCTGTATTTTTTAGTTTTTTTGTCTACAGTGAAATAAAACAGAGACAGGATCCAAAGCAGGCATACAGGCAAGCAGTTTAGGGCTAAGCGTCTTGTTTCTGATAAATGGCACATGACCTTGACCAATGACCTACCACTATTGACTTCTGTCCAGTACTCATCCATATAGACTCTGTTTTTCCATGACAATTGTTTGACTTTTGACACAACAGCACATTGTCATGTTAAATAGGCTGCACAGTAGAAAGAAAAATGGAAGCGTGTAAGGAAGAATGAAAGAAAGGAAAAAGTAATCTAATAAATCTAGTTGGGGCTGTGGGGAAGGACATGGAGAGGAAAAATTTGAGCGCATTTAAAAATTGTTGCAAGAAATAAACGTTTGAACAATGCAAGAAAAGAAAGAAAAAAGAAAAAGATAGGCAAATGAATGAATTACAAATGAGAAGTAATAAAGAAAAGAGTGAAAAAGAAAGAGGTTAATGAAGTAAAATGAAAGAAAGACAGAAAGGAAGGAAGGAAAGAAGGAAATAATAAAAGAGTGAATGAATTTAAAAATCAGTGTAAAGAAGAAAGGAGCTAATGTAAGGAGAAAGAAAGAAAGAAAGAAAGAATTGAAAAACTGATTGAAAAATTTATTAAAAAGCATGAAAATAGAAAGCATCTAGTAAAGTATGGAGGGAGAAAAAAAGAAAGAATTCATTTAAAAACTGATGTAATAAAGAAAAAGTTAAAAAAAATGTAATAAATGAAACAAAAGAAAAGAAAAAAGAAAGAAAGAGTTGAAAAACTGATTTAAAAATTGAAAATAGAAAGCATCTAATAAAGTAAGGAGAAAGAAAGAAAGAAAAATATAACAAGGAAAGAACTGAAAAGTAGGATATAAGAAATAATAAAGAACAACAAAATTGAGATAAAGAATAAACAGAAAAAAATTAACAAAGAAACAAAGAATATAAAGCAAGCAAGAAAGAGAGAAGAAGAAGAAAAAGCGCGTAAAAGAAAGATGAAAACGAAGTGAATAGAAAATGAGAATTAAGGAAAGTGTGTCGAAAGAGAGAACTGAAAAATAAAGAGAGTGCGGAAATAAAGCTAGAATGAAGAGAGAGAAACAAGAGAAAGAAAGGGAAACATTAAAACGGAGGAGCTCCTGAATAAGTTTTTCTAAACTTTAGACAGAATTGTGGACTTTTTCAGAAATAACCAACGAGCTATTTTCTCATTTCTCCGAACATCTTATGTTGTACATTTTATGGCTTCACGCCTGTTTCCAGCATCGTCGGTGTCTCCAAGCTCATAATCCTTAAAAAGGACCTCACACTTTGTCCCTCCTCCTCCTCCTCTTCCTCCTTCTTCTTCTCCTCCTCCTCCTCAAGGCAGCCGTTGTTTTTTCGGGCCGACGTGTGAGATCTACCGCAGAAGTGGCGCTCCGGTAGGCTGGAGGCCATATGGGCACCCTGTTGCAACAAGCATGCAATTAATCCTGAATTAGTTCAGCCAATCTGCCACACGCAGCAATCTCATGAAGCCTCCGTGTGAAGCTGAGCGTGTGAGCGAGTCTTCCAGGACACGTCAGTGCATCCGTGCAACATTCGTTTGACACCGGGCTCCGAGAATTTCCATCCACGCGTCTCTCTGGAGACGCGCCGCGACCCGGCGACACTGAATAATTCAGGGACAGCGTTTGGGATTTCTGGCGCTTAAATTATACAAATGATCACTGAAATCCTACACAGTTGATAAAAACGTGTTTCGACTCCGCTGATAAAAATGAAGCTCGTTTATATAATCGTGTCATATCTAAAAAAAAGAAAGTTCTCAACAGATGTATTTTTTTTTTTACAGAATTGGTTAGCTAGCTTGCTAACTTTAACCTGGCAGCTAGGATTTCTGAGAGGATTTTTAAATTCAAATGTAAAAGTTCATGACCCTCACTGCTAAAGCTAGCCAGCTGGCTAATATAAGTTAACCTGACAGGATTTCTTAGAGGAAGGAATGTTCATTGTCTTCACTGCTAATGCTAGCTAGCACTAGTGTTAGTGTTAACCTGACAGGAACTTATTTAACTCATATTTATAAATGGATATAATCTTTACCAGGTATACTAGCTAGTTAGCTAACTAGCAAGAATAGTTAGCTATGAATGTTCATTGTCTTCCCTAAAAGTTCATGACCCTTCCTGCTAAAGCTAGTCAACTGGATACCATTCATACGTCAGAAGTCATAATCATAAACCTTTATAAACTTCCCTACCAATTGCTAGCTAGCTGGCCAACATAATAGGATTTCTTATAGTCTTCACTGCTGATGCTAGCCAAGTGGATAGCTTTAGCTAACCTGACAGGATTTCTAAGAGGAATTTGTCATATTCATAAACTTTACTGCTTATACTAACTAATATAAGCTAATCTGACAGAATTTCTTACAGGATCTTTAAGATAAATATGCAGATAAATAATATGATGCAATTTCTGAGAGGATTTTTAATCCATAATTATAAATATACATAATCTTCACTGCTTGTACTAGCCAGTTAGCTCAGATGAGCTATTGAGACAGGATTTCTGAGCAAATCTTTTTGATTATATTCATAAATATTCATGACCCTGTCGTAACTCAGAGTCCTTCCCTGAGTGGACACATTTGCGGGTGGACTGAACAATCTGCCAATTACGTATATGTCTCTTATTGGACTCACTCAGAAAATTCACCACAATGAAGAATTGCCAGTCGTTGGATGAGAAGAAGCAAACTTCTTTATTGCAGTAGCAATACAACACGTTTTAATGAGCTATGTGCCCCGAGTCCTCCAAATTCCCTTGCATACATACCCAGACGCCTGCTGGCGCCACCACCTTTTGGTCCGCCTATGTCCGTAATTTCCCATTATCTTCAGTTTAAACCATTTTAACTCCTCCTATCCTAATTTACATACACTCCACCATTTCCCATTATCCACCGACCTTTTGTCTTCTTAGAACTTCCCCTTACCCAGACTTGTTGACTTGTTACCCAGACTTGTTGACTTGTTACCCAGACTTGTTGACTTGTTAATCAGACTTGTTGACTTGTTAACCAGACTTGTTGACTTGTTACCTAGACACTTCTGTTTTCTGAGACCCCACATCCTGTTTTTCCTGTCTGAAAAATGGGGTTCTAAATCACATCTAGACTTCTCATCTTGATTTGAGATGTCTCTTTACCCCTGGCCTAGTTAGTAAACTGCTATATAGAAGCCCTCGCTTCCTCTATTCGCTCCATTGCTTTATTTTGTACTCATTCTTTTTACACTGAATCAACAACGTGCAGATGTACCTTCTGCCACATGAAAGTTTTGCTTTATTCTCATTTTGTTCTTTTATGGCTGTGGCTATTTTATGCTTAAAATGCATTTTTTTCTTGACTATAGCAGCTCTTGCTTTTACTGCTTGTTTACATCCTCCTGCTTATATTTTCTAGATTATGCATAGTCATTATTACTATTTATGCTTGATTAACTTGTACCAAGAGATAATGTTTCTACCGTATATCGCCCTAAAGCTAGCCTTATGATTAATCTTATTCTATACTCTACTTTAGCTCAGTTTCATAGACACACCGGATGTAACCTTCAGTGTGCCTTCTGTCACACCAACTGCCTGCTCTTGCAGCTGAGCTCGTCCACTTCCTGCCTCTGCATGTTGTGCACTTCTACCTCTGATAATAGTACACAAACCATAAACTACTTATGTCTATTAATATAGTCAAAGCTGGCTACTAAGCTGCCCATAAGCTGATTAAGCGATATTTCTATATTTTTCTCAACAACCCTTACTACTGAAGATAGTCAGCTGGCTAACACACACTAAGCTGACAGGATTTTGGAGTGGATTTTTTTAAAGTCATAGTCATAAACATTTATAATCCTTACTAGCAATTGCTAGCTGGCCAACATAAGCTAACATGACTGCATTTCAAGGTTTTTACCTGAGGTCTTAAGGTGTGACTATTTGTAGTCTTCGCTGCTGTGTTAACTAACTGTGCTGTGTTAACTAACCTTTCTGAAAGGGTTAAAAATACTTTTAAGCCATAGCCAAAAAGATTTATAATATTTACAGCTTATATTAGATAGTTATCTAAAATAAACTAATCTGGCAGACTTTTTGTCATGTTTATAAATGTATATAATCATCACTGCTAATGCTAGCTAACATAAGATAATCTGACAGGATTGTTTGGAGGATTTCTACGATATTTACTCCCCATTGCACTATCACACCATACTCGCAGACTGTATTCTTTTTTATATATTGATTCTTAATATATATCTTTTATAATGTTAAATAACTTTTAGTATAGCTTTAGCTAACATAAGATAGTCTGACAGGATGTCTGAAAGGATTCTCGGCCATATTCAGATTTTTTTTTTTTTTTTTATTTACTGCTTATACTAGCTAGTTAGCTAACACAAGCATCCCTGACAGGATTTATGAGAAGGTTTCATTTTTAAAGTATAATTTTACTGCTTATACTAACAAGTTAACTAACATAAACTAATCTGACAGAATGTCTGAGAGGCTTTCCAAGCCATTTTCATAATTTATGAAAATGGACACTATTTCATAATAAGTGTCCTGCTTATACTAGCTAGTTAGCTAACATAAGCTACCCTGACAGGATTTCTCAGAGATTAAAATTTATATATATATAATTTTACTACTTATTCTACATAGTTAACTAATCTGACAGGATTTCTAATCAGAGTTTAAGACATATTTTTTAAAAATAATTTTACTAATTATACTAGCTAGTTAGCTAACATAAGCTACTCCTATAGGATTTCTGAAAGGGTTTAATTTTTTTTTTTAATATAATTTTATAGCTTATAATAGCTAGTTAGCTAACAAGCTACTCTGTCAGGATTTCTGAGAGGATTTTTAAGTCATATTTTTAAAAGGACTTAATCTTCGAAGATTTTGTTTGATCGGGTTCCGTATTTGAAAAAAAACCCAGACAGATTAAAAACCGTCTAACGAGAACACACACTGTATTTCATTATGTTATCATTAACTGTGATAAAATGAAGATGATTATTATGAAGATATGGAAATTTGATGTTGGCGCATGGCTACCTGCGAGCTCTGAGCTACACACCTTCAGGCATCGTGCTAAGACACTCAAGAGAGAGAGAAGCCGAGGACAGGAAGGCATTCGTTCTTTCTTCAGCGAGAAAGATAATTTCCTGTGACACGCTCCACCAGCATGACATCATAACTCAACGCTGCTCGTCTCGAAGGTGCATGCGGGTGGCGTATATCAACTTTATTGCTTCTCCCTCAGAGCCGTGAAGTCCTGAATCAAATGGCAGATCTTTATCTGAGGCTGAGTTTGAAAAAAAAAAATTAATGAAGATAGTGCAAATAAGAGCACGAGGATGAGCTAAATCGCTCACTTTTATTTAGCTCTGGACACATTAGTCATCTCAGGTGAAGTGCTCCTTTAATCAGTTTGGAAAGTGATTTATTGCGATCTGTTCCAGTCACGTTGTCTTCAACGCAATTTTGCTATTTTACTTAGAGAGAAAAGTTTAGCTGCTATATTAAAAGCTGCTCTATTATGTTATAAATGTTTCCACCAAAACAAGCATCACATGAATAACTAAACTAAAATATATTAAAACTGTGGCTCCACCACACTGAATGTAAAAACTGAAAGAAACATGACATCATAAATATATAACAAAATCATTTAGAACAAAAATAATAAAATAATATCATTAAAAAAATCATTATTGTTTGAATGAAAAACCTATGTTTAAAAATAAAAAAGTAAAAAAAAATGCCTCAAAAATAAAATAAAAAAATGACAAAAATTTGAAAGTAGATACGGAAAAGGAGAAATTTTAATTATAAAATAAGGATGAAAAATAAAAAGAAATATAAAATCATACATAATTAATAAATAATTTAATAATATAAATTAATACTCGAATCTCTGTCACATTTTTTTGTTTCTCTCTTCTCCTCCATCAATTTTTTTCTTTTCTTCTTGTCTATTTCTTACTTTCTTGTTCTTTTCCTGTCTGTCCCTCATTCTCTTTACTCTCTCTCTCTCTCTCTCTCTCTCTCTCTCTCTCTGTTCTCTCAGTCTTTTCTTTTTCTTCCAACTCGTTCTTCCTGCTCCATCCATCTCTGTCACTCATTATCTGTCTTTTCTGCCTTCTCTATTTCTCTACCCTTTTCTCTTTGTCTCTCTTCCTGTGTTCATCATTCTCTCCCTCCCTTTCTCTCCTCCTCTTTACCTTCTCTCAAGCTTGCTCTGTTCCTTTTCTATTTTTTTCTCTATCTCTGTCTTCCCATTTCTCTCTGTCTCTTTCTCTCTTCTCAATTTCTCTATCGTCTGTCCTCTCGCACTCTGTTTTTGTCTGTTTCTCACTATTTGTCTCCTTCTCTCTCTTTTTCCCCCTCCTCCATTTCTGGTCTCATTTATGCTTCTTCTCTCTCTCTCCTTTTTCTGTCCATAGTCTCTCTCTTCTTCCTTTTCTATCTCGTTTCTTTCCCCTTTTCTCACTTCTTTTCTCCATCTGTCACACTGTCTCCCCTTCTCTTTCCTTTTCTCTCATCCTCCTCTTCTCTATCTATCTTCTCTCCTGTCTTGCGCTATCATCTTTAGTTTTCTGCTTCTCTCTCCATTTCTTCTTCTCCTTTTCTACTCTCATTTTATTTCCCTTTTTTCTCTCCTCTCTCATTTTTGTCCATAGTCTCTGTCTCTGCCTTTTTCTCTCTCTCTCTCTTGCTTACTAAATCCTTTCCCTCTCTCTCTGACTCGCTCTTCTTTTTTCCATTCTTCTTCCACTCTGTCTTTCCATCTCCCTTTGTTTATCTTCTCTCCTCTCTCCCCTTCTTCTCCTTTTTCTTTGTTTCTTCACTTCTTTCATGCCCATTTTTTCTTTCTCAATCTCTCTCCCTCCTTCCCTTTCTCAATCTCACTCTTCTTTTTCTTCTCCTTCTCTCCATCTTCCCATCTTCCTGTCTATTTCTTTCATCATGTTTTGTTTTGCTTCCCTTCTTTCTCTCTTCTCTCTCTCTCCATTTTTCTCCATGCTGTCTTTCTCCCCTTCCTTTTCATTCTTCTCTCCCCTTGTTTCTCTTTAATCCTTCTCTCCTCCTGTTCAACTCTCTTCTCCTTCTTTCTGTCTATTTCCATCTTTCTTCCTGTTCCTATCTTTGTCTCTCTCTTCCCTGCTCTCTCTTCTCCTTCTTCCCTCAATATCTCTCTCCTTTTTTCCATTTCTTTCCCTCTCTCTGTTTCTTTCTCTTTTCTGTCCAGTTCTGCATTTGTTCTCTTCTCTTTTTCCCTGCTTCTCTCCTTTTTCCTCCGTACGTTCTCCTTGTCTTTTCTCTCTCCTCCTTTCTATATGCGCTTACATTTCGAGTCTTTATTATTAATGTCAGATAAAATATTCATGCAATATTCATCTACAGCTACATCTCTCTCTCTCTCTCTCTCTCTCTCTCTCTCTCTTCTTTCGCACTTGACACCTTCATCCCTGTCTCGAACCTGCAGTCCGCTAAACATTCCTCATTTTTCATTTGTCTCTTTTAACATTCGACTATTTTTAAGAGATTGTGAGGTGTGAAGTCCACATGAAGTACACACACTCCCCCTCATTCCTTTCCTCTCATGTGCACTTGCACTTGATTCCCTGCCTTCATGGTGTGTGTGTGTGTGTGTGTGTGTAAATGACTTTCCAGGCCAGAAGGTTCCAATTTAACTGCACGCAGTGTATATTTTGCATTGGGGAGGAGGGCACGCTCGACATGTCAGAGAAAAATGGCTGAAAATATATAATTATGAGACCCCAAAAATGACTTCAGTCCGCTCCATTGGAGAAAAAAAAGGGTTAACTAAACATTTCAGTGTCACTGGGCAAGTCCAGTGCGGTGAGGGAGAGTTAATAAACACGTCTCACAGCATGTGTTTGGCCTTCCAAACGCCCGGGTCATAAATTACAGAGCGGTGTGTTTGTCTCAGCTCCTGATGGTTTCCTTCAGAACCCTCGCTCCTGACAATCACCACAACACAGCTGTGAGATCCGCTCTGGACCCCTGAGCAAAAGAAATAAAGAAATAAAGTTAAAAGAAATTAAGAATTTTAAAAATGTGGGAGTAAAAATAAATAAATAAATAAAAAAGTACAAATGTTGGGGGTAAAAAAAAAACGAAGAAAAAAAGAGATTAATGAGAAGTTGAAAAGAGTAAGCGCAATAACACACACAGGTACTAGATAGATATTTAAAAAAAGATATCAAGGGAAAAATGAATAAAAAAAGGTGAAAAACACAAAATGCAAAATAAAATTCTAAAGATAAATAGATTAAGTTTTTTTTAAAAATTTATTTTAGTTTTTAGTGCTGTCACATAGGCTACTTATAAAAATGTCCTTGGTTGGTAGAAAGCCACTTTATAAAATAAACCTAAATAAATAATAAATAAACCACTTCAATCACTCCTGATCAAAAGAAATGAATAAACAAATTTAAAAGAAATTCTGAATTTTTAAAAATGTGGAAGTAAAAAAAAAGAAGATGTTTTAAAGTGTTGGGGTGAAAAATTGAAGAAAAAAAGAGATTAATGAGAAACTGAAATAATAAAAAAATAAAAAATTAATCATATACACAAGTACTATATAGATATTTAAAAATAAGACCTCGAGTTAAAAAAGGAAAAGAAATTAATAAGAAAGGTGAAAAAACAAGACACGATATACATTTTAAGGCAAAAAAAATTTAGGGTTTGATACATAGGCTACTGTACAGGCGTTATATAAGTTAAACATCTAAATTAATATTAAATAAATCACTTCAAACTCTATAAAGAACAGTAAAATAAAACAAAAAATAAGAAATTGTGAAAATAATGAAAATAAGGTGAAAATGTTTTTTAAAGGAAAATTCCAGAATTCTGTAAAATACAAGTATAAAGAAAATATATTAAAAAAGTTGTTTTTTAAAGTTGTGTTGGGGTTAGAAATTTAGAAGTGAAAAAGAAGATAGACTGTAAATGAGTAATAAATACTAAACATTAAATAAAAAAAAAGGTTGGGATGGAAAACAAATAAAATAAATAATATGGAATTTAAAAAAATAAATAAATGAGGAAAAAATTAGAGCTAGAGTGAAAAGTTCAAAATGAAAGAAAAATGAATAGGTGAAATAGTTATGATAAAAAAAAAAAGTAAATCATTAATGTAAATAAAATGTTGAGCGAAAGATGAAAAAGACAAGGAATTAAATTATTTTTGTTGAGCGTCGAAGGATTAAACTAAAATGCAGGCAAAAAAAAAAACAATAAGAAGATTAAGTCAAAAAACATCTGGTGATGAAGACACAAAATAATTTGAGTAGAATTATTAAAAGTTATTAGAGTTTATTAAAAATATGAAAGAAAGTAAGTAAAACAAATTAAATAAAGAATCTGTTTGTTATTCATGTTAGTGAGTCAAGTATTTGTATGTATAAGTGTGTGTGTGTGTGTGTGTGTGTGCGTGTGTGTGTGTGTGTGTGTGTGTGTGTGTGTGTGTGTGCGTGTGTGTGCGTGTGTGTGTGTGTGTGTGCACCCTCAGGAAACATTTATATTATTTCAAGATTGCATAAACCAGATTCCATTAAAGCAGGAGTGCTGTATAAAAAAAAACACTCACAGCAACATTGGGCCATTGAGTCCTGTGTGTGTGTGTGTGTGTGTGTGTGTGTGTGTGTGTGTGTGTGTGTGTGTGTGTGTGTGGAGAGAGAGGGCATATGAGTGCAAATGTAGTATGTAATCTTTACTTTAATTTTGAACTTTTCATATTTCAAAACTCTTTTTTTTTTTATTAAATTCTATAATAAACACAATACTGGTATGATTATTTCATCCATTTTATTTTATTATTTAAATTAATTTTTTTTTAAAATTTTATTTAAATTTATTTTCACCAGATTTTTTTTTAGATTTTATTATTAATTTATTTTATTTTTCACCAGACTTTTTTTTTTTTTTTTTTTTTTTTTTTTTTTTTTTTTTTTTTTTTTTTTTTTTTTTTAATTTTGGTTACATTTCTTTCTTTCTTTCTTTTAAATTTCTATTTTTAGTTTTAGTTTTATTTTCTCTTCTTTTTTCATAAATTTGTATAATTCTTTGTCTTTTTGTTCTTTCACCAAAACTACTTTACTTTTTCATTAAATATTTTTTTTTTTACATTTTCTTATTTACACAATGCAAACTTGTATTTAACTTGTATGTAATATTGACTATACATGCACACACCCACACCAACACCCACACACCCACACACACGCACACCCACGCGCACACACACACACACACACACACACACACACACACACACACACACACACACACACACACACACACACACACACACACACACACACACACACACACACACATATACACACACATATACATATATAGGGATAAAAATAAGATTGTATTAATTCACCCTGTATCATATCAAATGATACCAGATTCCAGTTTCCAGTACTCAGCTGTACGTGTCTGTAAGGTCCACATGTCCTTTGGGATACTCACAAGCGCCCTCTACGTGCCATTCATGTGCTATTAAACCCATTAAAAAAGCCAAAGCCAAACGAAACCTGATCCTCCTTCTACAATACAACATAAAGTACTATATCGCTATTACTGATGCCTTATTAAAGGAAAACTCCACCCATCACATTCGATCTGTTTATACTGAAATATCTGGTGATGTCTTTAGCGAATGTGTTTTTTTAAAAAATTTTCATCCCTGTCAGAAGTTAGCGGATGTGCTAATGCTAGCAGTTACGATGACGATCAACTAAAGGACAAAACAGTCGAGTTGCTGTGGAGACGTTGCTACACGACAGTCGCACTGAGTTACGGCAGAACTCTTAGCACTCTACTTGGCTAGTTAGCGATCGCCGAGACGACGAGCGCAGAGTTAGCATGAACGCTGACGCTTTGGAAGCTGAGCTGTTCAAGACTAAAGGACTAAAGCTCCGCTGCATCGCTCTCTTTAAGTAGAGGTGACATACTACATTATTTGTTGCTGGATTATAAATAATAAATTCTTCATTAAACAGTCATTTAATTGAAGAGGAAATATTTAAGATACCTGGATGGTGACCAAGAATATTTAAATAAATAATTCTATATTTATATGTAAATAAAAGTAAACCAGTTGGGTGTCAATCCATCACAGGAATTATTACAGTTTTTTAAAATTATCTATCTATCTATCTATCTATCTATCTATCTATCTATCTATCTATCTATAATCAGTCATTCATTCCTCTTTAAAAACCGGTTTATCCTGATCTGGATCACATTATTATTATTATTATTATTATTATTATTATTATTATTATTATTATTATTATTATTATTGTTATTATTATTATTATTATTGTTATTGTTATAGTTTATTGCAATCAATTATTGCATATTAATTATGAGTGTTATTGAATTACAAATATTGGAGTTTAAATTATGAGTAAACATTTAAATAATACTAATAATTTACTTAAATATTTATTTAATGATGTCGAAGTGCCATATTTTATTATTGGGGTTTATTGAATTTAGCTCACGTTATTTTCCCATTCATTCATTCATTCATTCATTCATTCATTCATTTGTAGGTCAGATAAAAAAATATTTCTCACATTTTTGTCCTGTTGGAGTTGGAGTAGAACTGTCAGCAACTGATCTTCCTAAACTCAACATTTCTTAAAGTGTTATGCACCATTTGCCAAAGTGATCCTTTTTTTTTTTTAGATGTTGAAGACCTTTAACACGAGCAGACTTGAGAGTGTTGCTCGACAGATGTGTTACATTACGGCTGGAGTGAAAAAAAAACTGAGTGAAGGAGTCATTAGCATTTAAACCTCATGTACTGAAGTGGAAAGAGTGTGTGTGTGTATGTGTGTGTATCGAAGGAGGAAAAGGAGGTGCATTGTGGCGACAGAGCTCCCCACCCAGCGTCACACAATGGAGGAAGTCGCCTCTGCATTATGTATTGTATTTAGTGTCGAGCTCCAGTCTGAGGCGGGGAGTTTGTCAGATTCTGTACACAAACCAAAAGACACAAATCATGATTCAGGCACAAGGCCAAGTGCGAAGAAAATGGATAATAGCTGCACTGTAGAGTGTGTGTCTGAGTAGATGAATGCTTCTTGGATACAAAATTAGCGTTAGCTTCTGAATTAGTGGCTTTGTGATTCGGGGATTGCGAGAGCATGTATAAAGTGTTCGTGTTATCCAGTTTGAAACTTCATGCTAACTGCTAACTGATAACTTCTTAATGTTAAATTGGTTAAACTGATTTGTTTCTAAAGAGTTAGCAGCGAATTACGCAAACATGACTATGGACAAGTTATTCAGATATTTCAAAAAAACAGGCGTATGAGCTAGCTTTCATTTATGCTAGAAAAAAATGATAAAGGGATGTACAACGCAGACCGGAACACACACACGTGAGTTAGCCTTGTACACGTTAGCTAAAATCGAAGCAAAACAACAACTCTTGACAAATTGTTAGCATTAAACATGTAATTATTAAGTTCCAAAGAGTTAGCATGGACTATGAAAAAGTGGATTTATATACTATCATTACATTTTCTAAATTAGATTTCCTGGGTATCTAAAAATAAGCATGGAGCATGTTAGCATAGAGAAAATAGCATTTCTTTTTCTTTTCTTTTTTCGCTACTAGTGGATAGAATAAAATCTAAATAATATGGCTTTGAGTTGAATTTCATGTTGATTATTTTAATAGTTTTACATTAAATGCATTACAAATTGTGACGGGGCATAGCTTTCATTAATCATAAATCTGTACGTTGTTTTTGCTAAGCGTGATTGATTTAGCAAAATGCGATAACATGGACAAAATAATGTTAATTTCTTTAGGCACGACTGTGGATTTTTAGGGCAAGGTGTATGAAAGTGTGACTTTGAGACATGTTTAAATTTTTTAGCCTCTTCCAGATGGGTTATAGATAAAAAGCAGTGAGAATATAACACATCCAACCATCACTTTCATCTTCACCATTTGACATTGCCTCAGACTGCACGCAGGTTTGACTGTGTATGAAAGTAGTTGAAGCAATATAGTCGAGGCAATATGGCCATTGAGCAGAGAACATCTGTTCAGTGTCCCAGAAATGTAGAATACAAGATCATTTTATGCTACAGCTCGAGCGAACTGGCAGCCGTTACGCCAAATGGCTTGCGACAGAATGCTGGTGATTAATCTGTGGAGAATTCGTTTGATATATATTCAAGGCATGGCCTACACGGCGTGTCAGGATGGTGTGAATTTCCAGAACGAGGAGTCTCTCCAACATCGTCCGCCATACTGTAATATACTACAACCAACAACGGTGAACAAATTTCAGAAAGATATATAATGTGGTTGAGTGTATTAACATGGGCATAACAGAAGAGATGATATCACCATGGGGATTTGAACAAATTGGGCAAATCCAATATATCTGTTAAGAGGTGTGAAGCCATCAGTCAAAACATATCAGTTCCTGTTTATTGGGATTGCTTTATGCTTCTTGGACTATGTTACTAATTTCTGTCTGCTACAAATCTTTGCCTTTTGTGTCCTGAGACATTACAATAAAAGTTACTTATAATGTTTATTTATAAAGAAGAATTCTTTATATATATATATATATATAATAACATACAGAAAGAAACATTCAGACAAACCTACATATTCAAAGGAATCAAAACAAAACAATACATACAGACAAAACTAGAGAAAATACTTAGAAAAGTTAATAAGTTAAAAAGTGAATATTGCATGTAGACATAAATGTTACTTCAGCCAGAATTTTACTTACAGACAAAACACTTGAAAAAAAACAGACAAAATTCTCAGACAATATAAGTTAGATAAATCATTCGGACAAAATTATAGATACAGACAAAACAAACAAAATTAATACATAAACAGTTAAAATATTAGTTAAAATATTACATACAATCAAAATAAACCTCCAGTCAAAAATACATATACATACAGATATATATATATATATATATATATATATAGACAAAACACTCAGGCAAAATAATTCATAGTGCCAAACAAAAGAAGACAAAAGAAAATACAAACAGAACGCAAACAAAAATAATATATACAGACAAAATACTCAGACAAAACAATACAAAAAACACTTAATACAGTAACAAAACAATACAAACAGGCATAATATGTGGGTTAAAATAATACAAAACACTCAGACAAAATATTACATCAAGAATAACAGACAAAACACTCATTCAGACCAAATAATACAAGACAAAACACAAGCAAAAATAAATTCAGACAAAACAGAAAAAAAAATACTATCAAATACTTAGACAAATAATGCACACAGACAAAACAACATAATACAAATAAAACAATACAATACAAACAGACAAACCACTCGGACAAAATACTACAGACAAAATTGAAACAAACAAAACACAGACAAAATAAACATTCCAGAAAAATATTACAGACAGAAAAATAACAATAGTAACAGACACATCATCATTGCACACATGTAAACAATTAGACTAAGTTTTCAGTAATTTGATTATGTTCATGAAATAAATCTGTATGCACAGGGTTTGTGGATTTCTCTTTTGAACAATTTTGTTTCTGACAGTTTTTCAACATTAAGGAACTGGTAATTTTCTGGAGATTTAAAAAAAAAACTACCTTGGCCTAGGGGAAACGAGACTAGAAGTGGAATAGAAGTGGAACACAGTGGTCATTATATATAACGGTAGAGCAAATACACATCAGCCGATTATCACACCACTACTGTACACACGTGAGAAGATGATATTGCGGTTTCTCCCACAGTAATCATCATACCGTCCATTAATCACAAATCAGAGCGATTCTTTCCGACGGTACATGACTTCAAAATCATTTTGGTTTAATATATTTCAAAGGCTCTGGACTGCAAAAATAAGCAGAAAAAAAAGACATTCTGGTTTACATTAGACTCTGGCCTGATTAGGCTGCCTAGTCCAGAGATAAAAATGACACATGAGGAGGACCAGACACACACACACACACACACACACACACACACACACACACACACACATACACGTATCACTATGGTGGTCTAAAACTATGCGTTACTCTGGCTTAGTACTACTACTCCTATATACATGCACGTGGCCTAATCGTTTTTCAAATGCTGTCTGCATTCAGTGTTAAATTTCCCTCAACACGCAGTCATTCTGCGAAGACGTGCTAACACAGCTACCGAAATAAAACAAAAAAACAACAGCAGTGAAGGAAAAAGGAGTTAAAATGCCATTAAAAATGCTTCAGATTTTAAAATTCTATGTCGAATCAAACTAAAATGTTGCTCCGGAAGCTAAAAATGTTGACTACTCGATTCTGATTGGTCAGAAAGTGTTGATTCATTTCTTATACCAGCAGCTCTGAGAGTAGTGTAACTGCAAATCACAGCGTTATATTATAATGCGCTCATTCTAATACGTTAACGTTTCTATAGTAACAGCTTATTCGTAGGGATTTGTACGAAATGGAAATGTGTAATTATTGATATGGTGATGTTTTCTGTAAGATGGTGTTTCTTTAACATTTAGGGAAGGAGTCTCCAGTGTCAGCGGAGATAAAAGTTGTAACTATAAATGGATAAAATGTATGATGTGTCGTTCTTAACTTAAATAATCATAATTATTGGCAAATGGCTGTGGTATAAGAGGAATAAAGCACATTGGGACGTGTTGTTTTTAGGAAAATAACAGTAACAGTAGATCTGTTTCTTCGCACCATCCTGACCCTGATTATTTTCCTGTAACAGCACAACACAGAGTGAGTGTGAGCGTGCTATTCCTTACTGAATGCTGCGAAATGAGCGCCAGTGTTCCTTCAGGAGCGAAGGAGCTAAAAAAAACTGTACATTTGCACTCAAGAGGTTAAAATGTCGTGAAAAAAGGATTATGCGCTGACTCGGTTACTCACTAGTACTTTTGTTTCTCAGACTTTTCTCAAAGCTGGGACTTACGGGGTTCTTGTTGAAATTGACGGAAGGAAGCCGAGCTCAATGAGGGGAAAGGTGTGTGTGTGTGTGTGTGTGTGTGTGTGTGTGTGTGTGTGTGTGTATGAGTGTGTGTGTATGTGTGTGTTTGATTGATTTAGACAGGAAAGGGTCGGGATAATACATGATACTCTGTAGGCTGTTATCTGGGGGGGAAAAGGTCATTCCCATGCGCAAAAATAGACAATCGCACGTACGCTGGATGGAAATGATGATGATACGGTGAATTGTGCAGATTATTTATGGCGATGATGGTCTCTAGCATGTTTATGATCACTTCTTAGGGCATAAAACCACTTTTTTAGGGTGTAAAATAACTTTTAAGGGCATAGTGTCACTTTTTGTATGGTGTATGGTTACTTTCTAGAGCACTGTACAACTTTTCTTACTTCCTATAGCGACATTTGTAGGTTCCATACTACAAAATGTTAACTTTTCATGGAATATTGCCCCTTGTTTAGTGTATAGGGTCACTTTCTAGGGCACATTGTTACTTTTGAAGTTCAGATAATCACTTCTTAGGGTGTGAGGCCATTGTTTGGGGCACAGTGACACTTTTCTAAGAAGGAATGTTAACTTCTTAGTATGTATAGTCACCTCTGTAGGGTGGATGTTCAATCCTGATGGCCTGTTGCCCTTTGTTTAGGGTATAGGCTCACTTTTAGGGCACATTTCTACTTTTCTAGTATAAACAATCACTTCTTAGGGGGATGTGGCCAATTTCTATATGGTGGCTGATCACTATTTAGAGCATAGTGTCACTTTTCTTAGTAGGACGGCCACTTCTTAGGGTGTATAGTCATTTTTGTAGGATGGATGATCACTTTAGCACACATGGCTACTTTTATACAGTCACTTTTCAAGTCATTTTTTGAGGTGCGTAGTCACGTCTTGGGGCATATTGCTATTTTTGTAGGCTGCATGACATTTACACATTTTAGTGCTTATTAGCGTACCTTGATTTTATAGACTTTCATATTTGTAGGTGTTTTTTTAGCATATTGCCCCTAGATTAGATTGGAATATACTTGATTAAAATACACACAGACTGTGTGAATAGTAAGTAGAAGATTAAAAATAAATAAAAAAAGAAAGAACTAAAACCGTTTTATTTTTGTGAGATAACTGGCGACAAAGTTTGAGCAACCATCTAGTGCCATCTAGTGTTTAATGCCATCTATATATCATTTTATTCAGACTGTCTATACACCTAAAGACCATGTAATCTCACTGTTACCCCTTATTACATCTAAATGGGTTTTAATAGAACAAACACTTCCTTAAGCACATTTTCAAGGCTCAGTATGTCTACCTTATATGACATACGTCTATGAGGACGCAGATGTCCACTTTACTTGTGTTTTATAGTTATTGGAAATTACAGAGGATGCTTTGGGAGTTTAAATACACACACACACACACACACACACACACACACACACACACACATTCCTTGTCAAATAAGAAACTTGTACAGGATTCTAATTAGAATTTCTATCATATTTTGGAACCGTTCCTATAAAATTTCTATAAGTAGATTAAAAAAAATTATATAAATATCCTATAGGACATTTAGGACATTTATTGGAGGTTATTGGAAATTACAGAGGATGCTTTGAGAGTTTTAAAATCCTAATTTTCTTTAAAATTAGAATCAAGTTAAGAATATTTTTTCCTATTACTTATATATATATATAACAGACGTTGTACAATGTCTGTGTTGAGGTGAGCTACATCAAATTGCAAGACACAGTCAAAAAGGTACTATTTGTTTAAAAAAAAGAAATTACAGTGGAAAAGTGCACCTTTAGGATTCTTACAAACATCACATTGAATTCTCATACAGACCTGAATAGGAACCCAAATGGATCCCATTAATAAATCCTGTAGAAGTGGTCCTACAGGATATTTATATCTGAGACAATTCCTCTAGGAATTTTAGAGGAATGCTTCCAAAATATGATAGGAATTCTTATTGGAATTCTTTAGGATTTTTTGACGAGGGTCATTATGTAAAAAAAAAAAAAGAACAAAAACACACAGGTTCCCAACCCTGCTCCTGCACGTTAGTGTTTTTCCTGCTCTGAATCACACACTTCAGCTACTGCAGGGCAACAGGTACTCTTTTCCAAGAGACACAGTGGAAACAGAGGTGTGTAAAAGTGCACACTATAAATGAAATAAGATTACTTAGTAATAATAATTAATAATTCTTGATCTGTTAGCCTGTGAGATTGAGGGAACAGTGTGAGGAACAGGTGCATCCGTGCATTGATAGTAAGGTCAAAGTGATGATCAGGCTTCACTTATAAGAGTGTGTTGTTGCTTTTTTTTAGGACATGCAGCCAATTATTAGGGCTTAGTGACACTTTTTAGGACTATGTTTGTTGTGCAGATGCTTTTTTTATATGGCATATTGCCCCCTGTATAGGGTGTAGTGTCAATTTAATGGTACATTGCTACTTTTCTAGTGCATATGATTAAATCTTAAGGATATATAGCCACTTTTTAAAGAGGAATGGTCAGTGCTTAGGGTGTATGGTGTAGTGTCAATTTTTTGGGGTGTGTAGTTACTTCTGTACTTTTCTCCTTTTTAAAAAAAAATTCTGAGATATCAACTAGCAACATAGTTGGGTCGCTGGGGGACTAGTGGTTAGGCCACAGCGTTCTCATTGCTGCGGCCCGGGTTCGATTCCTGGCCAGGGAACCAACCCCAGCCACTGGGGTTGCATGCAACAGTGCGCTCTCTGTGCTTGTCCCAAGCCTGGATAAAATTGAGGAGTGTTGTGTCAGGAAAGACAAATGGCATAAAAACTGTGCCAAATCAAATACATGGACCAATGATCTGCTGTAGCGACCCCTAACAGCAACAGCTGAAAGAGGAACAACAACAACAGCTAGCAGCAAAGTTGGAGAAAATGACAAAAGGCCAACAGCACCATCTAGTGGTTAATACTAGCTATATATCACTTTATTCAGACAATATGCAATATTGACTGTCTATGCACTTAGTGACCTGCATATCATCTTTCTATAACCCTTTATTACACCCAAATGTATTTTAATAGAACAGAAAAAATGATTAAACACATTTTTAACGTTCAATATGCTTACTATTTATGAATAATGTTGACTTTTTTATGATTGTTTATAAACACTATCAAAATACATAATAGTTTTCTAAAATGATTTGCTGGATGCTGCGTAAGTTTGCAGTGTATTCTCATTAGTTAGATGCTTTATGTTTTTTGGGGGTTTTTAAATAAGCAACTCTGATGAAGTTCAGAAAAAAGAATAACTGAGCAAAGAATAATGGGCTGCAAAAACTTTAGCCTGGTGAAAATATCGATTTAAAAATGTCGACATTTACAAATGTTATAGTAGTTTCTATCATTTATTCAAACCGAGCTAAATATAACTTTTTTCTCTGTTCTGTGCAATCAAAACTTAGCACGAGGCTTCGTTTCGAGTTTGGATTTTATGCTGAAGAGTCGACTCACTAAGTCGATTCTTTAGAACAAAGCTGTTTAAGTGAGTAGAGGTTATTGTGTAGGCCAGCTACAGTCACAAACCACTACAGAGAACCCAGACGGTCCAGTCCGTATAAGATAGCAAAAATCTTTTTTGTCTTTAATATGTTTGTGTTTGAGAATCGACTCCTGGAATCGACTCAATTAGAAGAATCATTTGGAAAGAACCGATTCGGTGGCAATTTGCATGACAGGTGAAACATCCTTGGAGCACAGGACGTGAACATTTCCAGGAACCATAGAGGAAACAGAGTTGTAAAAGCGCACACGAAATAAGATTACATGTTAATAATTACTGATTGTTAAGAAAATTACCTATTGCTCCTTTAACCTATGCTATAATACTTTTCATTCTTATTACTTTGCTGTAATTCTGAACACTTTTTACCTAAATATAACTATAACACATCTGATCTTTTCTGTTGAACCTTACCAGGAAATGAAACCTAATAAAAGACAAAAACCGATGTTTACTTTCGTTTTCGGCCTTTTACTGCACAAAAGGACTCGATTCACTGAATCGATTCTTTGAATCAAAGCTATATAAGTGAGTCGAGTTTATTGTTTATGACTAGCTACAGTGGCAAACACTTATGTGGTCTTGTCTATATAAGCTAACAAGATGTATATATATATATATATATATATATATATATATATATATATATATATATATATATATATATATATATATATATATATATATTTGTCTTTGACAAAAATGCTTTAATTTGTGCTTGTGACTCAGAGAATCGACTCCGTTAGTAGAATCATTTGGAAAGAACCGATTCGTTGGATTTGATCAGTACGTAAAGCGTCCCGGTGTGTCCAAGTTTCGGTTTATCAAGAACCACAGAGGAAACAGAGCTGCTGCGTAAAAGCGCACACGAAATAAGATTACTTGCTCATAATTGTTGATTGTTTACCGAGTTTATCAGCTGTCGGAGATGAGCGCGAGCCTGAGTGAGCAGTATGAGGAGAAGGTGCGTCCGTGCATCGACCTGATCGACTCTCTGCGCGCGCTCGGTGTGGAGAAGGACCTCGCGCTGCCCGCCATCGCCGTGATCGGAGACCAGAGCTCGGGGAAGAGCTCGGTGCTGGAGGCGCTGTCCGGAGTCGCGCTGCCCCGCGGGAGTGGTGAGACACCATGGCTCAACACAAAAATAATATTTATTTCCTTCTTAACTTTATCTGAACTTGTTTTTTTTCTTTCTGCAAATGTTAAGATAGATGGATGAAGGATGAAAGAAGGGATAGGTTATGTGATATGAATATGCAGTTCTGTATTTGAGCAAAACATTTGATCAGGTTTGTACTGCAACAAATACTGAAGGACAAAGGATATCTATGGGAGGATGGTGTGATAAGTGGATGAATGAATGAATTGATGCACAAAAGGGTAAAAATGACCAAAGAAAATCAGTTGAACTTTTAGTCCAAGCATAAAGATCTTCTATAGAACCTCACTGGGTGTCTATGGAAGGATAGAGGGATGAAAGGATAAAAAGGATAGCAAGGTTAGACAGCTACTAACAGGAAATACAGTTCCAGGCTTTTTTTTTTTGGCTTAAATGATGGCTACAGCTTGAAAATTAATGCATCAAAACGCATCAACACACTTCTTTGGAAACATGGCAGGATGAAAGTCTC
>CM041000.1:2344838-2370243 GCA_022985145.1 Pangasius djambal | reverse complement strand
AGCTTGAAAATTAATGCATCAAAACGCATCAACACACTTCTTTGGAAACATGGCAGGATGAAAGTCTCAAAAGTGGTAGAAGAATTAGTACATGTTATATATTTAATGGGCTCAAAAGATGAATCTTCCTACAAAATTCATTGGAGATGGACGGATGAATGGAAAGTCTGGGGGATGAAAGGGCAGTCATGATTTGATTTGCTTTAGCAGCTGTATCTATGTACCCAGTTGGATGGATCTGGTTGACTATTTAATGAGTAAGAAGATCAACAGGTTTCTATTGGGTTGGCTAATGAAGTAAGAAAGGAAGAATGAAGGAGGAGTGGAAATATATGTATGTGTGAAGTTATGTCAGGGCTATGTCAGGTGTCAAAGGACATTACATTATGACAATCTTTGAAGGATGTAAAACAAGGAGTAAAGAAGAGATGTGAGTATTTTACGTTGCCACAAAGCTGAAAGCATACAACTGTCTAGAAAGTCTTTATATGCTAGAGCTTAAAATTGAAAAAAATTTCCATTCACTGGAGCTAAAGTGCCCAAACCTGTTCCAGCATGACAATGCCCCTATGATCTCAACCCCACTGAACACCTTTAGAATGAACTAGAACGCCGATTGTGCCCAACCTCACTAATGCTCTTTTGGCTTTGTTCCAAAATCTAACGGAAAAGAGGGACCAAATTTGGAATGGGTTGTTCATCAAATGCATATTGGCATGATGGTCATATATCCACATACCTTTAGCCATATAGTGTAGATTTGTGTTCACCATAATTCTCTGGAGATTGCAGTTTCATATCCCAATGAAAGCACAACCATCCATGGCTGGGAGTCCAGAGAGTTACTCTGTTCCTCTCTCCCCTGTCAAGTCAATTGTAGGCATCTGTAGGATCATATGTATATGGAAGAAGGCAGTTTTGCGCTTTCCTCACAGTGCTGCCCTGGGACGTAGCATGACCAAGAAACGAGTGTCTCAGAGAAAGCCCATGCTAGCCTTCACGCTGCCGCTAGCTAGAGCTAGCTAGTGGTTGGACTTTGGCAAACACAACATGATTTCACCATTATATCACCAGTGATCCTATTTATAGCTACATCAACAAGCTAGTTTCACCGTTGCCAGATTACAATTTATCCTCCAGGAACCGCCCACCTGAGTGTTGACAAACATGCTTATTTGGTCTGTACACACAGGTATTGTGACGAGATGTCCACTCGAGCTGAAGATGAAGAGGAGCCGAGAGGAAGACTTCTGGCATGGAAAGATCAAGTACAAGAAAGATCATGATCAGGATCATGAGGAAGAGATTGACGATCCAGCAGACGTGGAGAAAAAGATTAGAGAAGGTAGTGCTCCACCTGAATCCCTTTTTCACTCATGCTAGCTAGATCACTCTGTTTGGACTTATTCTCTAATGTCCGCTAGCTTTGCTTGGGCTTCTTCTTTATCATTACCTGGCTAATTTGGTTGATGTTAGCTAACTCCAACAGTTTGCATGTATTCCTTAATGTATTCCTTAATTCCTATAACTGGCTTACATGCATGTCCTTTTTAGCTCAGGACCATATGGCTGGGGTCGGTGTGGGCATCAGTGAAGAGCTCATCAGCCTGGAAGTGACGTCGGCTGATGTTCCCGACCTCACACTCATTGATCTGCCTGGTATCGCTCGTGTGGCAGTCAAAGGCCAACCAGAGAACATCGGAGAACAGGTAAAGTGAAATAATCAAATTCGGGTCATCAGGCACGCGGGCCACACGGGCCATGCCTCCCTAACTGTCATGTTTTATTAGGGATTAAATAATAAATCAATTTTGTAATGTGGTATTCTTAATAAATATGGCACTATTATAACATGGTAAACCCTGACAAAAGATAAAAATAAACCATTGTTGTATTAAGCTGTAATATCAGCACATGCCTGACTTTCGTTCAGATTAAGAGGCTGATCCGAAAGTTCATCACAAAGCAAGAAACCATCAACCTGGTGGTGGTGCCGTGTAACGTGGACATCGCCACTACTGAAGCTCTGAAGATGGCTCAGGAAGTTGATCCAAATGGCGAGAGAACCCTCGGTCTGTGCAGCCTTGCTTTCTTCTTCTTCTTCTTCTTCCACATGCATTAGATGTCTTCCATGAGCTTCTGTGTGTGTATTGACTATAACAGGCATCCTAACGAAGCCCGACCTGGTGGATAAAGGCACAGAGGACACGGTGGTGTCCATCATCCATAACGAGATCATTTACCTCACTAAAGGCTACATGATCGTCAGGTGCCGAGGGCAGAAGGAGATTATGGACCGCGTCTCTCTGCACGAAGCCATCGAGAAGGAGAAGGACTTCTTTAAAGACCACCCACATTTCAGGTGCCATGTTTTACTCTAGGAGGGTCTATCAGAAAATTTGTATTATTCCTAAATTATATTGAACTGATAATGAATTGAGATTTATAATTTGAACTACTACTATCTGGGTTCAACCAATAGATTATTTGAGCTCTTACTAAATCTCCATGATATTTAAAAAAAAGAAATTATATTAATTATCATATTTTTTGATTAACAATATTAATCTAATGTTAATATTGTTGATTGTTCATATTTGATTAACAATTACTTTATATTTTACAATTACAAAACTTTAATTAAATAAATGAGCTGAACATAAAATGTGGTTGATGTTTTACAGTCAGCTATATGATGAAGGCATGGCCACCATTCCCAACCTGGCTGAGAAGCTCACGCTCGAACTTGTCCATCACATCGAGGTAAAGATAGCTTTGTTCCACTATCCCTCAGATTGTGTAGTAAACAATCCCGCATGGTAGTAAAATGTGTGTGTGTGTGTGTGTTTAGCGATCTCTGCCACGACTGGAGGAGCAGATTGAGATAAAGTTGGCTGACACTCAGGGTGAACTGGATCGCTATGGCTCAGGGCCTCCTACAGAACCAGGAGAGAGGATCTTCTTCCTGATTGACGTGAGTGATACATGCAATCCAAATAAAACTTGACAACGAGGTTCCTGCACACTGAAATAACAGCATTCGTTTTTATGGTGTGTATTAGAAAGTCACAGCGTTCACTCAGGACGCCATTAATCTCACGACTGGAGAGGAGCTGAAGATCCAACATCTCAACATCTTCTCAAGCCTGCGGAGGCAGTTTGCTCTCTGGAAGATTCATCTGGACAACTCAGGAGAGACATGTGAGTAGCGGTGTTATGATATATCGCAGATTTCAGGGACATGGTGCTTGGCCCCCTGCTTTCACAGAATTCCGTTACACTTTTTTCTCAAGCAAGTGTTGAAATACAGTATGTTGGGCTTCATTCTGGTATATAAACCTTATTAATTTAGATAGAACGGTGATAGGCTTAGGCTACCTATGACTTTGAAAGTTTGAAAATCATTTGGCCAGACACTGTTTAGGGAAGGGAAGACCGAATTGCTGTTTGTTTGTTATGTATATGAAAGAAATCTTAAACAGTTAGTATTCTATCTAAGCTGGGAAGCTAGTGATGAGTTGAACAAATGCTGCTTGTACAGTGCGACAAGTGATGTAGCGTAAAGAAGCTGAAATCAGTATTGTGATAATTTCCAAACTATGTTGAAAGGTTAGACAAGTGTTACACTTGCATCCCTGAATACTTTGGGGGATTTTCTAGTTAAGAGGAAGATTGAGAAGGAAGTGAACGAGTATGAAGAAAAATACAGAGGCAGAGAACTCCCAGGATTCATCAACTACAAGACCTTCGAGGTGATGGTGAAGGACCAGATCAAGCAGCTGGAGGAACCTGCCATCAGGAGGCTGAAGGAAATTTCAGGTATATGGCATGAACTCAGAGACATAAATAGAGAAAGACTTTCATATTTCCACAGATCGTAACCATATTCTGGGTTTCCTTTGGTGTTTATATCAGTGTTTATTACAGGATGTTGTATTTACAGAGATTTCCCCATCTGTCTTTAGATCTCATTCGGAAGAGCTTCATCCAACTGGCTCAAAACAGCTTCTTGGGCTTCCCCAATCTCCTCAAAATGGCAAAGGTATGGCGAACAAACGTTACAGTTAAACGTTAAACTCTGCCTATGTTTGCTGGTCCATGAGCACCAGATGAAAATATATGATAAACATGAAGCAAAGGTCTTACACAAGAGTCGAGCTCTCAAGGAATGTCGTCTTCAAGCATCATGGTGTGATGGTTCTTCGTTGTTCCTCCAGACTAAGATTGAAAACATAAAGCAGGCGAAGGAGTCTGAGGCCGAATCGATGCTGAGAACTCAGTTTAAGATGGAGCTGATCGTCTACACCCAAGACCACATGTACAGTGACACCCTGAGCACACTGAAGCTTGAGGAGGAGGAAGAAGAAGGGAAACAAAAAGTGTGCATTCCTCGCATTGCTTCGTGTAGTTTATACAATCATTCAGACAACAGAGCCACTCTTGAGGAACTGATGCGTCACCTCAAGTCCTACTACAGTGTAAGTGATTACACTGGTTCTTTGGTTCTTTGGTTTTGCACTGGAGCTACGAGCTTAATTCTTTCTTAATTGAACATGTGTTTAGATTGCGAGTAAGCGTCTGGCTGACCAGCTGCCGCTGGTGATCAGGTACCTGCTGCTGCAGGAGTCTGCGGCGCAGCTGCAAAGAGAGATGCTCCAGCTCATACAGGACAAAAACAACACGGATCAGCTGCTGAAAGAAGATCATGACATCGGCAGCAAACGCAACAACCTGCAAAACCGCCAGAAGCGTCTGATGGAGGCCCGCAACTACCTGGTCAAGTTTTAGAGTCACATATAATGTTTATTTTGGACATGGTGTTACTGATGATCACTCCAAGTAAAAAGAGTGATTATACAGTTCAATAAATAAATTATAACGGTAGGAATGTTCCAATATTATAAACATCTATATCTTTTACTATGCTGTTATAAACTGATTTAGTTCCCATAATTAGTAAAAGTGCATGTCAGCTATTTAAAATACCTTTTTTTGTATTGTATAATCAAACAACATAGACTTAATTTTCAGTTTTTTTTACTGCTATCTGTTTCCCTTTTTTTCAGCTGGAATAATCCTTCATATATTCTAGTATGTACATGTATTTGTTGCCCATACCGCCCTCCCCTACCCTATCAAGCTCTTATCCCCTCTTACTACCATATACAGTACTGTATGATGATATTGTCAGCATAGCATGTCATAATATTAAATATACACTACATGGCCAAAGGTTTGTGGACACCTGACCATTACATCAATATGTGAATTTTGATCATTTCATTCCAGATGTAGTCCCCCTTTGTTGTCATAATGACCTCCACTCTTCTGGGAAGGCTTTCCACTAGAGTTTGGAGCGTGGCTGTGGGGATCTGTGTTCATTCAACTACAGGGGCATTAGTGAGGTCAGGCACTGATGTCGGGTGAGATGGATATCTGGGGTGCAGTCGGCATTCCAGTTCATCCCAAAGGTGTTAAGTGGGGTTGAGGTCAGGGCTCTGTGCAGGCCACTCGAGTTCTTCCACTCCAACTTTGGCAAACCATGTCTTCATGGAGCTCGCTTTATGCACAGGGGCATTGTCATGCTGGAATAGGTTTAGGCCCCTTAGTTCCAGTGAAGGGAAATTGTAATACCTCACCATACAAAGACATTCTATATTATTGTGCTTCCAACTTTGTGGCAACAGTTTGGGGAAGAACCACATATGGGTGTGACGGCCGAGTGTCCACAAACTTTTGGCCATATAGTATATGGTCATTATAAGAGCTCCATATCACAGTATTTCATTTGTCAATAGTCTTTGGAGAGTTCATGTCCAGTGTTCTTACTACGACAGCCATTTTCAAACTGCTAAAACATAGCTAAGCCCTTCAAAATCTACGACTTCTCAATAGTCAAGGATTTTGGTTTCCTTAAAATGGGATCATTTTCACTGTGTTTATGAGAAAACTTCACAGAAACAGCTTCTCTGATAACTTGGAGTTTGTGAAGAGACACTGTTTCTCAATATGGCAGAAAGCTTGCAGGTTGGATAAGCGGTTTATTCTGAATGCAATTTCAGAGTATGTCAGTTGTCTGGAGTCTGTTACTAAACGTTTGCCATAAAAACTGAGTGAAATGTTGATATTCCTGATGGTTTTGTCTTGTTTTCACAGTCACCCTGCCTTCGCATCTGAGGCAAATGTTAATATTCTTGGTTGTTACATACTCCATATAAAAGCTTTAATGGATATATGCTAGGTTGCTAAATCACTACATTAACAATTAGCTAAAATATGCTTGGTGTCCATATTTCCCAGTTGTCTAGTAACAGCATCATCATGACTTTATCAAAAATAAATAAATAAATAAAATCTTAATATGCAAGAAAGCTTGGACGTCGGGTTAGCGGTTTATGCTAAGTGTTAATTCAGTGTGATATTAGTTGTCTTGAGTGTCGTCCTAAAAAATTACCATCAAATCTGAGGAAAATGTTGACATTTTTAACGCCTTAATCATGTTTCTATCATCATTCTGCCTTTACGTTGTCTGTATAAATCACCTCAGGTGGCGCTTCACTCTCTCTATTTCTCATTTTAACCAGTTAAGAAATTCAAAATTCAAATGGGACCGTTTACTGTGTCTTTGCTTGTTTTTTCAGTAATTTATCTTCACATCTGAGTGAAATGTTGATATTTTTGGTCGTCTCCAAGGCTAATTTACCTTTACTTTGTTTGTATAAAAGACTTAATGGATAGAAGCTAGGCAGCTAAATCTTTAGCCTGAATAATCAGCTCGTTTGTGTCCATATTTTCCAGTTGCCCAGCGACAGTGTTGTCATGGCTTCAACCCAAAGCACTATATTTATTTGCTATTTCTCTAACACTTACCACACTTCTGTTTCCTTGTGCCTAATGCCAATGCGGAAAAATCCCCCAAGTAACCCAAGTTTTTTTGCTCAGCACTTTCATCTCACTTACATAATTAGGTTACAACTGCTAGCTATAGTTCCATGCTCAATTTACTGTGTGCTAACGAATGAAATTTGCTTTTCATTGGAGATTTCAGTTTTTCTGGATGATGTAAGTGAAGACTAACAAAGTACCAATCAGAATTAGCCACCTGCTTACGTCAGCTCCCATTTTACTCCAACCACAGAACCTTTTTTCTTGCTCTCAGCCTCTTTGAGCCCGAGTGAGCAAAACGGTATCTAGTCCCTCAAAAAAAAAAAAAATAAAATAAAAAACATTTTATGTACACGCTTTTAGCATTGTAAACACTTATTTATTGACAAATCTCTAAAAACTATGCACAGATTATAAATCAGTTCGAGATAAAAGTATTTTGAGAATGTAAGTAGCTCGGGAGGTCTTCGAGGCGCATGCTGATGACATCACACGGCAGTGTTTGGTCAAAAGAACTGTTCCTACGTGAAGAAATCATGTTTACTGAAGACGAGGGGGTGAAAGAAGTGACTGAAACAAGACATAGCCTTGTCTCATCAGGTAGATTTAATCCTCTTTCCCAAAGAAACCATCACACAACACAGAGAAAACATATACTTACTCCGTACAATTTAGTGACGCCACACATTTTATCAGCATCAGGAACTCTACGTATTATAATCTATTTCCTTATTGCTAATAATGTCTGTCTGATCAGTATTTGGTACTACAATTTATCAAATATGCTAACTGTGGTACATCTGGAGGAAAATATGAATCACTGTCAACGCCATCCACATAAATTAATGAAAGGCTATGATTTGGTGGTTAAAAAACAAAACAAAAAACAAACACAATAAAAAGTGGCGTCAGAGTGGGAAAGTCTCATCACGTATGTACATGTATATTTTACAAAAGTCTGTTGAAAAAACAAGGGACAAAAAAAGGACTGAAGGTAGAGTTATATAACGGCCGGAGTTATTGGTCAGTCTGCGCTTTCAGCTTCCTCTCCCAGAGCTTCTGGTGGTCGGAGAATCCTTGCTTGCCTTTGTTGAATGAGTTGGGGCCTGCCGAAGTCGGGGTGTCCCTGTAATAACACAGCAAAAAATTAGCTTTGAGTCGGTAAAATGGAGACGCAAAATAATGACTGACAAAAAATAAATAAATAAAATAAACGAATTAATGAATACGGTCATTCGCACTGTGAAATAAAAATAACTGTAATCCACTTTCCTTCCTGTTGGAGTGACTACGCTTTGAGAACTCAATTCTACATCATCATCATCTTATCAGTTTATTAGACGCAACAATCTACAAACCGAATATAGCTGCAAGCAGCGATTAAGGGGGCCAAGTACATTCCATTCCCACACTTAGCGACGGAGGAAGACCAAAAGCCACTGGGAACATCAGCACTTGCTGCCGAGGAGATATACTATATTCAAAGGCAAAATGTCCAACCACTGCTGACATATCGCCGCACTTCCTGTTTTCAGTAGGCCTCCCTAATGAAGCCAAATTAAGTAAAATCTTGACTCTTAACTTTGGGTAAAGTTGCTAAATATATGTGAGAAGTTTGGGGACTTAGCCTTCGAATTCCTTCGCAGGTTAAATGGGTGATTCACAAATTCGTTCCATCAGGAACACTCAGCATTCATGGCAATCAAGAGCAGCAAGAACTTTGAATTGATGTCCAGAGGTTCAAAAGTTATGAGCAGGTTTATGAATTTGTGAACTATAATGCCACCTAGAGGTGAATTTAAACGAAACTTCTTGCACTCCTTGACAGTGAGGTCCTTCAGTTATCTACAAAAGTTTGGTCAGAATACGTCACACACTACTGCGGAGTTACGCCCTCACTTCCTGTTTGGTGGCTTCGCCTGCAAATCTGTTTGTGTCTTACAGACGAACCGTATCGTACATCAAAAATCTGAGAACCAACTTTTTTTTTTCGGGATGGTCTCATGATGTTGCGATGCGAATTTGTGGAAGAAGGAGGGAGAAAAGCGTTTTTGTATAACAACAATAAAAAGAAAACATACAATTCCAATAGAGTGCTTGAGCAGCTTCAGTGCTTGGCCCCATATTAAACAACAATTTTAATAACTACAGCAAAAAAAAAAAAAAAAAACACACAAACCTTCCAATATTCTTCATCCTCATCTTCGCTTCTGGAGGCATCTCCTCTGGTTCACTCTATCAGGACAGACAGAAGCATTTTACATCAACTGATAAAGCTAATCTCAGGACATCTTCCTGTCTGCGTGGGAGAGAAATTACTCACGTCATCATCGTCATCGAAAACAGATGCAGGTTTTTTGGAGGGTAAAATGGGCGCCGCTTCCTTTGGTTTCTGGAAAAGATTTTAACTCTTCAGAGAGACGTCTGTGTCACACTTAAACCACAATCAACACTTAACAAAAACAGTGGAACATATCGCTGAGTCAGCTGCTAGGTTAAGTCACAGGCCGAACTCAATTCGCTAGCTAGCTAACAGTTCCTTTCACATTTTAACGTTTAAATATAAAACTTTAAAAAGCTTTAAGCATAACATCTAAACAATCCGCTCATTCAGTGAGTCGGCTCATCTGGCTCAGCTCACCATTAAGAGCCGGATTGTGACGTTATTTTGTTTATTATATGATAGAGTACGGATTTATGAAGTGATTCCAGCCATAAGAAGAACGTTCACGGCTTTAAAAAAAACAAAAATATGGCAATGAAGCATCTCGGAGCTGAAAGAGTCAACTCTTATCGGTGAATTGAACCAAATGATCTGACTCACTCAATGCGCCTCCTGTCAGTTATAAGATTCTGGGGGTGGGAATTCAAATATTGAACCTACCTAACTGTTAGAGACCTAATCTTTATTTAAAAAAAAAAAAAAAAACTTACCGAATGCATGTTTAAATTAAGATTTTTGTGATTCTATGCAAATAAGCTACGACGCTGTAACGTGAAACAAACCCAAACGATCGGCTCGAACGACGATTCTTCAGACAAAGCCAACGGCGCGTCTGTTTTGACGTGTCTCCAGTTCCGCGTTCGCAACGTTAGTTCTTAAGTGCGATTAGTTGATTACTAGTTAATATTAGTAGCTATATATAGCTACTACTGTTTTTCATCGGAACTAAAAATGGATATACAGACCATGCCCACAAGAAATAAGCTACAAGCAAGACGACTGACGTGTCTCTTGCTAGTGTGAACACAGGGTTAGCTAGCAAGCATTATTATTATTATTATTATTATTATTACTTACGCTAGCTCCTAGCTTGATTGAAATAGGAGCAGGTTTCTTAGCGCTACTGACACCCGGTTTGGGGATTTTGGGAGGCGCCGGCTGGTTCTGGAGCTCGTCCTTGGTGGCTGGCCGTTTCCCCAGACCTCCTCCTCCTCCTCCTTGTCCTCCAGGGCTGTTAGAGACAGTGTTACTTTTCCCACCGTTTGCCTTCTCCTCCGCTCCTGCTGGAGGCGAAACAACTTACCAAGGTGAGCGACTGTAGCCATGGTGGCCAAAGGAGAGCTACAGTTACCTGGAAGATGAGGGACGTCAGGAGGACCTGCTCAGACGTGCTGCTGGGGAGCAGAGAAGCTCAACTTCTACTCGTCTATCCACCTCCATCAGCTTACTGAGCTAAGCTAACCTGCTCGCTCTCTACGCTTACACGTCTCACTTTTACCGTCTGCGCCATTTCCTACCCGCTTACTTCACGTTATACCACAGCGCTGCTGAAGACCGGACTGATGCAAGGTGTTGATGCATTTTCTCTAACAGCAGCTCTAAAACTAGTGCTGTATGCTGTTTACGGAATGTAACTGTAAATGGATAAAAACTGAAAATTTTAATACATTTAAAAAAAAATCCAACTATTGGCAAATCGCTGTGGTATAAGACGAAAAAAAAAAACCACTTCAGGATGTGCTGTTAGAGGAAAATCATCAACCTCAGGGTTGTCATAGTAACTCAAAGCATCAACATTCCACCATCCTGGCGTTGATTAGTTTCCTATAACAGCACACCCCAAAAGTGTTTTACTCCTTACACTGTGTATGCAGAAGCTATTAAAATAAAAATCACAACCAGAGAGCAGTGACTGATGATTTAGACACGCAGTTTGCATGATGCTAATCTGGTGGCCATAAGCTTTCATTATTTTGTAGCTACATTAGCCTTGTAGCTCGGGTGCAACATTAAAAAGCAGGTTAAAAGGTAAATTATTTGCTATAACTACAAACATTGCTAAACTTTATTAGATATTCATTGCCTCATTAATAGCAATCCAACCATTTTGTTTTTAACCTGTAAATAAAAATACACAGTTTCTTAACCCCACCTCCAAAACAACACGGCGAGCTAACGTTAGCTTAGCAGGCTAGGCTAACTTAGCTGCTTGCGATAATCTTGGCTATTTTTGTGCATTATTTGTGGCCTGTCTTATAATGATAATAATAATAATAATCCAAATGATATGAAATAGCTACAGTCAAACTTGTTTTTGTACTTAAAATGAGAATTAGCGTTGATAAGTTCACCTCCAGCCCGAGGCCCTTCGCCGCGCTGCTGCACAGCCGCCATTGTAGTGAAAAACTTTCCGGAAATGGAACCGCGTACGGGTGACGAAAAGGGACAAACTGCGCGCGTTACGAAATGCGTTTCGTTTTCTCATTGAGTAATTTTAAAAGTTTATAATTTTAGTCTTGTGGTAGACTGTAAAGCATAATATAAAGTTTATAAATGTTTATTTTTTGAAGTAGATAAGCTTGGTAATTTATAGCAGCAGCAACAACAACAACAACAACAATAATAATAATAATGTTTAAAAATATAATACATTTTTTGTGGTAGACTGTAAAAAAAATAATATAAAATTTATAAATATAATCGACTCTTTATTTTTGTAAAAAAAAATATATTTTTGTGATAAACTAAAAATTTTGGCAATTTTTATAAACATAATTTTTGTTTTGTCACAGACAGTAAAAAAATATAAAGTTTATAAATATAATTTTTTTGTCAGAGACTGTAAACGTTTATAAATGTAATATAATATAAAGTTAAATTTAAATTTAACTTAAATTTTAATGATAAATGTATGTTTGTAGTAGACTAAAAAATAATATAAGGTTTATAGACAATGCAATTCTGTGGTAAACTGTAGAAAATATAACATTTATAAATATAAATAACTGTAAAAAATACGTTTAAAAAGTTTACTATATCACTTAATTTTGTGGTAGACTGTAAGAATAATATAAATAATATTCATTTTGGAAGCATAATTTAATAAAATATAAAGTTTATAAATCTAATTTATAATGTGGTAGCCTGTGAAAATAAAGTCATGATTATAAAAAAATAGGGAATGTGAAATGGACCATGTACAGGTGCTGAAAAGGGACAAATTGGGTGTGTTTTTCTCATTTTCTCATTGACATCCAGACTGTAAAATTTTGAGAAACGCACACCACAAGATTGAAAAATAAAAAGAATTTGAAATTATTTATTTATTTATTTATTTATTTATTTATTTACTTAGTTTCTACGTTTTCACTCATTTGCAACATCATTTAGCGAGATAATTAACACGACTGCTGAATTTGTTAACAGTGTGCATATCTGGGCCAAAGTGGCTGTTATCCTGTATATTTGCACTTGAACCAGATCTAAACCAGTTTAGTAAGCACTTTTCTGCATCATCTTCTGTGATCTTTTATCATGATCCTCCTGGAGAATAGTTTAACCAAACTCTCAATACATGAGTTTTGGGATTGATAGCTCAGCATGGCAATGTTTTACATACTACATACCAAGAAGAATTTTCTACAGGTATCCCACAAGGTTCAGTGCTCGGTCCCCTTCTGTTTCCTTCTGTAACGGATCTCAGGTGGCTTCTCTTACCACAGTTATGCTGACGAAGCTCAATTAATCTTTTCCTTTCCACCATCAGATGTCATGCAAGTTCCAGCAAGACGTGGATATTCCTGGAAATGCATGCCCGTGTCATCACATCGCCGTCTCTCTGCTCGATTAATACTGACTCAAAAGATTTGAGTTGTACAGATTTGCCTACTGTACAATTAATTAGTCAAAATGACAAAAGACCAAACACAATTTATTAAAGTTATGACTTCCTGTTAAAACGATCTCTGTCCTGGGTTGGTCACAAATTAGGGCATGAAAAAAGATCCAAGGAATTTATTAGGTGTTTATTTAGTAGCTTAGTATTAACTACACTGTCTTATAGTAATTATCATTTAATTCTATAAAAATAGATTAAGTGACAAAATCAAGTGAATAAATTGAAGATAATTGTTTCCCTCCCCATTAGTTTCTTAATTATTCATAATAATTAATAATTACAACAATTATTAATTATAATTATATAATAATTATATGATTGTAGACTATAAAATAATGTAAAGTTTATAAATATCATTCAATTTTATGTCATCTGTATGACAACTATTTTACAAGTTTCTTGTATATATACTTGGAAATCATTTATTTATTTATTTATTTATTTATTTATCATAAAATAACTAGTCAGTTTCTGATGTAATGCTGTATTAATCAGGCAGCACTGTTAAGTCATATATGAGAAATGGCAGCAATGCGCTTTCATAAGAACAAAAACAAAGACCAATAGGAACTTTTGGAAAAAGAGTTTATTGCGAAACATGAGTGTGTGAGGTCTGGCAGTGGGGACGGCGTCCAGGTGTCGTGCCTTTAGCACGGCTTGAGTGTCACGGGTGGCTGAAGAGAACAGAAAACGCACCCTCACTTGATGAGTGGACGGTGACTATTCCCTCAATTTCCACCCTACTGTGGAACGCTGTCCCTGGGCCGAACAGAATGGAAAGATGCAAGGGCCAAAAAAACTGCATTGGGGGGGGCTGACTTCCAGAAAGAGAAAAACGTGGGCAAAAGGCAAAAAAATAGAGAATGGGTTTAGAAATGACATCTCATAGTCCTTTTTTTGTTGTTCAGTTGGTCTTCGAAAACATAGTTGACGTCCTGACACCATGGGGTCTGTAGATACACCACCTTTCTCTCACCACTCCCTTGGAGAGGGGGCTTCTTACACAGACAGGATGTGCTTGACAAAGCCTGTAAAATGAGAAGGAGACAAACATCAGATATGAGCTGGTTTCTAAAAACAGCAGGCCCAGCTAGCTATAATGATCTTAATTAGTAATGTATGATGCTGTACCATGTACTGAGTGATCCATGGCATAAGGTTAAGTATAAGCTATGTTTTTTTGGCCGGGGGGGTCAGAATGTTAGCCTGATTCATTTGGAAGTCTTACTTTCATAGTTGACAGAGCCGTTCTCGTCCTCCTGTCCTTGCATCAAAGCGTCAACCTCGGGCTCGGACATCCTCTCTCCTGTAGAAGGGTGGGACATTCAATGTTACGACTTTATTCCATCAATATTTAAATCAAACTCTTGGACTTCCTACCAGAAAATACACTGACTAAGTCTAAGGTAAAGATATTTGGAACCAACATTTCCCATGATGTTTGAGGTTCTTGGTCTTTCCCCCATTTGGCCAAGCCATGAAAGGCAACAGTAAGACAAAGACACTCAAAATAACTACAGCTTATAGCCATTTCCCACAGTCCATTACTTGTTCACTCACCCAGTGTGGACAGCACAATGCGCAGCTCAGCACCCATCACTGTGCCGTTGCCTTCCTTGTCGAAGACGCGCAGACCCTCAACGTAGTCATCGTAGGTTCCCTTCTGGATGGTATGCACAGCCTTCAGCATGGGCAGGAAAGCATCAAAGTCGATTCTCTTGTTGACCATGTCTGAAAACAGATGATACCACTCATTAACACCACATCTGTAACATGCAGCACCAAGAATCACCAATGTTTTGGGAAAATGAGGCTCTGTGCTAGTAAAACAGGTGGCCATCGTTCAGAGCTTCCTGTGTAGAGGTCACTAGTAAACAAATGAACCATTAATGTGTCAGATGTAGTTAGCATGCTGAGTAAATAGTGACTAAGGTGACTAACTGTTTTAGTCTATAATATGCCTTACAGTTTTTAAGGATTGAGTGTTTTGGTCTCCTAGATGCTAAGTTGATGAGTTTATGAGCTAGCAATGGAAATTTAAAGGTGGCCCAAAGCTTAGCAAGATCTTAGCCTGTAATATGCCTGTTTTTAATCATTTGAAGGATTGTGTTGGTGTTTTGAGTTCAACTTAGTTAGCATAAAACAAACTACTCAAAAAAAGAGAAAAGAAATAACCTACATTTTTTGTATCTTTACCTCCACTAATGGATTTAAAAGTTCTTTTTTTGTATAAGCTAGCAGTGGAAAACTAAAGTTAGACTTAATAAAGTCCATTATAAACTTAATAGTCTCTTTGGGTTAAGTTATGGGACTGATCCAAAGTTCAGCACTTAGCAAGATGACCAGGTGTCGTAGCCTATAATTTATATGTATGTATATATATATTGTGAGAGGTTGAGATCTTGCCTTCGGCGGATGGGTCACCCAGAACACCCTTGACGTCCTTGTTGGTTGGGTTTTGTCCCAGAGCACGCATGATGTCAGCAACCTGGTTATAGGCAATCTTGTTATCGCCAACTCTGTCGAAGAGACCAAAGGCCTCTTTGAAGTCTGGAGAAAGGAGATTAAGATATATTCAGGCCTAAATTTGTCCATCATATGGGAGTTATCAAGGTAGCAGCATGGTGGTCACAAACACCAATGGTTTTATCCTTACATATCCATAATTCTTATCTATTTTAATTGCATTTCATTACCATTTTAAAGAATGCCATTGATATCCTGGTTAATTTTTTTTCCTTACGGTCAAAGAAAGAAAGTGAAGGTTGTTGCCCTTGCCCTCAGCACCCCGTGCTAATTAACAAGGCCAACTATGTGTTCAAGAAGACAAGGAGTGACCCTCAGTTGGCATTGCTATTTCTATGGGCCTAAATGGAAAGTGATCCAGTGACAGATTGATGGCCTCGTGCGGACCAGCTGTTCCTCTTTCGGGTGCCATTTGCTGGTGTGATAGCTGATACGTCTTAAGAAAGTAGCTTTCACCAAACATGGCCAAGTGTAACAGCGGAATGCTGACTGAGGCGTAATCCGCAACCGCGAGTTAACAAGATGTCTTTTTCTGGTACTGCAACTGTACACACGCCTGCGATTCTTTCAAAACCGGAAGGAGCATAGCATCCTAACTATAATGCTAAATCTAAAAAGCGCTCAGAGATATGCTGGAGATTAAGGGATCAGCATGCTCATTATGGTCAAGATTTATCAGGGAACAGAGAGCAAAAAATGCAGGATCAATAGATCACATTCCAGCAGTTTAGTTAGGGCCATTGCCTTAAATATCCAGCATAACAGCTGCACTGAATCCTTGGATCTTTTCACTTAAAGCTGGTGTGTATATATATATATATATATATATATATATATATATATATATATATATATATATATATATATATATATGTGTGCATTTTTAACAAGAAGATTGAAAAAGTTTGACATAATGAATTAATCAGGTTTTTAATATATTTACAGTTCTACATCATGTAGATCACACTCAAACCACTATTTATCTATGTACACTACAGCACAGCCTCTGCTAGAAGCTATATTTAGCTGATTACATAACATTCAACTAAAAATGTATATATGCAAATTTCACACACTTTTATTCCATGCTAGCCAGGGAAACTTTAAACATCATCATTATCCGACTAGCTGCAGGACAGTGTAACCGTTCAACCTACAGTTTTGGCATGTTTATCCGAAATAATTGGAGATTGGGATTAGCAAAAATACATCTGTTTTTTTTTGTTATGGCGTTAAAGCGAGATTTATTTTTAGGTTTAAGGGTGAATTAATGAGTTTTTGGTTGCGTTATGGACAGAATTCTACAAAATAAAGTTGTCCATCACGTGACCATATTAGACTTTCTGTCATACGTAAATAAATTGGGAGATATGGGACAGAAATAGCGCCATGGCACGTTGGTAATAATATGTACGTAAACCTATTTTCGAAAATTAATATTTATGTAGATAAATAGGAGTACAATCAGAACTATTTTGCTGACTTAGGCTAATCTAAGAATGCACTAATAAATAAATAAATAAATAAACCTATATAGCATTTATACAGAACATTTGTATACTCACCCTCAATCTGGTCAGCAGTGAAATCAGACTGGCAAAGACACAAATACAAAATCACTCTCGATTACATGACTACAAATGGTTAATAAATGCAGTAACGTTATTAAAACCATTAAGATTTTGTTTATGCATAAAAACTGAATTTATTAAAAAAAAAACGTCTATTTAAAAACATCCCTCAGATGCATCTTTGTACACTGAAATGATCACAGCTTTGTCTCATATAGCTTTGGGAAAAAAAGGGATCACCAGCATCCTTCTGAACGTAATCCCGAATTTTTGCACAAGGATAGATTTCCAGACAAAAAAAAAAAAAGAGAGAGAAGAGACAGAGAGAGAAAGAGTCCCAAGTACACACCATGATGCAGTTTAGATGGAGGGGAGAAGGGGCACAAGTGAAGAAGCCGTAGTCCCAGGAGAGTGGTCCTGATCGCTCGGTTCGAGGCCTTCTTATTTAAGCCGGGCCGGTGATGTCACAGGGAGGATCGGTTGACGCTTCGTGACTTTCTTTAACTTTCTTAGGGCAAGCTGAATGCTTGATACGCGCCCTCCTCTAGGGCACTTGGTATTTTTAGACTCACTCTCCAGGCCACTTTTTTGAGATCCTCTTAACTTTTGGTCAGCATTATATTGCTTCGTAGTGCATCGATACATCATGTTCAAATTGGAGTTGACTGTAAGAACTGTGCAGGGTGAATATATGCTCAATGGATGTGTTGTGCACCAAAATTGAATTTTTAACGCAAAGAAAATTAGGAGTCTTGTAGTCTGCAGCAGTGATATTTTTAACCTGTGATGCCCAGCCACATATGGTTATATAAGGAGCTTGGTAAAAGTCAGAATGTATTTACTTGGGTTGTAAATACTAAGAATCCTTTTTTTTTTTTTTTTGCCCTACACGCTTTTACACACTTTTAATTAATTTAATTAATAACCCAAATATCCATTACTGAAAATTTTCATTTAGAGTATAAAAGATTTTATGATATGCTATGATATGGTATCTGTGATACTGGGTTTGGATAAATAATATAACATTATTTAGCCCTACAACTTCAAACAGAACAGGATGACATTAAACCCATAAAACGCTGAAGCAGCAGTGGAAAGATCTGTATTTTTTTTTTTTTTTTTTTGGTTACAGAAAATTCTAGTATATTTTAAGAGGAGTGTGCATGCTGATTTAGCAATGTTAGCCAGGCTAACTACAGCACTTGCACTAAATTTAGCTGTCAATTTAGCTAACGATACCTCTCCTGCAGCTAACCAAGTTCAACAAGAAGGTAGCTAATATTACGTTAATTATTATATTGTAAAAGAAAAAAAAAACAGTAGTCGGAAACCTAGCAAGCTAGCAAACTGTAAAACCAGTAGCAAGTTTGTTACCAAGCTAGCAAGCATGAATACATCATGTACAGTACATTTCCGAGATAATCTAAACTTAATCTGGACAAATCCAAAGCATATCACACAATTTTTTTAATAGAGAAGGTTGTAGTCTAGAACCGTATAGTACAATATTGTGGTACATTTGAATGAATTTGGTCCATGTCTAAGAAAGAACGACAATCCCCATTCAGAAACATGGCTTTTGAATACTGACCGCATGAACAGGCCTATAGTGTACAATCAGTCAAACTAACAGTCACATCTGAATTCCTGTGAACATTCATCACCATGCATTTCTGTGCTCGTAATGAGCTCTTTAACATGATTCCTAATTCCTGTCTGTCTTCTACTTCATTTCCCAAACATGTAGCGAGTTTAATAACACCAATACACACATGGATTTTGTGGAGCTCTCCTAAATTCTTTTAAAGGAATGCAAAATTCAGAGGTGTGGCCTCTGTGCCTGTCAGTCCCACTGAAGGAGGTGTGGCCTCTATGTCTGTCAGTCCCACTGAAGGAGGTGTGGCCTCTTTGCCTATCAGTCTTGGTGAAGGAGGCGTGGCCTCTATGCCTGTCAGTCTCAGTGAAGGAGGCGTGGCCTCTATGCCTGTCAGTCTCAGTGAAGGAGGCATGGCCTCAATGCTTGTCAGTTCCAGTGAAAGTGACTTGGCCACGCTGTCTGTCAGTCTCAGTTAAGGAGATTTGGCATTTCACTGCTCAAAGCTAACCACTGGTTCTCAAGCTACAAACAACATAACTAATTGTCCCCTAAACAACTTGTCAGAAGTAAGGTGACTAAAATCCGTAGATTTCAGGAAGGTTGCCAACATTGAATCAGGCACTTCAGACTGCTAATAGTTCTGCTGAGATTGTGTGCAAGTTTCAAGGAGGGATCTTAAAGGAATAAAAAAAAAAGAACAAATGTTTGCACAATGTATGAACTGGTAATGACACAGTTGTCTCATAGTAAAACTAATTTAGCAAACTTCAGATAGAAATATGTCTTAGCAGATTGGTAAGTGGAAAAACGTGTTATTAAATAAGTTTTTTTTGGCTGAACACTTCCTTTAATTTGTGGGTGTTGCAAAAGGAACCCCTGGACATTTCATCGGCCTTGATTTTTTCTATTTAACCTTCATTTAGTATGTGTTTCACTCTATGACCTAATGACTGATTAGCTGTATAAAATGATGAAACTCTTTGTTTTTGATATATCATAAATAATTCAACAATGCTTAACTCCTTGAGGAATATCAGGAACATATCAGGAACCTTTCCGACAGGGATCTGGTACTTCTTGAGGAACTAAAATGTTCCAGGTCGAGTTCCTGTTTTGTGGTTCCATGGCATTGCAGGAACTGTGACTGTTATAATAAATATAACAGTGCTGCAAACTACATGATGGAATTGACATCTTAGCATGCAGTAATTACAGCAAGCCTGGAAAACTCTGGAGCTGGAAGAAAAATGTTCCAAGAGCTAAAATCCACCTAACCACCCAAACAACACCTGCGCAGCGGTGGTTCTGTGGCAGTCGTGCACCTAAAGAGTGACCTATATGGAATATGGATATTATTAATATTCATTGTATAGTCCACTTTTTGTAGATGGTGGTCCTGCTTTTACGGTTCGAGCTTTAGCTCGGACACTCACTGTGTATATTTAGTAAGCAGTCTTTTCCTGCATGGGTTGTGTGCTTTTTTTTCAAGATGTTTCCCTTTATAGGTGTCCTAACAGGAATACTAATTAAACAAAGCTGCAGGACACTTGGCTTGTACCAATCCATGTTTAAGCATGTGTTCAAAATAGCCATTAAAGTTACCAAGACTCCATATGAATCTTGTACATTTTTGTTGATAAAATGCAACCCTTCTTTCTTTATGTCTTACCCCCTCCTTTATCTTTAGTTCCACTCTGTTCAGAGGTGTCGATTTCTTTCACTCCGAGACTTCCCAAGGGTCCTACATGTCTTACACTCGACCCATGTTCCCTAGCAGCAGGCCACGGATCGTAAAGATGCCTTACAGCGGCTCGGATTACTCGTTGCGCTTAGAACTGATCCAGGATCAGCTTCACCAGAAGGCTGATGGGGTTTTACACACTTATAGTTGTACAGCAGGCTGATCTCTGATCAAGGTTTAAAAAAAGCCGTAGTGAGAGTGCTGTATTGTGCATAGTAGAGGAGGTAGCAGCCTTATTTGGATTTGGCAGCAAGCCTTGAGAGAGCTTTTACTCCTGATCCCTGCCTCATGTAATCACGCCTGTGTGTTTGTGTATTTTTTTTTTTAGGCATGTGATTGTGCTTTTTTTATATGATGAAAGTGTGTGCCATTCTAACGCTAATTTGCTTTAAAGTATAGTAAATCTTGTTGTTCAAATCAGTTGTTTATACCAAAAGTACTCTCTCAATTTATCATATATTTCCTTTAAGCATATTTTAGATGAACATAAATATGAATAAAAACACATCATGATCATTGTCCTTTAGATTTTATTACTGAGCAGATGCAAATGAAAAAAAACAAACAAAAAAACACAAACAAAATAACCCTGAAATCTCTATAATGATCAGTTACTATTAAGACTTTCAGAGTAAACCTGCATAAATACCAGAAATAAGCAAGTAGCTTTAAATGCTTTGCACTATAATTGTTTAACAGCTCACTGTTATATGAAAAGCAAATGCAGAGATGATACGCAAATACAAAAATATCACATTACCATTTCTTGTTTAATTATTGATAACAATTCACCATAGCAACTCTCTAATACAAAGATTTCCAAATACAGTGCACAGATTTATCTCGCTACTTCCTGTTTTTAGTTTACGACGTTAAACTGTAAGCATGAACATGGAGTGTGAATAGGACACGACCGCGCAACAGGCATGGACACGTTCCCTACAGCATGGGTAGCAACAAGAACACGGCTGTGTGTGTGTATGTGTGTGTGTGTGTGTGTGTGTGTGTGTCTCCTGTCCTGGAGGACTGTAAAACTCCAGGCTGAGGTTTTGCACTTCAAGCGCTGATTAGCGTGCGACGTTGTGTAGCAGTGAACCTGTGATCAGACCAACACAGCAGACCAAAACAAATCAAGTTCAGTGTCTTCATTTTCCTCCTGTGCAGTTAAAAACTATTTGAATACACAGTTTCACTTAATTACGGTGAAACGCTTTCCAGATTTTTGGACAGACTGCATCAAAAACATGTCTTATCTTATACTGTAGGAATAAAATGTCAAAATTCAATCAATTTGTTTATTTAAGTATTCCTGTCCATTTGGGTCTATGCGCATTATTCAACATGTACTTGGAAAAAGCTTTAGCCCCGCCCACTTGGCACAATCATGTCATACTAATTATCCCATTATGACATTTGCTTTATGTACTTAATCAAAAAATCTCAGTTTCTAGAAATATTCAATCCTATCACTGTTTTAAAACATATCACAGAGGAATATCCCCAAAATGTTGATGATTGTTCATCAAAGATTCATATTAGATTTTTTTTTATCTACCTTTACACCTCAAACGCTGGGAACTTGGCTGTCGTCGGCTGCAGGAGGTCGGCGAGGAAGTAAATAGTTCCAGCCATTCCTGCAACAAAGAGGAAGAAAAGAATTTAGTACGTCTGATGCTACAAATCTGGTGAAATGTAAAAAACGCACATAGTTTTGCATAAAAGATAAGACTTAATGATAATATGTGACATTCAAATATATGCTGATCCTATATATGATCAGTAATATTATCCAAATATATAGATTTTTTTTTTAACATAGGGGCATCACCCCAGTCCTGTGTTAGACTAACAAATGATGACTAGCAATAAATGACACTTCATCTTCATCAAAATTATTATTATTATTTTTATTAGTTTAATAAGCAATACCTTCAAAGAGAGAGAAAGGTGTGTCTGGAGTGCGACAGCCATGTTTCCCATAGTTCATGCACCAATCTGCAAACTAACGACAGAAACGTACACATCACAGTCATCACAATCATACAATATATTTCCCATCATGCCTTGACGTTTTAAATAATGATACAGCTTTTGCTAACTTTTTTTTTTTTTTTTTTTAATTTTGCAGTTAGTCCTGGTATTTCTGGCACTTCTGATGGAGACACTGATATGCTGATTAGATCGAGAATGTTTATTTATATACAGTTAGGTCCGGAAGTATTTGGACAGTGACAGAGTTTTTGTGATTTTGCCTTTATACACCACCACAATGGATTTGAAATAAAACAATCAAGATGTGACCGAAGTGTAGACTTCTAGCTTTATTTTAAGAGGTTCCACAAAAATATGGCGTTTACAGTGCCTTGCAAAAGTATTCATACCCACTGAACTTTTCCACATTTTGTCACGTTACAACCACAAACAAAAATGTATTTTATTGGGATTTTAGGTGATAGGCCAACACAAAGTGGCACATAATTGTGAAGTGGAAGGAAAATGATAAATGGTGTCCAAATTTTTTTACAAATAAATATCTGAAAAGTGTGACGTGCATTTGTATTTACCCCTAACTAAAATCCAGTGGAACCAATTGCCTTCAGAGGTCACCTAATTAGTAAATAGAGTCCACCTGCGTGTAATCTAATCTCACTATAAATACAGCTGTTCTGTGAAGCCCTCAGAGGTTTGTTAGAGAACATTAGTGAACAAACAGCATCATGAAGACCGAGGAACACACCTGACAGGTCAGGGATAAAGTTGTGGAGAAGTTTAAAGCAGGGTTAAGTTATAAAACAATATCCCAAGCCTTGAACATCTCACGGAGCACTGTACAATCCATCAGCCGAAAATGGAAAGAGTATGGCACACCTGCAAACCTACCAATACATGGCCGTCCACCTAAACTGACAGGCCGGGCAAGGAGAGCATTAATCAGAGAAGCAGCCAAGAGGCCCATGGTAACTCTGGAGGAGCTGCAGAGATCCACAACTCAGGTGGGAAAATCTGTCCACAGGACAACTATTAGTTGTGCACTCCACAAATCTGGCCTTTATGGAAGAGTGGCAAGAAGAAAGCCTATGTTGAAAGAAAGCCATAAGTAGCCCCATTTGCAGTTTGCGATAAGCCATGTGGGGGACACAGAAAACATGTGGAAGAAGGTGCTCTGGTCAGATGAGACCAAAATTGAACTTTTTGGTCTAAATGCAAAATGCTATGTGTGGCGGAAACCCATCACCCTGAACACACCATCCCCACCATGAAACATGGTGGTGGCAGCATCATATTGTGGGGATGCTTTTCTTCAGCAGGGACAGGGAAGCTGGTCAGAGTTGATGGGAAGATGGATGGAGCCAAATACAGGGCAATCTTAGATGAAAACCTGTTAGAGTCTGCAAAAGACTTGAGACTGGGGTGGAGGTTCACCTTCCAGCAGGACAACGACCCTAAACATACAGCCTGAGCTACAATGGAATGGTTTAGATTAAAGCATATTCATGTGTTAGAATGGCCCAGTCAAAGTCCAGACCTAAATCCAATTGAGAATCTGTGGCGAGACTTGAAAATTGCTGTTCTCCATCCAATCTGACTGAGCTTGAGCTATTTTGCAAAGAAGAATGGGCAAAAATTTCACTCTTTAGATGTGAAAAGCTGGTAGAGACATACCCCAAAAGACTTGCAGCGAAAGGTGGTTCTACAAAGTATTGACTCAGGGGGGCTGAATACAAATGAACGCCACACTTTTCAGATATTTATTTGTAAACAATTTTGGGCACCATTTATCATTTTCCTTCCACTTCACAATTATGTGCCACTTTGTGTTGGCCTATCACATAAAATCCCAATAAAATACATTTTTGTTTGTGGTTGAAACATGACAAAATGTGGAAAAGTTCAGTGGGTATGAATACTTTTGCAAGGCACTGTACCATTTAGGAATTACAACCATTTTAATCAAAGTACCTCCATTTTCAGGGGCTCAAAGGTATTTGGACAGTTGACTGACAAGAAGTTAATTGACCAGGTGCAGTCCATATGAAGTCCAAGGAGATCTCAATGCAAGTGAAGGAGGCCATCATTAGGCTGAAAAAACAACATAAATCTATAAGAGAGAGCAAAAACCTTAGGTGTGGCCAAATCAACAGTTGGGTACATTCTTAAAAAGAAAGAAAGCACTGGTGAGCTCAAAAACACTGAAAGGCCTGGAAGACCACGGAAGACAACTAAAGTGGATGATCGCAGAATCCTTTCCTTGGTGAAGAAAAACCCCTTCACAACATCAGCAGAATCAAGAATACTCTGGAGAAGGTAGGCGTATCATTGTCAAAATCTACAATCAAGAGACGCCTTCAAGAATGTAAATACAGAGGGTTTACAACAAGGTGCAAACCACTGGTAACATTCAAGAACAGGAAAGCCAGATTAGACTTTGCCAGAAAACATCTAAAAAAGCCTCCCATGTTCCCAAGATTCTTTGGACTGATGAAACCAAGATTAACTTGTACCAGAATGATGGGAAGAGAAAAGTATGGTGAAAGAAAGGAACAGCTCATTCAAAGTATACCACATCATGTGTCAAACATGGTGGAGGAAGTGTTATGGCATGGGCATGTATGGCTGCCAGTGGAACGGCTCACTGGTGTTTATTGATGATGTGACTGCTGACAGAAGTAGCGAGATGAATTCTGAAGTGTATAGGGCTATACTCTCTGCTCACATTCAGCCAAATGCTACAAAACTGATAAGACGCCGCTTCACAGTGCGGGTGGATAACGACCCTAAACATACTGCGAAAGCAACTCAAGACTTTTTGAAGGCAAAGAAATGGAATATTCTTCAATGGCCAAGTCAGTCGCCTGATCTCAACCCAATAGAGCTGCTTTTCACTTACTGAAGACAAGACTGAAGGCAGAAAGACCCACAAACAAGCAGCAACTGAAGGTGGCTGCAGTGAAGCCTGGCA
>CM041000.1:2276534-2342006 GCA_022985145.1 Pangasius djambal | reverse complement strand
GAATACTTTTGGTAATATAGTGTATATACAAAAATGAAAAAAGTAAATCAATAAATTAAAAATGAATAAATAAAGATACAAATAATGATGTAGAACTGTACCAGTGAAGATGATAGTTTAGATCAAGTGAGAAGTTAATTGAAGTGCAAATGACAAATGTTGAGTATGATAAGTCCAGTGTGGTAACGGTAATTAAGTACAGTTGTTATATAGTATGTATTGCACACTAATCTTAGTTTTAATAATAAGCAGTAATAATAACTGGGATCAGATTTTCTGCTAATTCAAGAAAATACTATCTAGGCCTGGCTAAAGGCACAGTATCTGGTTACTGGATCATCCCCTTTTCTCATAAAGCCACTAGAAGGTAGCAGCAGTACAAAGCACCCATGGCGACACCAGGGGGACAGCACCAGGGGGATGTTGGCTCCAACCGATAATTGTACATTCACCACTGATATCACCGCTTACGCAAAGAAAACTCACCAACACGACCAGTCATGCTAGAACATACTGTTAGCTCACATCTCCTATTCTTACTCTTCGTCTAAGCATGTTAAATAATACACATGCATCTGTGCATCACAATGGATTGATTCTGCATCACTATACAGTATTTCGAAATGAGCGTCAGGCCTACTGACCTGCTGAATGTACTGTGTGGGGATCTTTTCCTGCTGGAACTGCTGGTTGATGAAGATGAGGGAGAAGAGGAAGCCCACACGGCCATACAGCAGCTCGTTTGGGAGGCTGCCTGAACCTTTTACTACCGATTTGTACAACTGCATCAACCTGGGAATGTGCAACACAGAAGCACAAAAATGAAGCCAAATGACTCTGGACTCAAACTTTCTGGAACGAATTTAAGGGATCGTGATCGCAACCTGTTGATGCACTCCTCAGATTCCTGGGGTCTCTGTAAGCGGTGATAAATAACAGCAGCCACGGCAAGCGGCCCGGTGTCTCCGCACAGGAAAGTCACCCATCGCTGGGTTAAACTCCTCAGACTGCGGCCCACGTGCTCCAGCGCCCTCTGGAGGAACGCAGGGTCACCATAGACCGAGTGAAGGTGCAGGTAGAGCAGGGCGATGCCTAAACACAGTTATAAAAAAAAAAAACTAAACAATGACGACGTGACTACATGTTCAGCAGCTTCAGATGGTATGAATTTACAGACGAGTCTAGAAGTATTGGCACCCTTGGTAAAAAAATAAAATAAAACATTGATGATGACATTAATATTGTAAACTTTGATGAATGTTTTTTGACAATCCGCTTCATTCCTCTTGATATGAAGGTATCAGTCTAGCTGTGATAAATCAAGACCCAGAGATGTTTGCGTTTCTCGAACCTGCCCATCCTGTGTATCCGGTGCAGTCGCCCGGGTTGGCTGTCTTCAGCCCATTTTCCATCACGGCCAGCAGCTCTTTAATCTTACTGCTAATACGACCTGCGAAAGCGGGCGTGAGCTGGGAATAGAAAGGATTTACAATTTAGAAATATAATAAATGTTCAATATTTATTCTCTTATTCATGGAGGCATTTGTAACTCACTTTGCCTTGAGAGTCGAACAGGTCCTGTGTGCTCTCAGGTCCATTATAGTCCAGGTAGGGGTTCTTTAGAGCTCGCTGGTCCTGCATCTTCCACCTCGCTGCACAGAATTGTAGTCCAAGGTTAGCTTTTAAACTGAAGATTGATCTGGGACTGTTATTTTGCAGAAACATGATGCAACCTTATTTATGAATCTGCTTTCACTAGTGTCCATTTTGTTCAGCTAATATAACACTAGCTAGCAAAAAATGTGTGTGAATAAATGTGCTCACTTTATTAATGTCACATTATTAAATGTCACACACAACCCTCTGAAGAAGCTGCTGTGAACGTCAAGGAAAAAACAGGGGGAAAAAAATCGTTTGTGAGGCTAGTGAAAGAAGCAAAACATGGAAAATTAACGCATTTGCTCTTCGGAAACTTAACACTAGTCCACAGGGGATAGTTTCATTTTCGTGACTAAAATGAAAAAAATAAATAAAAATAAAAAATGTAGTGCTGTTATATTGAACAAAAATCAACAATGAATTTACTAAAGAACACATCATACTTTTTTATTTTATATACTTTTTACTCATTTTATAGTTATCAAGAAAAAAAAAAATGCTACTTGTCATGTTACCAATAAACCGGAAAGTGCAACCTCGTCTGTCCTGAAGACTTTCCTGTTGTGGAAACGTTCCAGCTTTACCCTTTTTAACTGTTACAAAGCGCTGACACTGGAGACTCCTTCCATAAAAATTAGATAAACGTCTCACTACAGAAAACGTCACCATATCAACGATTACGTGCGTTTTAAATCGGTTTGTTGTTACTATAGAAATGATTGTGGAGAATGCATTAATGACCAATCAGAATGGAGAATTCCACAGTGCTGTGATGTAATAAGGCAGATTTTAAAGTTGTGACGTGTACCAGCTGTTAAAATAATAAATAAATAAAAAACTTCTCCAAGATGCCATTTTAGATCTGTGTGACGTATCAAAAAATAACTCAGGCCTAATATAAGGTGTGTTTCCAGTTAACTTATTACTAGTATACACCTAGTTAATAAAGAGGAAAAAAACACAACAAGATAATATTTATCTTATCTCTAATAATTATGTTTAGCTATTTATTATATTTTCTTATAATAGCAACCGTCATATTTAGCTGCAACACAGAGCACAAACACGGCATAACGTCTGCACAGGCAGTAGCTTACTTAATAAAGTATATGTTCGTGCAAATTACGAATATTCACCAAATATTTACTTATGAATGTAAAATGACATTTTAAATGTAAATGGTGAATGATTTAACCAAGCTACGCTGCAGCGAAAACATACCATACAAGCTTGGGCTGAATCCCAAATAATGCTACGTTCATTATGTTCGTGCACTAGTTAGGGTATGACATAACGGATCCTACTGACTCCATAGTGCACTATTATATCGAGTAATCGTTTGTTTGGAATGCGGCCCAGGGTGTTGCGTCTTCTTCGTGTTACTGTAGATGAAGCGCTGTAGGCCAGTGTTTGTGATTAGTTCCACCTGGTGGACAAATGGCGCAACAACACACATTCACTGCAGCAAGATACATACAATGTATATATATATACACTGCTCAAAAAAATTAAAGGAATACTTTTTTCAGAGTATAGCATCAAGTCAATTAAACTCCTGGGATATTGATCTGGTCAGTTAAGTAGCAGAGGGGGTTGTTAATCAGTTTCAGCTGCTTTGGTGTTAATGAAATTAACAGAAGGTGCACTAGATGGGCAACAATGAGACGACCCCCAAAACAAAAGGAATGGTTTTACAGGTGGAGGCCACATTTTTTCCCTACTCATCTTTCCTGACTGTTTTTCACTAGTTTTGCATTTGGCTAGGGTCAGTGTCACTACCAGTAGCATGAGGCGATACCTGGACCCTACAGAGGTTGCACAGGCAGTCCAACTCCTCCAGGATGGCACATCAATACGTGCCATTGCCAGAAGGTTTGCTGTGTCTCCCAGCACAGTCTCAAGAGCATGGAGGAGATTCCAGGAGACAGGCAGTTACTCTAGGAGAGCTGGACAGGGCTGTAGAAGGTCCTTAACCCATCAGCAGGACCGGTATCTGCTCCTTTGTGCAAGGAGGAACAGGATGAGCACTGCCAGAGCCCTACAAAATGACCTCCAGCAGGTCACTGGTGTGAATGTCTCTGACCAACCAATCAGAAACAGACTTCATGAGGGTGGCCTGAGGGCCCGACGTCCTCTAGTGGGCCCTGTGCTCACTGCCCGGCACCGTGGAGCTCGATTGGCATCTGTCATTGAACACCAGAATTGGCAGTCTGCCACTGGCGCCCTTCGCTTTTCACAGATGAGAGCAGGTTCACCCTGAGCACATGTGACAGACGTGAAAGGGTCTGGAGAAACTGTGGAGAACGTTATGCTGCCTGTAACATCGTTCAGCATGACCGGTTTGGTGGTGGGTCAGTGACGGTCTGGGGAGGCATATCCATGGAGGGACGCACAGATCTCTACAGGCTAGACAATGGCACCCTGACTGCCATTAGGTATCGGGATGAAATCCTTGGACTCATTGTCAGATGCTACACTGGTGCAGTGGGTCCTGGGTTCCACCTGGTGCACGACAATGCCCGCCCTCATGTGGCGAGAGCATGCAGGCAGTTCCTGGAGGATGAAAGAATTGATACCATTGAATGGCCCCCACGCTCGCTTGACCTAAATCCAATAGAACATCTCTGGGACATTATGTTTCAGTCCATCCAGGTTGCACCTCAGACTGTCTGAGAGGAAATACCCCAGGACACCATCCGTCATCTCATTAGGAGCCCCGACGTTGTCAGGCCTTCATACAAGCACGTGGGGGCCATACAAACTACTGAGTACCATTTTGAGTTGCTGCAGTGAAATTTCAGCAGAATGGACTAGCCTGCTGCATCATTTTTTCACTTTGATTTTCGGGGTGTCTTTGAATTCAGCCCTCTGTAGGTTGATAATTTTCATTTCCATCAAACAATGTAGCGTCCTTTCGTTCCTAACACATTACCCAGTCATATCAGTATAGATATCCAGAATGATATTTTTCCCCATTGAGATCTGATGTGTTCTTATAATTTTTTTGAGCAGTGTATATACTGTATATGTATATACATATTATTAATAATCAAAGCCTAACAGACTGATCACTTTAACTGTTTTATTTCCTCAATGATTTATTTCAATAATTTTAATAAAACTAGGAAAATAATATCATACCAGACACTTTATGCATATACACAATCGGATTATATTCATAAAAGAAATCTATTCTGTGCTCATAAGAGGGTCAGTGGAAATGTTTTAGACTGGAAAATGCAATAAATTTTGAGAAGCCCTGAAACACTGAATGATAACAAGCTAAACTGACTGAGAAGCTCCAAGCTGCATTTCAATCTTTTATTTATTTCAGTCTCTCTATTTGAATCAAGATGTCATCTTCAGAACCGAGCTTGGGGAACCCGAAGAGGATCTGAAATTAGAGATGAAGATTCAGGGACGTGACGTGACCGAGCTCTCATTCCTCTCATTATTAATTTAATTTATGTATTACTACAGAGAGAACTGTGGCTTATTGGATTTTAGTGTAACCTTAGGGTATTGGTTGTAAAAAAAGTTTTAATAATAATAAGAATGAGAATAATAATAAGAATAAGACTGAATGAATATGTCCTTATCCTGGATGAGAAAAAAAAAAACAGTTTAATAATAAAACAAAAACAACTGAGTAAGAACTATATGCACACAAGCAATTAAAATTCTAAACGAGTAAATTATATAAATCAAATAAATAAATAAAAATTGGAAAAAATGTGTATTGAAATTTAAAATAAAGAAAAAAACTAATTTGTACATATAAATAACTTAAATACAATATTATAAACTAAAAGATAAATAAAGTGAATTACAACACACTAACACTTTCCTGCTTCCTTGAATTTTTTTGAAGCAAAGTCATCAATAATATCATCAAAAGAAATTTTATTGGCTATGTACTGATTAACGTTTATTGGTAGTCCACTCAGGTATCCCGTTGTTTTTATCCCCTCAATTTGTTTACCTGCCAAATCCCACTAAACAGCCAGCTGTCCCCTATTATATGACAGCTTACCAACTTGGCTGGGATGAAGGCTAATACATGAAGCCAACCAACCACATAGTTTCAGCCTGCGGAATCACTATGTATCGTCACAGGCCAGTGAAAAACACACTCAGAGGAAAGCGCTATCTACCCTCTTCCACATACCTCTCCACAGTTGGTTAGTGATTGACAGGTTGACAGAGGAGAAAAAGTTCTGCCATCCCTCCTACCCAGACAGCACAGCCAATTTTGATAATAATAATAATAATAATAATAATAATAACAGCTCAGGAAAAGTTTCCTAGTTTCGTCGTCAGGACAAAAGAGTTTACACTGTCCAATTTCTTGGTAACCTGACAGGCTGTGATTTTTGAGAGAGAGAGAGGGGCTGGTGAAGAATGACTGTTTATCGCTATAATATAGGTGCTAACAGGAACTAACTTGTCTCTTGGATGTTCTACAACATTAAATCAGACTACGAACCGTTAAAATGCACGCTGTGACGTTCATTAATAAATTAATTTTAATCTCTATAATTGTAATAATTAGAAAATCGCTGTTGTATAAGCAGAATTACAAACTCCAGGCTGTGCTTTACACAAAAACAATGCGCTTTGTGGGGGTAGCGGCACTCCGCTTGCACGTTGTGCTCCATCACACCACCCCAGTGTGCATTAATTTTGTATAACAGCATGGACTGGAGTGTGTTATTCCTTACATAAATTAGTCTTTTCTTAAGTTACAGGATGTGTTGGTGGTGAAATAAAAGATAAATTAAAAAAACGTTCAAAATTTATTTTAAAAAAGGTAAAAAAAAAAATTAATAATAATAATTCCTCCAGGCCGCTAGGTGGCGATAACTCACAGCTTTAATTACTTGACGGAATAAATTCCGCGAAGAAGAAAATTTTTTTTTCCACTGGCGACGGTGACGCTCTGCATTTTTTTCGTCTTGGGAAACAGAGCTCTCTCTCTCTCTCTGTCTGTCTCACTCAGCTAATCATCAAAAAAAACAACAATTCCAATCAAGTTTTAATATGACTGAGTTAATCTGCTCGAGTTAAAAACAAAAGCTTGTTTTCTTGTGTCTGAGATAAATTAAACCGAACCTCGCTGGCTGAGCTGCTCGGCTAACGGTGAGTGGCTGAATCCCAAATCGACTTCCACTTCCTGTGTACGCGCACTACATAGGCTGCGAAAACAATGCCGTCGACGCCCTTTGTAGTGCACTTCATATCCAAAGAGACGCTATTTGGGATTCAGCCATAGTGAATCGTTAGGGTGCTGGTTCAGCTAATTTCATTGTTTACTTGAATTGAGGTCCTTGTGAAATTGCTTTAAATGATGTTTAACGGATGATTATGGAATTGATTTCTTTATGAATTAGCAACGTATTGAGATTATTGGGGTTAAATAACCAGGTTAGTGTAGCTAGCTTACATTGTTCTCTTCGGCTGCATTTTTAAACATTACTACACATTTCTCATTTATCATAAATGTGTGTGATAATTTAGCACCAGGCAGCAAATAAAGTCGTAATAAATGTAAAATGTAACCTGTGACGTTGAGAATGAGACCTAACACCTTTCTGTAATCTGTCCACTGCAGTGTAACGTTTGCATTCATTACAAAAGCTTTAGCTGTTAGCATTCAGCTAGGTATTAGCATGCTAGCTAACATCTGGGAGATTGGGAATGAAACTGCTGTTGTCAGTGAATGTTTCCTCACGTTCCTTACTGATAAAGCACTAATTTGCCATCATTGACTGAAATAATTGTGTGTTTCGCAATTGAGGCCGATGTCCTTTTCCATTGTGAGGCTTTCTTGTATGTTACATTTTTATATTTTTTAATAAAATGAAGTGTTTTTCTACAGACGGTGGTGTCTTGAGATGCCTCGGACGCAGGTTCCTGATCCTGCTCTCTCACAGGTATTCTTAGTCTAAATCATGCCTGATTTTAACCGCCATGTTCTCCAGACTTTGGTCTTTTGTTAGTTCCCAGGTTCTTAGCTAGCTCTCCCGTATCATCTGACACGGTGAGGGCTATATAGCAGACGCTTTCTCTGAGGATGCGTTCACACCTATTCATCCGGTTCGTGCTTGGTACGAGTCCAAGACAGAGAGAAATTCAAAGTTTGGTTTAGTTTCTTTTCTCAATGTGTGCATAATGAAATGAGCCGAAAAGCCAAAAAAAAAAAAAACCCACAATTGGCTGGGGAGCGAGTAGGGCTGAAAAGCCAAGTGTATCCGTCTGCATCCTGTAGGATTTCAAACCTCGCCTCTTACAAGTTACGATTACAACAATAGGCTAAACATTGATATTTTGAGAGAGAGAGAGAGAGAGAGACTGGTGAAGAATGATTGTTTATTGCTATAACATAGAAACAGGAACTAACTTGTCTCTCGGATGTTCTACAACATTAAATCAGACTACGAACCGTTAAAATGCACGCTGTGACGTTCATTAATAAAATAATTTTTATCACTGGAATTACACACTCCAGGCTGTGCTTTACACAAACACAGTGCGCTTTGTGGGGGTAGCGGCACTCCGCTTGCACGTTGTGCTCCATCACACCACCCCAGCATGGACTGGAGTGTGTTATTCCTTACATAAATTAGTCTTTTCTTAAGTTACAGGATGTGTTGGTGGTGGAAAACAAGCTAAATTAAGAAAACATTCAAAATTTATTTAAAAAAAAAAAAATTTAATAATAATAATCCCGCCAGGCCGCTAGGTGGTGATACTCACAACGTCAGGATTACAAACCACCCCCATTACAAGTTACGTCCACAGCAATACGTTAAATATTTGTCAAGATTACAAACTAAACCCCTTACAAGTTACGCCCACAAGAATAGGATTAAAGGGGAAATTGACGAAATTTGCATGCCTATTTTCGACTGGGCATGGGAATGTTGTGTAGTGTGATTTGCTAGTAGGCGTTCCTTATAATAGCCGTGGTTTGTAGTCTTGCAGGATGCAGACAGACCCTTCTTGAAAAACTACTTCATTCATTGGTCAGAAATGCGACCTTTACCAAGTGGGTAAGGTGTAAAAAAAAAACAAAAAACAAAGCCCAAACATTGAGAATACGTCACCGTGCTAAATATCTTACTAGATAATTATAGAAATTACTATGAATATAAAACATTTCGTGCTTCACATCCTCAATTTATTTACTCGTTTTTTTAATTTAATTTAATTTTATTTTTTTTATGTATGTCCGTATGTTCAGATCTCCAGGACATGTGACATTTCCGCAGCACATACTCATACAAACTCCGTCCTTAGGCTCAGGTTTCTTGTGTCATCCGCAGCTCAAAGCACACACTATGTTTCATTCAGTTTCTTCCGTTCACCGCACTCATGGAGATGGTCACGGGCCGGTTGTTTTGGTCCTCATCTGATTCTGATCGCTGTCTTCTCACCTGCACAGACAAAACACAGCAGGGTTTGATTCAGACGGATTAAACACTGCATATCTGAAAGCACCCCGAGACCCTGCATGCTCATGCGATGTCACAAGGCAGATGAACACCCCAGAATCCCAATTAACTGACGTTCACTTGATGAAAACGCTTTAATTTGACAATTTAAAAAAAATTTGCCAAATAATTTTTCTACGGCTGTCAGGTTGATGATGTCCGGACACAGACTTGTATGAGCGGAGAGACATCGAACTCTGAAGGACTCGTGAACCCCGTGGACGAACAGAACAAACTTCTCGACGAGGAGTTTGGATCCGACGAGTCCGGTTGGTGCACAGATACGTGGCCTCTGTAAACATGTTGATGAACCTCTGTCGGTGTGTGTCTGACTGTGTGTGGGTTTCTTCATCTGTGTGCACGTTAGGACACTTTTTGAAGGAAGAGACTCTGGAGCTGAACAGCGACGATCAGGGAAACGATCTCGACAGACTGAATATCATCTGCATTAAGGAGGAAGATCCTGAAGATGACGACTACCTCTGTAAGACAGCAGGGCACATCGGAGTCCACTATAGTGCACTATATCTTCCTTATATACTACAAAATAAGCTATTTAAGGCAAGACACTACAGGTAGCATTTTAAAACAATGAGCTGATATTCTTCTTATTATTTTTTTTAAAAATAAAGTCATTTATTTATGCAAACAAGACTACAGTGAAATAAATATATGTACATCTGCATCATGTGAGACCTAAAATAAAACCAAAAATCTAATCTTTGGATGATGCCATTTACAGATGTTTTTGGAACATCATTTTTTTTAATTGTGTAACAAAATACCATACATTGTTTATAGAATCTTTTTTTTAAATATTATTTTTCAGCTTATGAAAGATTTCTGTCTGAAATGTTCTAATACAAATCCAACAATGATCAACATCTGGACAACTTCCTCTGTAATATCCTGAATACAGGTCTTCTAGAAATTGAGATTTTTGGTCTTGAGTATAGAAAAAAATGTCTTGAGAAAATCTGTTTTTAAAAATATAATGTGACTTTTTATGTATTAGTCCTCCAGTAGGTGTGGCTTCTAAATTTTATAAAGCAAATTGATATGTATCAAAATGGTATACATTGAAATATATATCAGAATACAAGTGTAAGAAAAGAGATGCCATTTATCAAAAAAAAAAAAAAGTCTGAAAAGATTGACATTGCAAAAATAGTCATGTGTCAATATCTGTAGTGTCTTGCCTTAAACATGATTACATGATAACCTACCTGAACATGGGTGCATATCTGAACACAGATAAACTTCTTGAAGATGGATAACTGATATATATCTAAACACTGATAAACTACCTGAACACACAAACTACTTGAACACAGCTAAATGAATGATAAGCTAACTTAACACTGAGAAACCTTTGGAACATGGAAGAATGATGAACTACCTGAACACGCAAACTATATGAACACAGATGCACGATAGCCTACCTGAGCACACACATGCTACTTAAACATGGTTAATAAACTACCTGATGAACTGCTGAAACAGATAAATCATAAACTAGCTCAACACGCAAGCCGACGCCTACATGAACACAGAAAAACTATTAGAGCTCATGCACAACTGTCTAAATGCACATAAACTACTCGAACAAGGATAAATGATAAATCAGCTGAACACAGATGAACTACATTAACAGAGATAAACTACTGGAATACGGATAAATCATAAATGATAGACATCCTGAATAGATAAGTATAAAGTACTTGAACACCAATATGCTACTTGAATGATAACATTGACAAATACTAAACTGCTTGGAACAAGGATACACGATAACTTACTTGAACACACAAATAACATACCCATATGCAGTCATTTGTTCCATTCTTTCAGACTGCGAGGATTGCAAATGCTTTTTCGTCAACAAGTGCGAGGTTCACGGTCCGGCTCTATTCATTCCTGATGCTCCTGTTCCCATGGGGGTCGCTGACCGTGCCAGACGAACCCTTCCGCCCGGACTAGAGATTCGGAAGTCCGATGTTCATGATGCAGGCCTGGGAGTGTTTAATAAGGGAGAGACTGTTCCAGTTGGAGCACACTTCGGACCCTACCAGGGAGACCCGGTGGACAGAGAGGAAGCAATGAACAGTGGTTATTCGTGGGTGGTGAGTAATATGATCACAAAATATGATGATAAATTGATTTAAATACTAAAAATATTTAAATTCAAACTAAGCACAAGTGAATCACAAGGTCATCTTCATAACGATTGGTAAAAGAGTAATTGCACATCGTACTTTACCTTAAACGTCATCATTGATTTTAAAATAATTATGTATGTTAATGTACAGAATGTAACTGTGCAATATTTTTGCAGATATACAAGGACAGGCAGCGAGAGGAATACATAGATGCTGCGAATGAGATACATGCTAACTGGATGAGGTGAGGAATGCACTGCTGATGGCTGTCAGATCATTTGGAGTTACTTATTTATTTAATTTAGTTGAAAAACCTTGTCTTTCCCCTGCCACTAGTTTACCCGTCACATGCTTTTCTGTTGCTCTTTGTCTTACTTTTCTCTTTTCTTGCTCTTGCTTTGTCTCTATTTTGCATTTTTCAGGTATGTGAATTGTGCTTGTACTGATGAAGATCAGAATCTCATGGCATTTCAGTATCAAGGAGGGATTTTCTACCGTTGCTGTCGACCCATCAAACCAGGACAGGAGCTTCTAGTGGGCTACGACGAGGAATACGCCAAAGATCTCAGTCCTGCGTTCGAATACCTCTGGAACAAAAAATGTTCCACAAATGGTTATGTACCAATATTTTAATTTCATTATGCTTATTTAGACTATAAATTTTTTTTAAAAAGCATACTTGACACATACTGCATATGCTTTATGGTTAAGGTAATAAGACTTGTGATGCGGGTAGTAACGTAAATGCCTTTTATACATGGAAAGTATTGATTTTCTTCTTTTTACAGGCATACATATAAGCAATTTTCATTGAACATGTCCATTCTGGAGCAACTCACTTTAAGATTCTCCAGCTTACTAGTATTTTGAGTTGCTCTACTGCCAACTACCCAAGTATAACTATGTCATTGGTTAATCCAGGGTGTTCCGTTGTTGGTGGGACCATAAACTAATCATTATTTGGCTAGAACTGGTGGTATTAGATATGTATTGACTTCAGAGCTTAAACCGGACCTGCTTGCTATCCCTGGACTGGAAGTAACCTCTACTTCATGTTGTTGCGCTAGAGTTGATTTCCCACTTGGCCTTTGTTACCATCTCTCCGAGGGCTTGATCATGGGCCGTGAGGGGATTGGGACGAGTGGACACGTTGGTTGACTTGGGTGTTGACACTGGAGGTCGTAGGAAAGATAGGAACTAACTAAGTGAAAAGGTTTTAAACAAGACTGACCTTAACTAGTCAGTTAAATTTCTTTCAAAGATTCTTAAACATCTGAATAAGCTGCACAGTTGAGTGTATTAGAAATAGTAGTTCTATTCCACCCCTCCGAACTGCACGGGGTGGTGTTTTATCACTTGAATACCTTGTTGTGCATATGCACACACATGTAGAAACCTTTAACACAAAGTTACGTGGTGACCTTATGACAAAATAAAATGCCATCAGTAATGGATGTTATTCTTTTTTATTCTTTTTGCCTTCGTACAAATTAGGTGTTTTGGGGCTATCTGTGTAACAGCTTGTTACCTCAGTGAGAGGTTTAGTTAAACCTGTCCTCCAGGTTAGATTCTCAGGTCTTCAGTCGGCTACAGGTTAATGGATTGGGGGGGGTGGGCGGGGGGGTGTTGGGTGGTGTCAGTGGATTGAGTGTGGTGGAGTGGGTTTGTCTTCGTAATTACATGATTATAACACTGAGTCAGGAGTGTGATGGGGTGAGTTTGCTCTTAACTAACTTTCATTTTTGTGCTGGAGTGGTAGCCTTCCATCTTCCTGCATCGATACTGAGCAAGTTTAGTCTTGGTGTCTCTCAGCAAAGCCTTCTGGGCAACTTCCGGGGCTTCAATCACTAGTAGAGATCTTCAGCGGTAAACAGAGTTTGGGGTTAAGTCACCATTGAGAGCTTTCTGAGTTCAGTCTCTGGTTCGCTCAGCGATTTATGCTTTCACAGCAGTCTACTCTATAGTAAAGTAGCAACTTGGTAGTTTGTCCTTGGATGTCCTTGATTTGCTGAATGAGTTGCAGAATTGCAGAACCCACTGTTTACAGTGCAGTGCGCTGTGCATCAACAGTGAAGTGCAGAGTGGGTTGCTCCTTAGAATAGTCATAGAATGGTTGACCCCACTGTTGACAGTACTTGTAGTGCTGTTCTTCGGCGCTGAACTGCCAAATGGGTTGCCTTGTGAATCGCGCGCTTAGTGGTGAGTCTGGGTATTACTGACTTTGCTGTTTACAATACACTGTGTTGTACACTTTGATCATTTCAAAGAGGCAGCTGTCAGAAGTTTCATGCATGGTAGTCTTGGGACGATTGGCGATAGCATCAGGAATCACAGATAGATTGCAAATATTGTGATTTAAATGTCTGTTGGAATACGTGGTGTCCGCAGATTTAAGATGTTGTTAATCAGGGCTGCTTTCTTACAAGAATTCAATCAGTCTCTGCTCCTGTTTACCACAGAGCACATGCACATGCACTTCATATAATTTCATTCAAATTTATAATGAGTTCGGTTACAGCTAATAACTCGTTACATTTATTTACAGTCAGGTTTGCGAACATTCCTGAAGTTGTTAATGGGTAGTTAAGCCCAAAAAAACTGAGTAAGTGCTCAGGCTAGCGATTACAACTACAGCCGATTCAGTAAACAGTTCCTGGTATTGTTTCCGCTGTAGTGACGTAACGTGACACGCATTTGCCTGGCCCTCCCACCTTCTTTCCTCTCTCCAGCTAGCAGACTAAGCAAAAAGGCTCTAGACGGGCCGTGATAGCCAACCTCAAAGTGGCAATGGCCTGTGTTATTTGGTAGAGAACTGTGGTTGAGACACAGCCATCAAAAAGGAGACTGATGCCCTGGTGTCAGAAGTGGCTCAGCTAAAATGATTTTAGGGCAGAAGCCATGTACAGCAACAGCTTGCGCCTGTTGGTGAAGTGCTTAGTATAGCAGGAGTCGGTTCCACAACTCATCCTTTTGTGATATGCACAGATTCAGCTCTGAGTGCATACAAACCATGCTACAGGAGTCATGCTCGAGCAGTCAGGTTCTAGCGTTTCTGGAGACCGGGGACAGACACTAACAATGTGTCACTCATCTCGGCACTGATTATGGGAGAACAATGGTCTTCAGTTGGAAGATTCCCTGTGCTAATTATGCAGTGATGCTGAGTCAATAAAATGGTCAAAGCTCTCATGCTATGTCGATAGCTGTGTCTGGGAAATTTTTCCCAGCAGACTCTGAACCGCCAGCAACTTCAGCTTCAGCTGTATCTGGCAGCCTTTACCAGCCACAGCGGCTGCTGGTAGGCTCCAAACAGTCTGTGACATGTTTGAGCCATTAAAGTACAAATATCACACTTCTTGTCTGCACTATTGACGTATTATTAACCATGGATACCCCCACCCCACGGAGTCATTCGTGAAGGACAAGGGCTGCCAATGGGACATTTATGGTCAAAAACCTCCTTTAGCAGCATCTGCATCAGAAAAGGATTATAAACGTAAATTCTGTTATTGACCTGCCATTTTCCTCAGGACAGAAGTACAATGGACTACTTGCAAAAACACCTCCACATTTTATTTACCACAGTTCCTGTGTTTCCCTTTCCTCAGAAACTACATTCATAGTTGTGGTATTTTCAGTCAGTCTCTGCACGAGCTCTCGAAGATGAATGTCAATAACGTTAATTGGATATGTAAGAATACTTGCAAAGTCCCTTCTAGTAAACTTCAAACTTTATGCTTAATCATAAATACACAACTATGAAAGTAAGAAAACGCCTATTAACAGAAACAAACCCAAGTCAATGTTAGTCCACACACTTTACTGCAGAGTAGATTGTGCTGTTGCTAACGAGGGAGCCCCGAGTAACAAAGCCCCTGATTGCAAGTAGCCCATTCGAAAGATAGATCCCATGGTCAGAACAAGGGCTTCTATTCCAAATCCAGAAGGATAGTGGTCGTCATATGAGTCTTTTAAGCTCATTTGTTAGACTGTCATATCAGTGAGTCTGTGCGATGTGCCATCATCACTATGGAACACAGTTGCTGCCATTCTTGAACTGTGAACCGCCCTGCAAGGGTGGTTGGAATTAAAGCGTTCTTGGAAATCAGAATGCTGATCAAAAACAGCTAATGTTGCTGTGATTGATGGGGCGGTAGAGTATGCCATCCCTCCCATGAAGAGAGCATGACCAATTTTGCTCTCTAGACTCCAGGCCATGGATGGTTGTGGTATTGGAGGGATAATGACTTGTTTGACCTGTTGGAACTTTTTGGACCTGTCTGACCAATGATTAGCCTCTGGAGAATTCCTTACCCTCCAGGTCAGCACAGTGGGGCAGCTTACAAGGCATGAGTGCCTTCTATGCTGGGAGCTTTTAACGCTATAGGAGTATTTCTGAAACTAGGTGACCTTCAATTGCCATGCTCCTTAGGAATCAGATATAATCTCCTCCTTGTGTTGTAATCTCTTAATCCCATGCCATTCAGACTCAGACAAGATGCTCATATAGATGGAGTATTATTATAGACATCAATGGCTGACAGTCACCTCTGCAGAGGGCTGGGAGGACTGCATGCCTTGGCAATAAGATTGCCCTGCATGCTCTGACAACCAGATGGATTCAGAGTGACCTTGTGACCAAACTCAGGGTTCCTGTTTAAGGTTATGTGCCCCAAGTACCTTGGGATTGACAGAGGATGAGTCCGTTCCACATGACCTTATAATAAAGATCTTGATATGTGTGTGCATGCACACTAGGAGGTATCAAGATGTTGAAACACCATTGGAGGTTATCCAGAGTTCTTAGATCATGGCTACATATGTTTCACTAGTCTTTTAAAGGTAACAGGTGCATTGTTAAGGCTAAATACCATCACTTGATACTTTAAGAGTGAATCTGGTGTGAAACTCAGAGTCTCTAGGGATTGGCAGGATCTCTTAATACATTTTTAAAAAATAATGTAGTTAGTCATGTATTGAGCAGATCCGGTCAACGTCAATGCAGTCATCAATCTTTTGTAATGGAAACAAGTCTTTTTTAATACCTTCATTGGTGAATGTCCAAAAATCAGTCATACCAGGCAAAGCCCTAAAGACTCTCTAAAGTTTTACACCACTATGGCATGAGCAAAAAATGGTCTAGTATGTTGGAACACATCTAGCTGTCAGATAATAAGATAAGCTGTCAGATAATGTGTTCCTCCCAGGGAAGCAAGGTTGGCCAACTCCTTTTATTTTTGCCACCTACAGACATACAGATGGGTGACATATTAAAGGAAAAAATGTAATGTGCATAGTAAGGTTTTGGGCACCATGAGTCGCCAGAACATCCTCAGTGTGACTTGAAGTCTCTACTGTTACTGCAGTGTTACTGAAGAGATGGAACACTGTTCTTCCTAAAGACGTTCTCTCAGTCGGTGTTTTGATGGTGGTGGGGAGCACTGTCTAAAGCTCATACACAAGTATTCAACTGGGTTGAGATCTGAGATCATTTTGATAACCACCACACCACTCAGTGAGCCCTTGTGCCCTGTGGATGGGGCGGGGCCATCTTGGAAGAAACCACTCCCATCATGATAGAAGTATGATCACTCAGAAGATCTTTGTGTTGAATTGGGAACAAGTGGACCTAAACCAAGCCAACAAAATGCCTCCACAGCAAAAAAGAGCCACACATTTTATTTTTTGTCACTTGTGCTGGTCTTTTATTGCTCTGCTTACTTGCATCCAGGGCCAAGCAGTAAGGTGAGAGATGCCCTGTCACTGTAGTGGCTTTCTTGAGGTGAGGGCAACTGCATCCACAGGTAAGTCAGGCTTTTGACTTGACAAACTGCCTGCTGTGGTTTTCCCCATCAGTTCCACCTGATATTTTGGGTCTATATCCATTGGCGAACAGATGGACAGGTCAGCAGTATTACTTTAATGTCTATGCTGAAGATTTTTCTGGGGAAACTTGTTACAGAAGCTACCACTCAGGAAGGACTTCTGGGTCAGGTTACAATTTGGTACATTCTGAGTGGTGGATCAGTTTAATGCATTGATGATATTCTTATTGTTCCTGGGACCTTTACCACTCCTGCCATGGGATGTGGTGTTCACTTTCTTTGAGCTACCCTTTGAGCCATCAGTAGGCCTCTATTGAATATCACCAAAGACTGCTTTTCTATTGGTGATTTCTTTAGCCCACCATGTGGTTAAAATTCGTGCACTGTTGATAAGCCTACAATGCTTGCTGTAGAATGTTGCTGGTTCTGGGGTCATCCTTCCCAAACTGGCATTTCATCATAAGGTCTTATTTCCTCAATATGCTCCCTTTTATTCAGTGCAAGGGATTTGAGATTTGGTGGTTCACTAATTGATCTGGCTTAGTGCATGTACTAAGGCCTCCGTTGTTGACATGGCTATTTGCTCTGTGCATTCGGAGTAACTACAGGAGCTAAACCAATGATAGCAGGTGTCAATGTTTTGTCACCCTAGCTGGAGCATTTCTGTGTACTGGGCATTCCATGGAGGAATTAAATCTTGTCTAAATCTATGAAGCTGCTATCAGAGGCTGCTGCCTCACTTCTGTGTTAGATCAGCCCCTTTTCTAGTGCGTGTGTTTGTACTCGTTATTTACCAAGTGTCATAATGCCCCTGGTGGTGTGTGAAGATTAGTATGTTACTAAGTTGTGCTCGGATGTGAACGTTTTTTGTTACTGGTTGTGTTAAACTACATGGCTTGGTTGGGTACTACTACTGATACTAGTAATAAACATTATTGTTGTTGTTTTTGAAGCAGTTCATAAAAAAATATTGTTTCCTAAAAATTTAAAAAACTTAAAAATTGAAGTTGTCTGTTTTTTTTGTCCTGCTCCAGAAATGAATGGCATCCTGTTGCAAGCCTTCTCCTGCTCCTTGTGTGCACTTTCCTATACATCTTTATTTCACTTCCACAAACATATCAAGAGATGCCACTATGAGGAGTATGTGAGACTGATGAATTCAGGAGAAATTACCTATGAAAAATTTAATCTGATGCCTACCAACAGCTCCAGTAGTCATCAAATTGGAGCTGACTCCTCCAGTACTTTGTGCATTACAGCCTCTAACAGTCAAATGCAAATAAAAACTCACCACTGCTCAGATTGTGGTGAGAGTTTTATTCAAGAGAGTGATCTTGAACTACACCAGCACATTCACACGGGAAAGAAGATAAAGTCTTATGAATGCTCACATTGTGGGAGGAGTTTTACTCAAGTGAGTCATCTTCGAGCACACAAGCGCATTCACACAGGAGAGAGGCCGTATCGCTGCTCAGAGTGTGGAAAGAGTTTTATTCAAAGGAGTAATCTCAGAACACACCTGCGCATTCACACAGGAGAGAAGCCATATCGCTGCTCAGAGTGTGGGAGGGGTTTTACTCACCAGAGCAATCTTAACACACACCAGCGCATTCACACAGGAGAAAGACCGTTTCACTGTTTGCTGTGTGGAAAGACCTTTGCGCAACAGAGTGCTCTCCGGCTACACCAGCGTGTTCACACAGGAGAGAAGCCGTATCGCTGCTCAGAGTGTGGAAAGAGGTTTGTTCAACTGGCAGGTTTGCAGAAACACCAATCTATTCACAAAAGAGAGAGGCCATATCACTGCTTACAGTGTGGGATAAGTTTCACTCATCGGACTCATCTCCAAGAACATGAGCGCATTCACATAGGAGAGAGGCCGTACCACTGCGCACAATGTGGGAAGAGTTTTTCTCACCAGCGTAATTTGCATCAGCACCAGCTAATTCACACAAAAGAGAAGCTATATCACTGCTCGCAGTGCGGGAAGAGTTTTTCTTTCCAGCATAGATTGCAACGACACCTTCGCATTCACACAGGAGAGAGGCCGTATCAGTGCTTAGAGTGTGGGAAGAGTTTTTCTTCCCAGCATAAATTGCAAGTACACCAGCGTGTTCACACAGGAGAGAAGCCATATTCCTGTTCACAGTGTGGGAAGAATTTTACTAGTGCCAGTAGTCTCAAAATACACCAGCGCATTCACACAGGAGAGAAGCCCTATCATTGCTCACAGTGCGGGAAGAGTTTTACTTGCCGGACTAATCTCCGACAACACCAGCGCATTCACACAGGAGAGAAGCCCTATGACTGCTCAAAGTGTGGGAAGAGTTTTACTTGCAAGTCTAATCTCCGACAACACCAGCGTGTTCACACAAAAGAGAGAAGCCGTACATTGAAGACACAAGAGCAAGAAACCTGATCATAATTACTGATTTCAGGTCAACTTGTTTCATAGTTGGGCAGCATGGTGACACAGCAGGTAGTATTGGTACCTCACAGTTCCAGGGTCCAGTAGTGTAGAGTTTGACATGTTTTCCCTGTTTCTGCAAGGACTTCCTCCCACCTTCCAGACATGCCAGTAGATGGATACTCTAAAATTCCCTGTGTGTGAATAAATGCATGAGTGTGTGATTTCCTCTGTGGTCTGGTGTCCCTTTTAGGGTATATTCCCATTGTTCCTGGGATAGGCTCGGGATAGACCCTAATGAGGAAATAGCTGTTACATAAAACTGAGATGAAAATGAAAATGTTCTGCATTTTATGTAGCTAATGGTCTTGTATACTTGTTGAGAGCATGTGTTGAATGTTATATTGCATTCATATGTTTTCTTTGTCTTAGATAGTAGCTTAAATAGTGTGCTAAAATATATAAAGAACATTTTCATTGTAAATCATGTTCCATGAAATGGATTTTGAACTTTTTTCTCCAACACTCTGTATCGTATCCGCTTATTTTAATACTAACATGAATAGCATTATATATAATGTTTATCTTATAATTTAATTAAAAATTGCTATTAAGCTCTAGAGTAAAAATATTCTTACTGAGGACAGATGTAGTACCCAACATCAGTATTTCTTTTAATAGCATTTAGGAGATGGACGCTTCTGTTCATGTGTTCTTAGATATATCTTCCGTAGCTGTGTTTGCAAATTACAAGAAGACAGAAATGTAGCAGGCCTAACCTTGTGGGACACCATATTGAACTATTTTAGGCACTGAATAATTCCAATTGATTAAAACAGTGATAACATTCTGTCTAACCGAGCATGTTTTAAAGCCTGTCTATTAAAATATCATGATTAAAATGGTGTCAAATGCTGTACTCAAGTCCAGTAGTACCAACACATATACTCACATGTCAAGATATGCGGTTGGTCATTTGCCACATTAGCTAGCACTGATTCTGTATTAGGATGCTTCCAGAAACCAGAAAAACATCTCCAAAATTTCCGTGTAGTAAAGGTGTGCTGGAGATTTTATGGGAGAGATCCAAAGGCATCAAGAATCTTCTACTTAAGGAGAGGCCTAGCAGCAGCTAGCTTGGGAACATGGCATGAGCTGAGTTAATCACTGATTTAAGACATGTATACAGATGTTTGGTTTATAGGCGGAGAGCATCAAGCTATAGAGCTAATTATACACAATGGGAGTAAACTTATCAAAACTTTATGCAGATAACTGCTGGGCATTATGTAGGGAGTTAGAGAGAGTTGGGAAGCGCTACTATGATGTGTCAGACTAAATCAGATCCAGTCCGATTAAATAATGTATACATCAGTTAAAGTGAGCATTAAAAAACTACTATGGGTCATAAAATCCAGAGCAATGTCATGTCTGAAAAATTAGTAACATCAAATAGAAGATAAATATAAATGAAAATCTCAAAAGAAAATTAAACCTACAAAAATTGAAAGCAATGGGGGAAAAAGCACTAATCTTAAGCTGTCCAATTAATTCTAGACTATGAAGTTTTTATTTTTCTGTATGTCATCCCACTGATGGGCAATTAAAAAAAAAAAGTTTCATTTCTCATTTTCTGTATGATGAAACCTGAAGGATTATGCTGGCAATTGATAGTTGGATTTAAAAAACATGTGTAATTGGCATAGTCACAAGCCGTTTTCTAACAATTGAGAGTCCAGCTGATCAGTACCCGGGCAGTATTTCACCCTGACTGCCAGGGGTGGTGAAAATCACCCAGAAACCTTATTGTGTGCCAAGTGACGTATGACACAGTGTATACACTAAATATGGCTGTCACACAGCCATCTTTCTCCCCTCTTCTTGCCTTGTATACATCAGCCTTCATGTACACCATATGGAGCTGTCCCCTTAGCAGCTTGGGACCGTGGATGGAGCTACAGGTATCCAGTCCTCCAAAGCTGGTGACTGTTATCATCTCCTATCTTCTCTTCTGCCGCAGTGAGTGTATATTTCATATATTTTTATTTTTTTTTTTTATTTTTTTTTTTTTTTAGCTTCGAATTGGTTTTCTTCATTGTTGTTGCTAGCCTTATTAGCATCACTCACTGCGCAGTTCACAAGTCAGTTTTACAAACTGCTTTGTGCCATTGCTCAGTAGTGGCACTTATTTCTTTTTCTCCCGCCGGGTTGGGTTCTCCCCTCGGCTCCATCTCCTCTGAGCATTTCACATCCTCTGTCAATTGCCTGTCCAGTGGGCCACTAGGGTAGTCGTGTGGGGCACCCTTGTCATCCTGCACACATTCACCCTGAGCCTACTAGTTGGAGCATACTGGGGTGAAGTCAGGTTCACTTCATTCTCCTCTCATCTCTCCAGTTTCTCTTTCAGCGTTATCTGTTTAGAGTTTTTTCCAAACTCCCATTGTCTGACTGATGAATTTGGATAATCACTGCCAATGTGTTTGATGGGGTTTGCCTGCCTATACTGCATATTGTTCAGGGCTGAGTCTGCTATGTTATCCCCTAACACGTAACCCAGTGGTTCTGGTTACCTCTGTTTACCCCTCATTCTCCCCAATGGGTCAGTCTGTTTTGCAGGGCATAGTTATGTTATCCCTGTGGAATCTGCCCTGGAAAGGAGATCACAGCTTTCAGAATCATGAAATCACCAAACAGACTGGCCACATCGTACTTTTATGTCATGGCAATGCCATTCCATGTTTCAGGACCCACAAAGGTTCCATCGACCTTGTGTGGGCCCTAGGTGGGCAGGGCCCCCTCCTCAGCCACCCAAGGCATTAAAGGGTCTTGTGTGGTATGCCCATGAAGGGCAAGGAATGGCAATTGCTCATTGTGCAGTGACTACATCAGCTCAATGGATCCAGGTGACAATGTTACAGAGCAACAAACTCCAATTCCAGAGTTTGTACAGTTCAGAACAAAGGGTGTTCTACACAATGTAGTTTCTTGTTCATAAGAAGCCCAGCAGTTTCCACCCAATTGTATATTTGAGAATATTGAGCCAGGATCAACCAAATTCTGTAAAAAGAAAAGTGATTTTCTCACAGCAGTGTTTCACTGATTTTCTGTCCAATTCTTGTACATGAATGGAGTCCTTTAGAGGTTGCACTGAAGTCCCAAAATAAAGTACTGTGTTAACATCTATTAAGTTTCTGGGTGCCAATGAATGAGTGCTGCAAAAGGAATGAAGGTGTCTGATTGCTGGACTACGTAAACTAAGAAAAATGTTTTGGTGAAATGGTATAACACTGTACTAGCATTTGTTGGGTACCGCAATTTTCAGATGATTGCATGTCCTTACTACTTGGTCGAACTGGACCTTGAGCAACCTGTTGGGTGGCCTCTCCATAGTAGAAGCCAGTAGACAACCTTTCTCCAGACAGGACTGACGTTCTTTGACAGTTAGCTTGGTATGAGCAGTTTTGTTACAGTTCTAGAGCTTGAGAGAATGGAGACTCTTAGTTGTTCTTCTGTCAAGAAGTTTGTCTAGACGAATTGCCCAAGTGATGAGTATGTCTACTGACAATAAACTGTTGCCAACTTGGTAATCATGTCCCTTCTAAAAGTCTGTCAGAATGTAGTGATGAGTACAGGCTTGTACTATTTGCTTCCAGCAACCATGTCAAACTTACAGGGTATAAATGGTCATATGACTGCAGAGTGTAGTCAGAATACTGAAAAACATAACAAAGGCTTGGAAGCAATATGCCTGTCACAAAGCCTGGTTGGCAGTCTGGTTTTCTTTGGCAGTGAGAGTGAATAGTCTTTTTTTATTATTATTATTATTATTATTATTATTGTTGTTGTTGTTGTTGTTGTTGAAGCAGTCCATAACAAGTATTGTTTCCTAAATTTTTTTGCATTGCATTTCAAGTTATGTTTTTTTTGTTTTGCTCCAGAGATGAATGGCATCCTGTCGCAACCCTTCTCCTGCTCCTTGTGTGCACTTTCCTATACATCTCTATTTCACTTCCACAAACACATCAAGAGATGCCACAATGAGGAGTATGTGAGACTGATGAATTCAGGGGCGTTTGCATATGACATATTAAATCTGATGCCTACTAACAGCTCCAGTAGTCATCCAATTGGAGCTGACTCCTCTGGTACTTTATGCATTACAGCCTCTAACAGTAAAATGCAGATAGAAACGTACCACTGCTCAGAGTGTGGAGAGAGTTTTATTCATCAGAGTGATCTTAAACTACACCAGCTTATTCACACGGGAAAGAAGATAAAGTTGTATCAGTGCTCATACTGTGGGAAGAGTTTTACTCAAGCGAGTTATCTCAGACGACACCAGCGTATGCACACAGGAGAGAGGCCGTATCATTGCTCACATTGTGGGAAGAGTTTTGCTCAACAGGGTAATTTCCGAACGCACCTGCGCATTCACACAGGAGAGAAGCCGTATCACTGCTCACAGTGTGGTAGGGGTTTTACTCGCCAAAATGCTCTCCAGCTCCACCAGCGCATTCACACTGGAGAGAGACCATATCAGTGCTCAGAGTGTGGGAAAACTTTTATTCAAAAGATTAATCTCCAAATACACCAGCGCATTCACACAGGAGAGAAGCCGTATCACTGCTCTGAGTGTGGAAGGGGTTTTACTCACCCAACGTCTCTCCATGACCACCAGCGCATTCACACAGGAGAGAAGCCATATCAGTGTTCACAGTGTGGGAAGAGGTTTTCTCAACAGAGTACTCTCCACATACACCAGCACGTTCACACACGAGACAAGCCGTATAAATGTACACAATGTAAGAAGAGTTTTACTCACCAGAGTCTTCTCCAACAACACCAGAGCTTTCACACAGGGGAGAAGCTGTATCACTGCTCACAGTGTGGCAAGAGTTTTGCTTACCAGCGTACTTTCCGACGACACCAGCGCATTCACACAGGACAGAAGCCGTATTGCTGCTCACAGTGTGGAAAGAGCTTTACGGAAATGGGAAATTTCCAAAAACACCAGCGGATTCACACTGGAGAGAAGCCTTATCACTGCTCAGAGTGTGGAAAGAAGTTTGCTCAACTGGGAGGTTTCCAAAGACACCAGCGCATTCACACAGGAGAGAAGCCATATCATTGCTCAGAATGTGGGATGAGTTTTGCTTATCAAAGTACCTTGCAACGACACCAGAGCGTTCACACAGGAGAGAAGCTGTATTCCTGCTCGCAATGTGGGAAGAGTTTTAATTATCTAGAGGGTTTCCAAATTCATCAGCGCATTCACACAGGAGAGAAGCCGTATCACTGCTCACAGTGTGGGAAGAGTTTTACTTGCAAGTCTAATCTCCGACAACACCAGCGCATTCATACAGGAGAGAAGCCCTATCACTGCTCACAGTGTGGGAAGAGTTTTACTTGCAGGTCTAACCTCCGTCAACACCAGCGCGTTCACACAAAAGAGGGAAGCCACACATTGAATGCAACAACTTAGTATATTCCAGATTTTGATTACTGGTTAAAAAAAAGAACCCTGATTATGATTGCCGATTTCAGGTTACTTTGCTTCATAGTTGGGTAACATGGTGACAGCAGGTCGTGTTGGTGCCTCAGCTCCAGGGTCAGAGTAGTGTAGAGTCTGATGTATGGTCTCTGTCTTCCCACCTACCGAAGACATGCCAGTAGATGGATACTCTAATTTTCTCTAGGTATGAATATGTACGAGTGTATGATGCCCTTTGTTAGACTGGTGTCACATTTATGATGTATTCCCATCTTGATCCATGTGTTCTTGGAAAAGGCCCGTGTTCTGGATAAAGATGTTAATGAAGAATGAGATGAAATGAAAATGTTTTGCATGTTATGTAGCAAATGTTATTGTATTCTTGTTGAAAGCATGAATTGAATGGTATATTGCATTCACATATTTTATTTGTTTTTAAACTAAAATAGTGGCTTAAATTGTGTGCTGTGATAAAATCTATACAGAACATTTTAATTGCAAGTCATGTTTCATGAAATGGTAATTCCAGCTTTGAATCATCATGTCTCTTGTCCGTTTATTTTAATACTAACATTAACAGCATTATATAATGTTTATTATTTAAATAAAAAAGGCACCAGAATCTAGAGTGAACCTTACCCTGGGATTCAATGCACCACATCAGTATTTCTTTCTTTTTTTTTTTCAATTCAATAAAATTGTATTCGAATAGTGCTATTGGGGGTAGACACTGGGATTATATGAGACTATTGTGAATAGAAGTCCTGGGATGCAGCAGTTCTTAGTAGGTAAGTTTCTGTGGTGTCCAGGTAAAATCTTCCACAGCCACAGGAGGTTAGCCATAAGCCATAGGTTAGCCAGTATTGATAGCTTCACAACCAAGAAACAGGATGAAAAGAAGCAGAGCATCTGGATCAGTTGGAGAATCTGAGTGAGAGCAGCCACAGCAGGAAAAGTGTCAGGATGTGGAAGTGGCATTACATTGGCAGCTGGAGTGCAAACACAGCTAAGCATGAGGGCCAGACATGGCATGAGGCCACCTTTGTATATTGTCATCCTGCAAACTCACCATCAGCCAACCCAAGTGATGATGTGAGAGGGAGAACAACAGCATCAAACAGGAACCATCTGTATTCCGGAGCAATGGTAACATAAAAATAAGTATTGCATAGGTCTATGGACAGGAGCAAGTCCTATGGTTTCACAGCTTGAACTACATCTGTCACCCATAGCATACAAAAAGGGAGTATCTTAAGAAACTTTCAACCCTTTCTGAACAAGAAAATAAGTTTCCTTTGCTTTAAAACTTCTTTATAGTGTCTCGCCAATAGAATGAACTTCTTGTGACTGAGTGACCCTCCAACAAGCTATTACTTTCAGTTGTTAAAGACCTTATTACCAGTCCCTGCCCTTTAGAAGTGTGCTTTGTGAGAATGAGTGGGGTGGGGACTGTTTAGGTAGATTAAGGAAGTTCAAATGCTTCCCCAAAATAGTAGGCTGGTCCTCTATAGTTGCTCTATAGTTTTTTTTAAGGGCTCCACAGGAGTGGTCCTTTTGGCCATGCTTTCTTCATGATGATTTCTTCCGTACCCTCCTACCAACAGGATAACTTCTGTAGGGTTTATTTGAACAGATCAGGCAGAGCAGATCAGAGGCACTGGTCCAATGCTAGAAGCAGAATATCCAACATAACTGCAGTCTAAATTGTTTTGCAGTATTGTATGTTTTCATCAGAGTCATTGTTTATGCACTCAGGACTCTGGCAGCACACATCTGACTACAGCACTTCATCTGATGAGACCATCAGTGATGCAAGACAAGCATTTGCGGCAGGCAGAGCCCAAACATTGGGTGAGCTGGGACCTGCCTGAATCTCAAACGAAAGCTGTCAAATACTTGCACTGTGGCAAAGCACACTCTGCTGTCACAGGAAAACCTTGCTTCTATCACAGATAGCTTAGAGCCTATCACTGGTGCACATGAGCTGGGGCAGAATCAGGCCTCTCCTCAGACACTGCTGAGATTGTAGTTAAAAGGTCATTATCAGCCTGCAAGAACTTCCTCAACCAGCAGTTAATGTCTGTACACTTCATCTGAATGCAAGTGTAGCTCATGTGCTTTTCTGTAACCCAGATTGACTAGAAAGAGTCAACTAACCTGGGTTTGGTTTTCCAGAACTAGAAAAAAGAGATACCTGTGGAAGGTCTCTGTTGAAGCTTGAGGGAGAGCACTTGTTATGAGAACACTCAGGCTTAAATTTTATGCTGGTTGGTTCTGGCGTTCCAAATTCATCCAGCACCAGAGTAACAGACCCAGGATTTCTGTGCACTTCGGACAGGCATGGTTATGCTGAGTGCCAAGCTGTTAAGTGCCACGCCTGACTTGTCAAGAGAGACAAGCTTCTCAATTTTTTACACAGGTGTTAGATCCAGGGCCCCTCAGTCTCTGGGTCTGTGTAGCCAAGTTCCTTCTTGCTCAGCTGTTTTCAGTTATCACTGGTTTGTAAAGGGGTTCTTCCTAAAAGCCAGGGTTTCAAGCCCTGCAATTTTCATGTCGTCACAGCCTGACTATAATTACGTGTTTCTGTGAAGGCCTTGTATCATCCTGCTGGGGTTGCTCGAGGGCCTTGGCGGAGCACTAAGAATTTAAATTTGACCCTCTTCTTAGGGAAGTGAAAATCATAAAAGTCCTTTATCTTGATGTCTATCATGCAAAGAAACTGCCAGATCAAGTCATTAAAATTTGATCCCTTCACTGTCTCAACAATAAGCCTCGCAGTCTACAGGAGTATGAAAGGAGGGATGAAATGCAGGATGAATACTAATGTACTATCGAATATTCTTCATTCTGGGGTCAAAATCTCTCAAAAGCCCTCAGTGGATAAAGTTCAGCTGTGTGTGTCCCATAACCTAAAATGAACAGTTTTATGCATTGTGTTAGCAAAATCCATCTAGACATTTAGCTGAATGCCACATGGCCCTCTTCTTCAAAACTTGGAATAAAAGACAAAAGGGGTTTGTCTCCCACAAAATGTATAGTTTTTAAACAATATGCTTAAAATAAACCCAGACACCGAGTCCTGCATGATTAGTATAATGCCACATAGCTGTTTAGGCATCATTTAGATAATGCCTGTGAATCAAATAAATGATAAGGATAGCTATTTCTTTGTGTTTTATCTTAAATAACAGTATGTATAAATGTATTCACTGTGCATTAAAGCTAAATGATTGACTTTATGTTGTAAAAGAGCTTTTGATGAGTGCTGCATGGTCATGAATGAAAACTGGGAAAACATATCTGATGTTAGAGTTAATGAACAACCTTTAATTGACCCAACTGTTTTAAAAATAATGTTGGTCTTTCAAGTTGTCATTTCTTTTTGTTAAAAATAGATGAAGCATTAACGAGGAATAAGAGTGCCTAACATGGTGATTAAGAGATCAATTATGCATTAAGCTTATATAAACTTATATTAAGATTATTAATCTTATCTTATAAGATAATATAGCTAAGACAGGTTTTTCATGTTAGACATTTTCTATTTTTTTCTCATTAACACTCTCTCTCTCTCTCTTTCTCTTTCTCTCCCCTAAATGCTTTTTAAACTAAATGCTTGGAAAAAGTTGGAATATTTCTTTCATGCTTCCATCACTTCCAGCCCCACCCAAACACGCAGTTGTCCTTAGAAAATGCATTTCTAGTTGTACAGATATAATCCAGCAGTTACAGTTTAATGTTAAGTGTTTTCAGTAGGCCAAGAATGACTGCTTGTACAAAGCATTTGAATAAATTAAGATAGGCTACTCAACAGCTAATAAGTTCAATTACATTCAAGTGCCCCAGTGAGATGTGTAGTTCTGTCTCTCCATCACTTCCTCAAGCGGCTGTGGCATTAATCTTGGAGGAGGCACAAGAATACACATGATGCTTTGAAAATAATTGACTGCTGTTTGTATTATAGTGGTGGAACTGAATCAGTTTCAATATTGAGTGTAGGAAGGGCATTTTGTTCTGCCAAATGAAAACAGCTATCATGCTTTTAAGCAGAAAACAAATGTGAGACAACGAAAGCAATATCCAAAAGGGATTTTTCCCCCATGAATGTATGTCCTTAATTAATCAGCTCATAATCTCCTACTCCATAAATGTAGGTAAAATCACTGTATTTTTGTTTTTTGAAATGTATCTGTACTAATAGTAGGTTTAATTTATATATAGTGCCCTTTCTCGATTTCAGGGTAACTTTACGAAGCACAGAACTGCAGAAAATTGTGCACTATAAGCTATTACATGCTCAGCCCTCTAGGTGACAGTGTTCTTTTAAACCACAGCCTGAAAGGCCAAATTCAGCCCTGATTCAACACTTTTAGTCTCATTGTGTCCTGACAAAAGTGTTTTCAGTCTGGGAGCAGAGATGTGGTGTACACAACACTACAAACCTGAAAAACTCTCAAAAATGTCTTATTTTTATAACCTAATTACACTGCAATTTTCCAAGAAAGGTTTTATAAAAGTGGTATATAAATACTTGTGTACTTTTATTTTCTCTTTGTATTAATTTCTTTATTGTGTAATTTGTCACTGACCAACACAGAACAACTCTATATGGCACAACTGGCTTGAGAAGCATCAGTTATTTTCTATTTGTTGTTATATATATATAAAATGTATAAATCATATAATAATAATATGATAGGCCAAAAATAAAATGCACAAAATTTTGCCAAATGTAATCAATCTTCCAAGATGTTTTTGGAAACAGTTTATCATGTCTAAATCATTACATAGTCACCTCAAAAGAAATTGTTTGTCTAAGTAATATCATTTGTACCTAAAACAGCAGAAGGCCCTCAAATATAGGGTGACATATCAGACACCATTCTGATGCTTGTGTGTAGTGACACCAAACTATGTACCGAGAAGGAAAGTAGTTTGGAGCTAAGACTATCATTTTAAAGCTCTGCTTTGTCCATTTTTATTGATAACAGTGTGTCAGAACCCACAAAAACACCTGTTTGAGAAGCACGTTATGGTGAGTGTGATGCTTTAGGCATGCAGTTTGCATCTTTCCAACACTCCAGACTCATTCTTTACTAAATAAACACTTGTAAAAAATTGACACTTTGCTTCAGTATAAGAGGAATTAAAAAACTTCAGGATGTGCTGGTATAGGAAAATAATCTACTTCAGAGTGTATATTGACTTCACTGGTTGATATTTTTAAATAAGCGTAACAAGAAATTTTGATAGTTTTTTCTCATACAGCTCCTCTACTAGCAAGACTCTTTCCTAATCAGAAAAATTGCTAACAGAAATTCCCTGAATGGACTTAATAGACAAGCTCCTTATTAAAAAGGAGAGCTCAATGTAATTGAATTGGGGGCTGAACCTCTCATGGGAGGGTTCCTAATCGCACCGTAGTCATTGTTACCATTACAATAACACCTGAATCTGAACCTGCTGAGAAAAGGTAGAGGGAAACAGGTGATAGCATAAAGCATAAAGAAAAGGACTTGCTTGCTTGCAGTGACTTGTGAAAATTCATACGAATTGGACCTTGTAACATGCACCCTTCCTTCCCATCACTGCCCAATATCAGTACTGAAGTACTTCTTTTAGAAGCCTTGACAGAGGCAAATACCAGTTATTTCTCACGGCACAGCAGTTTAACATGTCACAAGCATTCAGGGCAGGTTTGAAAGAAGCATGGAGGGCAATAAGAAATGCTAGCATATTGTGAACATTAAGCACTACCTTATCTGAGGACCTCCCAATTCTGCCATGTTTTATACTCTTCTCTTTTTTGCAGAGAAGTGCAAGAACATTAAGTGAGCCAAGCAGTAACCTGACACACTGTTAGCTAGCTGAGGAAAAAAGAGAGGAAGCTAAAAATATGTCATCCATAAGTTGATAACATGGCAAAAGCTGGGTGGTATACTCTTGTCATAATTATATCTGGGTCATAACCATTATGAGCAATGCAAGGGTCAGATTAGCAATTTAAATCTTCAACACATGATATACCTGGTTACATCATAATTGTTATTTTCAGTGCTTAAATGCTTAATATCTAATAAGTCATAATGTAATCGAAGTTATTATATTTGGGGTCTTATTACATTTTCGCCTTCCAGACCAAGCCTATTTTGTAATAACTCATAATCTCATAAGCCATAATTTCATAAACGTTATCACTACACTACAACAATGATGTTCAATGCTTGATTGGTCAGAAGGTATTGATTGATCAAATCACCGGTTTATATTAATGCTTTGATTCTAATATGGTACTGTTTCTATAGTAACGAATTGCACAGAGACTTGAATGGAGGATGCTCCACATGAACAGATGTGTAATCTTTAATATGGTGACGTTTTCTGTGAGGAGGCATTTATTTAGCAATTTTGGAAGGAGTCTCCAGAGCAATTGCTTTGTACCAGTCAGAGGTAAAGCTGTCACTTTTAAGGTTTGCAACATCTTCAAGACAGAAGAGTTTTCACTTACTGTTTTTTTTCTATCTTCAAGAGGAAAGAGGGGCTGATGAGGGAATGACTGTCTATAGCTGCTATAACGTAAGCGAGAACAGGAGTGTTTCGTGGATGTTCTACAATGTTACAACATTGTTGTGGTATGAGAGGAATACAGCACTTCAGGATGTGCTGTTCTAGGAAAAGAATCAACTTTCAGGTTGCAACAGTAACCACTCCATCGCTGATTATTTTCCTATAATAGCACATCCAGCTGTGATTTTAACTTATGTAATTTGTTTCAATGTATTTCTATATAAAGACTAGCCCCAACTTTGACTCTAAATATCAGCATAATATCATGTTTAAAAATTTATAAAGATTTGCAAAAGCTGACTCATGATAAAAGTTCAGAAATTACTTTGAGCGAAGGACTAAGTGATCGTAGCCTTCCTTTTTTTTTTTTCTTATGATGACTTCAGGTTGTAAATATTGTAATTTATTGCCTTGTTTTCCTCCCAAGATTCTCTCTACATGAGAAGCTTTTGTCCTCTTGACAAATACATCTCAAATTCAATTTACTGCTACCATGCATCTCCATATTTCTGGTACATTGACCATAAATCCAGCTCTGCTCAAATTCCTCGCATCTATGCCAGTGAGAGATGCTTACATCATTTGTTTTGGCTGCAGGTACTTTGTACTGTGTTAACTTCCCATTTGCAAGCGCTGTGTGCTTTCAAGCACAGCACTTGACTAATGACTCCAGATCACTGCCATTATAGTGTATTAGCCTGATTACTCAGGTCTAACCAGTGACAGATTAAATAAAATCCCATGGCTTGCTCTGAGGACACTACTGATCTGTAAATCACCAGCTGCCTGTTTCTCTCCTCATCATCTTGTAATGTTGGAGTACATCTTCATGATGATGTGTGCGGTTTGTAACCGTGTAGCTCCTGCATCAAATTAAAAAAAAACAAACTTGACCTTTTGGGTTGTAGGTGTTCTAGTAGCAATACAATAAAGCTATATTATGATGTCAAATAAGATACCATGCTGATTAGTCTATTCTTGCTGACTGAAACAATATCCTTATATAAACTTTGTTGTTTTGTATGGCAATACATAAAACAAGGGTTCCAAGCACTTTGTGATTGGCCCCTGAATATGCAATGTTCAAATTGTACTAAAATTCTCTGCAGTTTCCCATCAGGGGGCAGTGTGTGATCATAAATTAATGTCATTAACATGCTCTAGGCTGTCTTAAAATTAGAGTTGGGTCTTTAAGTGCCTGCTGTCTTCTGTTTATGAAATCAATGCAAAGCTGGTTATTCTTAATCAAAATCTGTTACAGGTTTTATTAAGTGTTATACTATTTGAAGCTATGAGGTATGTGATTAAAGAATGGGCTAAATAGAGGTGTGCATTGTGACTGGGATCCCACAGGACCCAACAACAACAACAAAAAGTTGCTTGAGCAGTAGGTCTGATATGAAACTTGTGGGCCCTGTTTATTAACACTAGAGCATATTGGATGTGGCAGGTTGCTTGCACTTGTTTGCCAAGTTAATTTGTCCGTCTTTAATAAATGCTTTATCCTGACCAGGATCTTTTTAGTTTAAATTACTAACTTAAATTTATACTGTATTTGGGAAATAGAATCAACAAATAAAACTTTGAGGGTGAGTCCATGTACAAATAACTACAGGGGCAGGCAGGATTGATCAGAATTCCTTCAAGAGCATATATAAATAAAAATAAAATTCCTTTCCCTCTATGTGTTTCTCCAGTTTTCTCCACTGTAGGCATTAGTTGCTAATTAAACAGATGAACTACACTGACATAATAAAACTTAATAAGTAGGTCTTTGCTTGACTAAATGTGGACACGCCACATGTCCTCTGCAGCCCAGTCCAGAAGATGACAGTCCTACTGAAAAACAGTTAAGTTAAGAATCAGGAAACTCTAGGGTAGCTTATTTTTTTAATGCAGTAAACACAATGTTGGCACCTCTAAGGACCCTCCTTCATAATTTTCACCATGAAAGTAAGTTTCTTTACTCATACACACAACAGTGTCTATAGTATTTTACAGACAGCACTTGAAACAGCTATTTGAAACATTTGTGACACTACTGACCCGAAATATTGCTTTGATGAGCATATCAACGTAGCCAAATTATACTGTATATGTGACTTCAGCAAACAAACATGTATTATCTCAAACTGTCTTGAAATGTTGGGTTTGGGTTGCTAAGTGGCAAAGTGAACCCCAGGGTAAGCTTGTGTCAATGGTACTGGAACTACCAATCTAGAGTCAGCCCTAATAACATAGTTTTAGTCTAATGGACTGATTTAGATGAGTCAGCAAGTTTCCCACAGATCACCTGATGTTCGATGAGCAAAAAAGCTCACACTATGTAATTTTTCACAGCAGAAAGAGATGATTTTGGTGATATTAAAAGAGTTTTGGATGACTGCAATATTTATGAGTATCTCTTCCACTTGTATCTAGCAAGAGAATGTATTCCAAGCAAGAGAAACTGTTAAAAACAGTGAAAGAGAATTTTGAGACTTACAACACTTATATGTTGTATTTGTTTACACAAATTAAGTTCAGTTAATACAGAACATACAGTAGTTATTGTATGTAATGTTTCCAACTGTCACACTCTTTCTACACAAACAATACAATAATAAAAATGATTCAAATACTGTATATCTGAAAAAAGGTTACCTGTATGAAACGACCTACATATTCTATACAAAGTCGGGTCTTTATTTTACTCATACAGTGATTCTGTCTCTTTGGCTTCTGAAATGTGTTATTGTTAGTCATGGTCTTGATCTCTGTGCCCGGGAAACCCCTAAGCACAGCATACTTATGCATTTGTCCTCCTGTACTCCTGATTCAGGGAACTATTGAGCCAAAACACGCATGTTAGTTCAGTAAATGCATAAAAATGCGCCATGCATTGAGGCAAATTTGGATTCTGTTCTTGTATAGCCACCATAAACATACACTTACTCTGTTCTCCACAGTATGGATCAAAGGAGAATGCACACCATTAGTAGGCAGAGAGAAGACCAAACACGCTGCAGTGTTGATCCTCCTAAAGCCACTGGAGTTTTCTAGCTGTACAGCTACACAAGGGCACACACACACACACACACACACACACACACACACACACACACACACACACACACATTGCTCCAGGATCTGTGTGTATGCTCATTCACTACAAATCTAGCCTGCAGTCTGTGGCCAGATTTTCGTTCTCCTTTCTCCAAGGTCAGAAAGTCTTGTGTAGAACCAACACACAGTTTCTGTAACCCCAAGCAGGATAATAAGTGAACATGCAGGTCACACATACAGTAAAGTACTATGGGTTTTGTACCCACTCCTACACTGAAAGGAATATTTCTTGTGAAATTACTCTCTTGAAACCAATTCTCTATCCACAAATACCTGTATTTTTCTCCATTAGAAACCTATTAGCGTGGTTTTCCTTTTTTTCCCACCAACTCTTCTCCTGTCATTCTACAGTTGTTAGTTCCAGCCACTGCAAGTTAGTTACTGTTATCACTTATGTCATAGCAGCTATACACAGACGTTCACTCACCTTTTTTTTGTGGAACCTGTGTCCACGGCCATACACCTTGGTATCCCACAGGAAGTAGGAAGAAAATCAGACCCACAATGGACTTGTCTGTGACTAGACGGCAGCTGATAAACAAAGCAAGGGAGAGATAGACACCTGGAGGAGGACACATGGGAAGGAGTGAGGAGTGCAGCATGACTTCGGTCTACTCCCTTCAGACTCAATGACATCCTACTTTATTTTTCACCCAGAGGCATGACTTTCTTTTTCCTGGCAGGAGGTTGAAGAAAACCAAAAAAATTTATTTTTATAGACAAACATTCTGACCAGGGAAAACCAATATTAGATACAGTGCTTCAACATACAGTAGCGCAACATTGATTGGCTTGCTCTGACAGCAGTGGTTGTTGTTTATGTCGTGATTCGTGTGTGTTAAAAACTAATAAGCTTTGTTGCTTCAGGCGGGAATATATTAATATATCATTACAAAGCTCAAGAACAACATGTGCTGTTTGTGGCTGCACTTACAACCAGGCGAAACTTAATTTGTGGCTTAAGGAAGAGTGCTACATACACAGACCTAAAGTTAAGGCCGACTCCACCTAGGGCTAAAAGACTAGTAGAGCTCAGATAATGCTACTAATGCTACTAGTAAATGCCTAATACTAATACTAGTAAAAATAATATTAATAACAATAATCATCAATATCATCTTTTTTTATCCTTAATTTACTGCATGACTACAAGAGTGTCCTGGACCTGCGATACATGAGCACCCCACAGTCTGTATGACACCTGACGTTGACGCTAAAACCCAAGCTTTATGGTGTAAAACGTTCAGGCTTTGACTTGGCTCTATGTCAGCTTTTAAGTACACAAAATAATTTCCCACATCCTTGAGTAACACACTACTGTGAAGGCACTGGTAAGCCTTCATGCTTTTCAAATTGCTCATCACAAGCAACTGAATCAACAAAATAGTTAAAATATGCTCCTGTAAGTTATCTTTGGCCACTTTTATAAATTGTCCTCCCATTCCTCTATTAAGAAAGGGACAGGTATGTTGATGTTGTCCTTTATAAGCTCTGACAGAGTGTGATTCTACATCTAGCCACGTACGATTCCACATCTTGCATCTTGAGCCTTCTTGAATGAATGAATGAATGATTAGCGACACCGCTGCGATAGGTTTGTTTACGTCTTAACGTCTTACTCCCATAATTTGCACAAAGCATAATGAGGCATAGGAAAAAGGTTTATATAGGAACGAAAACAGTGGCCTTAGAGCTTTGTGGAACACGAAACTTTACTTTTGTATTGATTAGTCAGATAAGACCTCAGCGAGGAAAGAGCCATTCCCTTAACTCCAACAAAATGGTTTAGCCTGTCTAGAAGAATATTATTAGATACAATGCTGATCAGAGGCCAGTAATAGGTCATTTACTACTTTAACCAATACAGTACAATGCAGTCTCAGTACTGTCATGAGGCCCAAACCACATTTCATACATGTGGCACCACATGTATCAGCTCAGCTGCTGGAATACAAACTTTTCTAGGATTTTGGATATAAAGCGGAAGTTTGATATAGTGGAACCTGAGTTATGCCTCAAGGCAGCTAGCAGATGATCCCTTTGGTCTTTTTGTCTGCTGTTTGTCCCCAGCTCTGGACTGTCTCTGATTAACTAGGCCTGTCCTAAGACTATGAGATATGTTACAAGAAACAACAGCAACACCTTTCGAAGTGAAAAGGTTAGCATCCCACACTAAAAGTTCAGACTTGCAAAATACAGGGCAGTACCTCAGGGTTCTATACTGGGTCCTTTCCCATTGTATCATCTCTTTGTAGAGAATATTGTAAAATTCTGTGACATCTAATCAGGAAGTGCTCTGTCAGACAGGGGAGGGTTATGGACCGTTCCTCATCTCCTCTGTCATACTTCTTCCTGCCCACCCTCTGTGTTTTAATTTCAGACAGGCCCCATCCTTAGCATTTCAGCTACTATGCTGCTATGATTTATAGCTTTATGTTAATGGTGGATTAAAATGCAATTATGGTGACCTCTGAGGGGAGAAGGTCTTTAAGGTTTGGGACAGACAGTTTGTGGGATTTGTCATTAGTCTTGCAGAAAGACATTCATGACTTATTCACAGTGACCTTTGGTAACTCATGGGCCATAGGTATGTGTGTGCATATGCATATATTATTTATTTAATCTATTTCAACAACAAAGTCTGCTGATGTACAATTGTGAAGAAGAAAACAATCAGTTAGACACCTGATCATAATGACACAAAATGGAGAACAGTGTTTATTTGTAACTTTATTTGTAATTATGTTCTGTGCTTCCCAATCTATTCCACAAACATTACTTCAAAACTATTTAAACATATTATCCAGGACCTGGGGAAATAAAATGTTCATGAGGAATAAGATGGACAAAAGTCAAGTCAAGCAGACTGGGCTTAAGCACACTCCATCCAAATCTTTGCATCAAGCTATACCACAGACAATTGGCACAAATCAATCAAGAGAACCGCTGTTTGCTAGGAACTACCAAGTATCCACCATCCATCTGCTTTCACAGGTACATTACATTGACACACACATATACACCCAGTCACACCAAGAAAAACAACACTGCCTCTCAGACGAACAAAACCCAGAATGCAATCAGACAAACAAAAGTCAGCACTCACTCTATCCCACCCTATATTCCAGCACAATGGGACTTGACAATCTGAAGCTAATTATACAATTTGTCCATATTCTCTAGCAATAACTTGCTACTATTTCTGTTGTAATAGTAGTTTGTTAGTATTTGGGAAACATGTAGCTGGATAGCTTATATTGTTTTGTAATTGTAATGAACACCTACTAATTTAAGGTAACATCTGTTTTTCCAAAAAAGTTGAAAAGTTGAGTTCTTTTTTCATTTCTCATGAGACATTCCCGTTAGGACTAATAAAGCTGTAAATGACTAGCAGGAATTTTTTTCCTCCCAATTTCTCCCCAGTTTGGTCACTTGCCTATTTCCACCCACCAGTCAGCTTTCCCCTATCATACAACAGCTACCAACTGGGGAGGGTGAGGGTTAACACATGCTTCCTCCAAGACATGTGAAGCCAGTCACCGCATCTTCTCGAACTGCTCATGGTAATTTGATTGACAGGGGAGAGAGAATATGCCATCCCTTCAACCCAGATTTGCTCCCTTGGCTCCTGGCCACAGATGGCAGTGGCTTTGGGCAAACGGTTTTCTGTTGCACCAGCTGAGAGCGATTAGTAGGATTATTCACAAGTTGTCAGAGATTGGAGCATAAAGTATATTTTATAGCAAATAAATAAATCTAAATTCATGCATTCACTCTTAAGAATGAAGGAGAATGTCAGCTTTCTAGCTAGCAAAGGTATTGCTATCTAAGTTTCCTTTAGGTAACATCAGCACATCAGCTAGCTGCTAGCAGTAGTAATTTATTTGTCTGAAATAATTTTAAATGTTTGAAATCTGAATCTTTCCCGGAAAGAGGTTCAATGCCTGTTTAGTTTTTTTTTTTTTAAATACATGACAGCTTTTGAAAGGTTTTAAAGAAACAAAGCAGTGAATCGCTTTGGTAAATACACTCTTTTCAGTTCATCTCTTGTTCTGCTGTTTAGAAGGAGGTAGTGAGAACGCAAGGAATCTTTGCTCATCTTCCGTCGATTAAAATCCCAGCAGCCCCTGAGTCAATCAGTGGAACAAGCACAAGAAACAGACTAACTTGTCTTATTTTTGTTATATAATATTTTTATATTCGTTAAATAATAATGAGAAATATTAGATAACTTTTCCTTTATTCGAGATATCTTCACTTGCTAAGATTTCTTGCAGTGAGATTTCATCATCTAGACTCTTCTATGAGTGAAAAGGACATATTTGTCTTTGGCCCTCTGGATGCCTGTAAACATGCAAATTATGTACTTTCCTGTACGCTCCGATTGCACTGACACATCCGTGTGTAAGTAGACTCACCTTTTCCTGTAACCACATGTTAACTACACATAAAAGAAGGCTTACGGTTTCCTGTAACCACATGCAAAATATGTACTTTTTCACAGACATTGCCATCCTACTGATATGTCACTTGTTATTGAACTCCTGTATACTGACATTTGATTACTACACAGGATCACGAAGAAACACAGGAAGAAAAAAAACACTGGAGAAGACAAAAAAAAAAAAAAAGAAACATCTCAGTGTGCACAATTTGGCTAATAAAAACACACACATGAAATGACCAGGTGTGTGATTTTTTTTCTCTACACTGTCTTTTAGCTACCCACTACCCGACCATAAGCTTTCGCTAAGAGAGAGAAGACACATCAAAACATTCTAAAGCACAAGTTAATGATCAAAAATAGGCAAATTTTAAAACAGACTGACCATGGAATCTCATTCAAAGAGCCCCAGCCCTGATACTGTGCTCTGTTGTGTATTTCAGACAACGTCACTATCTAGGTTTGCATATGACAGAGAAAGAGTGGTGAAGAGGACAGACTAGTGAGAGGACACTGGGGTACAACTCCATACAGGGAAGAGAAATACATACAAAAAACTGTGAGCATCCAGGTAAGAGATATATGTAATTACTTAAAAAAAAAAACCTTACCAGTATGGCTGTTTTGTTGTTGATTTCAAGTTTAACTGCTGTCATGTGAGCAAATAATAACATTATTAAAGGATAACTTCATAAAGATGCTGTAAGAGATGCATGACCCTTGGAATATGGTCTATATCTCCATAATATTGCATTAGTCTCTAGAAAATGGTTATGGCAGAGTTGTGCTTTATAAAGTAAATGCCTTTAAAAATGAATGAGGAAATTACTTTATTACGCGCTCATAAAAAAAAACCAAAAAAAAAAAAACCAGACAAGTGGAGTGATACGAACAAGTAAACATCCCAGTGTAGTTTTTGTAAATATCAGCAATCTTGGAATGCCTCTTGTCCAATCAGATTAGTGGACCGGAACTAACTGTTGTATAATTGTTGATAACTGTTGTTTTGTGACATGTTATTAGAAAAAAACAAATTAAACATTTTGGTTGATTTATCTCGATCATTTAATCACTTGTTTTTGAAGTTTTTATTTTGCTTTTGGAACTGGTTTGTTTTTGAGCTTTATGTATATTGTAAATCTATCATCATGTCAGTGTCAGAGAGTATGTACAATACAAGCTTAGTCAGGGCACACCCTATTCATATTTCATATTCATATACCGAATTCCCATATTCAGTAATTGTCCATATAAAACATCTTAAGAATACAGAACAATTCTTATTTCTGTCAGGCACAGTAAAGATTGATGAAGCAATCTGATTAAACAAATTTCAAGCACAAAGTGTTCTTATTTTACTAACAGATCATTTTGCTTATTCTAGTGGTAGACAGAAGCAAAATTATCTTTTAATAGAATAAGAAATTTCAAGCATGAAATTAGTAAATATGGTCAGAAATACTCTCAATTGTCTTATATTTGCGACAAGACAATCTCATAATGAGAAATATTAGATACACTTGTCTTTAGTTATCTTGAGATATCTTCGCATGATTATATATATATATATATATATATATATATATATATTTGCTGTGTAACCAGTCCAGCCATTCTCTCTCATCAACAAGGCATTTCTGTCAATGACTGTACTGTATAGTATATGGGTGGGCGTTATAACAGGGGTGTAAAGGTGAAGCCAAAATGTCCACATATATGCAGTCATTGGTTTCCGCCCACTGCTTCTTTTTTTTTTGGCATGATTCAGGAAATCAGTAGCTCCTTTAATATTTAAACCAGCCCATGCAATGGTCAAAGTCACTTTTTTCATCGTCGTGATGTTTGATGTGCAAATTAACTGCATGATACATTTATGCATTGCGAGGCTGCCAAGTGATTGGCTGATTGAGTAATTGCATTAATGAACATGTGTACTAATAAAGTGGATGTTGAGTGCGAGTTAGGTTCATCGCATTTTGTGTTTTCAATAAGGTGAAATAAGCGAAATGATGCATGATTTGGGGGAAGGGGCATATTGCAGCATGGTGTGCCGCAATATGTAAATATTTACGGCTCTTGTTAAAGGAAAGAGTGTCTACTTATTTGAATAGTACTAACTACAGTTTCACTGGTGTGCACAGTAAAGTCTTTATTCTCATAATACGTCCGTAATTTTGAGCAGATGGCGATAATGTCAGATAATTACATCCTTAGAAGTTGTGAATACATGGGCTTGGTCCCAAAATCAGTACATTAAACCTGCCATCTCTCAATTGTGAGTGATATATATGGTCAGATTTCTAATGTAAAACCAAATACAGTCTTTTTGGATTCACCTGGTTTTATTTCTTCAACACTGTGGATGTAGAGTGGATATAAAAAGTCTACACACCAGTGTTAAAACTGCAGGTTTTTGTGATGTAAAAACGAAGCGAAGAGAAATCATGTCAGATCTTTTTCCACCTTTAAAGTGCTAAGTGAATTTACCATTCTGATATATCAGCAAATTTCATTTTTCAACACTCAGTTAGTGTGAGGTTCACACCTACAGACGACCCAATGTGGAACCTGGCCTAAGATTGTAGTTGGGTTTTTGCATATACTCATTATACGGTATTAAATTCTAATGCTTGTGTTATGAAATTATATAAATTGTCTTCAAATAAAGTAATACTATGTAGTAAAGTAATACATTTTATTTATTTATTTATTTATTTATTTATTTTTACAGAAATGGGTCATAACTGGGTTTCTGTCATCATCATTTTCTCAGGTCAGTGTGTGTGTGCATTGCAAGCTGTGTATATTTGCATGTTTGTGGGAAAATCTCTACTAGTAATCTGTTTCAGTAAAGAAGAAGTGTAGTCTCTTAAGATCGTTATGTGTCTCTGTGTGTATAAACTATTGAATCATGCATCAAGGGTGTGTGTTTGTTTTTGATTCATCAATATATTTAGGGGTCCAAGCACAGAGTGGGAGCCCAACTGTTTTTGTTTGGATTTTAATTCGATTATCTCTACTTCTTCTGATTTTCTTCTAAAATGCTTTGGGCATCCATGACTGTAAGGTCTAGAAACAGTAAATTTTGTCAGGTGACCTGCACTGGCCCGATGGGTGGCGCTAGAGTGCAGTGTTTTATGTCTTAGTCCCTGATATGTAAGACATATAGTTAAATTTGATCTTAACATGATTCCATTGGTCATGACAAAAATTGTATAATTCATCTATACCAGGGGCTCTCAAACCTTTTTGCAGCTATAACCCCTTTAACTGTAAAATAAATTCCACAGACCCCATTAGTACAGATTTATTTTATGAACGTAATTCAAATATTCAAATACTAGGGTCATTACAAACATATAAATATTACAAACAAAATATTTTGTCTATTTATTGGAACCATTATCCTTGAAATTTCTACTTACAGAACACTTTTTCTTCTATATTTACTTATTTGTAAGTATGCTTGTTTATGAGTTGTGGTTTTGATTAATTCAATAAGAGATGAAAGGAAATTTCAAATATTCATCTCTAAAACGTAACTAACTTCAGTTAGCAACCATCCACAGATGGTATAGATTTCTTTTCATACATTTTTGTATAAACTCAGGCCTCCTCAACACTGTCTGTTTGTTCAGTCATTCATTTTGCTTGTACTGTGCAACACAGCTCCAATGAACAAGATGTTTTGCTAGAATGTCAAGCTTTTTAACACTAGGCTACTGTTGATAAGTACTCTATGACACTAATAATGACATTCTCAGCCTACCCAAAAACAATCCATTCAATATGTTCTTACCCTTAAATCCCTGAACATAGCTTTTTTACTGGTTAATGTTATTCACTTCTAAAAGCTATAGTTTGCGCTAAACTAAAGGTACAACGTGGAAATGGTAGACAAAAACCCGCTTACCCCTCATTCATTTCTTGGTTGAAACTTCTGTAACATTTTAATGCTTTCAAGGAAATTAAATGAAAAAGTCATAATCAGGATATGATTCTGAGTGGGCAAGGTGCTACCTAGCTCATGGGTTCAAATCTTGCATGCAGAATCTGACAATTCATACATTATATTGCAGCGTACACAAATCCACAAATCCATCAAGAGGTTTAAAGAGGGTATGGGTATAATTTAGCCAGTGTTTACTCTAATATTGCATGGTGAATTTGACCATTCTATTTTTGCTATATTTTTGCATTATTATTGTTTGCATAGAGATGTAAGTTCAGAAATGGTCATTTATATTATGCTGCAACTTAACATCATATTATACCGTAAGTCTCATTTTCATGCTTCTTACAGTTGCCTATAGTACAGAGGCATTAATTCCTCATTGCTATCACTTTGTGAATGAGAATAAAAGCTGGAGTGAAGCTCAGATTTACTGCAGAGAGAAATACACTGATCTCGCCACCATCAACAACATGGAAGAGATGAAGAAGCTGAATAACAGCCTGAAGAAGGAAACTGCAGAGCAAGCTTGGATCGGTCTACAGAGAGAGGGCACTGGGGAATGGCAGTGGTCTCTGGCAGACCAAACTTTCTACAGAGATGGAGACACTTACAGGAACTGGAGTATTGGAGAACCAAACAACGAGGCTGACAAAGAGTTCTGCGTTGAGATGTACAAAGAAAAGTCCGAATCGCAGGCCAGTGGAATGATGTGCAATGTCATAAGCTACAATCCTTTGTATGTTTTGATGGTAAGAACTTGATAATAGATATTAATAAAAGGCAAAACACTTAATGGCTTTAGATTAATGAAAAAAATATCTGGATGGTCGGTGTGTATTATTTTGTTTCCTTGAATTTTTTTTTATTGATGTTATTTTAATGGCAGAAAAGTCATATATCCGAATTAGCCACAAATTAGTTATTCATGTAAATTAAATGTCTTTCAGAAAAGAACACAACCACTAATAGACACATATTAATTAATGAGGCAAAGACCTGGTATGATGCTCAGACCTACTGCAGAGAGAAACACACTGATCTGGTCAGTGTAAGGAACAAAACTGAGAATGAGGAGATCAGGAGAGTGAGTCTAAATTCACCTAATAAAACTGTTTGGATTGGTCTGTTTAATAACTCCTGGAAGTGGTCAGATCAGAGTAATTCCTCATTCAGATACTGGAGCTCTGACAAACCCAGTGGAGGTTTGAACTGTGCTGCAGTGTCTGTGTCTGAGCAACACTACTGGAGTGATGTGAACTGCACAGAAAAACTCCCATTCATCTGCCATGAGAGTGAGTTACATTACACTTATTCAACATGTCTATTTATTTGTTAGTGCACAGGATTAGTCGACACCTTTTTAGTCGCTTTGTGTTTTCTGAAACACTGTCCCTTATATAGACAACACTGCAGAATTTCACACTATATATTACAGAAATTTCCAGCACTGTTTTTCTTTTTCCTTTTATTTCCAGATAAGCTGATCCTGATCAAGGAGAGTCTGACCTGGAAAGCAGCTCTGAGATACTGCAGGAACAATCATTATGACCTGGTGTCAGTGCGCACTGAGGAGATGCAGCTCTGGGTGAAAGAAGTGGCTCAAAACGCCTCCACCGAACACGTGTGGCTCGGCCTGCGTCACACCTGCGCTCTGGGCTTCTGGTACTGGGTGACTGGAGAGATGATCTGCTACCAGGACTGGGCTCCGGGGAATGGGACAGGGTTCGAAGACTGCAGCAATGAGGAGAGAACCGGAGCAGTGCAGTCTGAAGGAGAGAGGAAGTGGATCAGCCTGCCTCAGAGCTACACCCTCAACTTCATCTGCTCAACCTATGAAGGTTAGTCACAGTGTTTTTTGTGTGCTGTTATCGTAAGCTTTATAGATCGAATTTAAAACCTCTCTTCCATTTCTGTTGTCAAATCTGTAGGTTGAAGACAAGCTGTGGTTCATCTTCTGTATCCAACATTCACATTACTCACATTATTCACAATTAACATTACTATCCCATTTATATATTTTTGACATACTGTACATTTTAAATTTGTAAATTTAAATATAAATTTAAAATGTCTTGTTTATCCTGATTATTTATCTTACTATTCAAATTAAATTATTTGGATGTTCTCAGAATTACACCCCCCTCCTCCCCGCAGCCAACCCCCCAATTCCTCAACACAAATTTTCTCTGCCAAAATAGATGGAGAATGCTGGTGGGCGGCAATTTTCATGCCATGCCACAGATTTTCACAGGGCTTTGACTCAGGGCCATTTCAGAACACAAACCTTCTTTTTTCAAACCATTCCTTTGTAGTTTTTGTACAATTGTCCTCTTGGGACATAACGTTTCGCCCTAGACACAGATTTATGGTTGACTGGAACAGATTTCACTCAGGAATTTGCTTGCATTTGGCTCCATCCACGTTGCCCTTGATGGCAACAAGATTACCAGGTTCCTCTTGCTGAAAAGCAACTCCAGAGCAGGATGCTACCACCACTCTTGATGGTAGGAATGGTGTTACCTCTGTGTTGGACTGTATTCGGTCTGCGCCAAACATAACACTTTGGTTTTAGACCAAATGGCTCAAAACATTTTTCCAAAAGTGTGCTTTTATGTGATGTTAGCCTTTCTCAGAAGTGGCTTCCTTCTGGCCATAGAGGCCAGACCTCTGAAGAGCTGGTGATCTTGTTGATGTCTGTGCAGGTTCTCATATTTCAGCCAGTGAGCTCTATAACTCCTCCAGTGTCATAGCTGGACTCTTGGACACTTCTCTTGCAGTTGCCTTTGAGCTTGGTAGTGTCTGGGCTGTGCCATTTTTTTTTCTCACCGCTCCTAGTATGGTTCAAAGCTTTGTTGATCTTTTTAAAACCTTCTCCAGCATTTTTTTTCTCTTGTTTGCCATTTCAGCCATGAGACCACCCAAATTCAGTGATATTTTTCATGCCAGCATAGAATTGGACACAGGTGGATTTGAAATGAACACAGGTGCACCTTGTTTAACATATTTAGTGTGAGTGCTCAAGGAAATTAATTACCTCTCTTAATTTAGACTGTTAAAAAATACTTATCAATACTTTTTCTATATATTTAATTTTAAATAGTTAAATTATTGTAATATTATTTTTAAATTATTTTTAAAATAATTTTGAGGACATCTGAATAATGCTCTTAACTTTATTTCTTTAGATAGTCACTCAGAAAAAAAATTGGCTTTATAATATACTTAGATTTTATGTTACAGTACAGCAAAAAAGAGAAATGGGTGAATACATGCGACATTTATAGTACATGTAAGTCTGTGTGTGTGTGTGTATGTGTGTGTAGGTAAAAAATTAATGTAGATTGCATTTGCTGTGTTTATATTTTTATAAATAAATGGGTCTATAGGGTAATCAAATTAAATGTAATTGTTTTTCATATGCCTTCTTAAAAGTTAATTTAGTATTGTACATAAGACAAATCATGCCGTAAAATCATACATGTAGGTTTCATATACACCGATCAGCCATAACATTAAAACCACTGACAGGTGAAGTGAATAACATTGATTATCTCAATCATTATCATCAAACATGTCAAGGGGTGGGATATATTATGCAACATGAACAGTCAGTTCTCGAAGATGATGTGTTGGAAGCAGGATAAATGAGCAAATGTAAGGATCTGAGTGACTCTGACATGGGCCAAACTGTGATGGCTGGAGGACTGGGTCAGAGCATCTCCAAAATGGCAGGTCTTGTGGGGTGTTTCTGGTATGCAGCGGTTAGTACCTACCAAAAGAGGTCCAAGGAAGGACAACCGGCGAACCGGTGACAGGGTCATGGGCTCACTCATGGCCCCTGTCCACTGCCGAAAGTGCCTACAATGGGCAAGACAGCATCAGAACTGGACCATGGAGCAATCACATTTCCTTTTACTCACGTGCATGGCCTGGTGCGTGTGCGTCAATGTTCTACTGGGGAACCTTGGGTCCTGGCTTTCATGTGGATGCCTCGTCAATGCCTCAATGGTCAGAGCTGTTTTGGCAGTACAAGGGGGACCAGCTCCCCCATTATTAGGCAGGTGGTTTTAATGTTATGGCTGATCAGTGTGAGTGTGTGTGTGTGTGTGTGTGTGTGTGTGTGTGTGTGTGTGTGTGTGTGTGTGTATATATATATGCAGTTTCATTTCGTTTTAATAAACTGAATGTTACATAATTGGTAGTCTGTTTCATACAATTCTTCAAATCTCAAACTTTTCAAACTTTTTGTTTGTACAGATGAATTACTTAGTTTAGTACACTGTAAAAAAAAATTCTGCATAATTTATGGTGAAATACAGTTAAATAGCAAGAGCAAAAACTAAAAATGGAAAAATGTTTTTTTTTTTTTTTTTTTTTTTTTTTGCAAAACATCAAAACACTAAACTGTAGCACAAACCAATCCTGTTCTTTTTACTGTAACAACCTAAACCAATTTTCCCATTTTTCCATCAGGGCTATATGTGTGTGTGTGTGTTTGTGTTTGTTTCCTCTTCATTAAAGTGTGTCTGAGTCAAATTAGGAAAATTTTTTACAATAGGTCTAAGTAACTTGTGGTTTGATTTGTGTTTATTAAATCCCACTGTATTTGTTAGTTTTTAATTGCTGTTTATTTACAACAAAACAACAACAACAACAACAACAACAAACTTTTACTTTTACTTTTGCAAATGCCAGGATTATACAGTAAAATGGCTATAGTTATAGACATATGTTATAAAAGTCTGATATATAGGGTATGGCTATAATTTCTTTAATTGTACAGCAAAATTTTACCTTCAATATGAGTTAATGTCTTTCTTTTTATTGCGTCTTACTATAATATTAATTAATAAATAAAAATAAATTTATAATATAATAAAAATAATAATAATTAGTATATTACCTATATATAAGATATACAGGCAGGGAACTATTAACCATACTGCAATAAACACTACTACCATAATTTTTACAGTGAAGTTCTGCCAACCACAGTTGCCATTTTTTTTTTTACTGTAAATTAAACAGAATATGTTTTTTACAGTGTATATATTGTCTATATTTTGTGTTGGTCTCTATACTTTTCATTTTAGAGCAGTTGTTTATTAATAGACAAGAATACTGCATTGACTGTCGAAAAAATTTATTTTCTTTTAAATAAAATACACTTCAAGTACTTATCTGAGTGTAAATCTGTATTTATTGTAATCATTTGTGCAAACACAAACTGTAGAACTTGAAGGTACTGGGCAAAGTTAGTGGTTGTAGCTTTGGTCGTAATTTAATTTAATATAGAATCTTAACTTAACTAAATCACTTGGATTTATGAAAATTTGGTGTCATGTTGTGTACAATTGTTTACAGTGGACAGAAATACAGAAAAAGTCTCTGGAGATAGCAGGGTGTTTTTTTTTTAAAGACATATTATACTACCCAGACATATATTGTGTAGTCTGTGAGACTGAACAAACCTCAAGGATAACTCTGAGCAGTAAAGGGTTAAGAGTCTTGCTGAAGGCTAAAAAAAAAGGCTCTTTAAATGTCCTCAGACGTTAAAATGCCACCTTCCAGTCACTAGGACAGAACGTCTACCACTCAACCAGCATGTGCCTTTTACAACTCGGAGACCATGTCACAGATCTATCTGTCAGTTTAACTGTGCTGTTTCTCAAAACAGGCCATGCAGTTGCCCACTGCTCCAAATTATTCATTCATTCATTCATTCATTCATTCATTACTGACATGAAGGTCACTGTTTCTTAGCCTTGATCTCCAGATGAAAGCCATGGTTACAGCTTCAGCCTTCAATTGGTGAGTGTTTGAAATGTACATGCGATGAAGTGAGACAGCCAATTAGTTTGACTTTGTTTAAAAGAAAGTTCATTTAAGGCTAATTTCAAATGTCATCTATAATATTTAGTTGGCGACTGTCAATTTGTGGGTCAGAATCTATAAATGGATCTCCAGAAGCCCTGATGGATAAAGTGGAGAACCAGATTTTCCTGCTTTGAATTTCAAGACAGAATTGACAACATAATGACTCAACACTGCAAAATCTACAACTCTTGAAAATGACCCAGGATTTAAATCAGACCAAATCACAGCCAAAACAAGCTTTACAAATCGAAAATCTATGTTGTGCATCCAAGTCCAGCACACGAAAATGCATAAGAGGAGAGTTTTGTTACATTTCAGAAAAAAATAAAAAGCCTAAATAAAAAAAGCTACAATTTTTGTTGCCAGTAGTAAAACACGGTGGTGAATCTATAATGATTCAGGCCCTTCTCAGTCATTAGAACAATTGATTGCTCTCAATTTGCATTTTATGGCCAAGATACAGTGTGAGGCTTTTTACAGATTTCACGGATTTTGCTCCTGGAATGTTTCAAACTGAAAAAACACGGTATTTCTTTCCTTTGGGGTGTGTCAGCACTTAGTTAAATAAAACACTTCAGCATGTAATATTTTACGAAAATAATCAACTTTGTTTCATGTAACAGCACACCCTGAAGTGTTATATTCCTTTTGTACAACAGCAATTTTCCAACAAAAAAAAATTAGTAATAAACGACACGTCATACATTTTAACCATTTAACGTTGTGAAATGTCCATAGAACAAGCTAGTTCCTGTAATCACTTGTGTTATACAGTAGCAGTTATTAAAAGTAGTTCCTCTCTCTCTCTTTCTCTCTCTCTCTCTCTCTCTCTCTTTTTTTTTTTTTTTTAAGTTAATTAGACAAAAATGCAGCTTGTTATGTTACTGAGAAGCCAGAATGTGCAAACTCCTCTGTCCTGAAGACTTCCATGTGGTGGAAAACTTGTCAAGAGAGGAAAATTCTGCTATTATAAATAATAGCTTCACACAGGCCCTTGAATGATAAATGGCCCGTCCAGGGGTCCGAGTGTGCGCTGACAGTCCCTGCCTGCACTCCTCTGAATGAATGAGTAGACACTGGTGCGGTGGACTGTGCTGAATGTTAACGCACCCCCCTCCTGCTCAGAGTTAAAGAGAAGCTGACTCCTCAGAGAATACGAATCCAGATGAAGGTCGGGGAAATCCAACAGACCTGCAGGAATATTCACTGTAGCACTGGTCTGTTAAAGAGCTCACCTCTACTGCTAAATTTAGATTGCCAGTTAAGACTGATAATCTGACATGATTCTGATTTGATCTGTTTTTTAAGCTTATGCAATTAATAATTTGAAGTGATCAAGAAATTGATCACTTACATGTATAGACAACTTTTCTTTCACTCATTTCGGTATGAGTGTGAAAACAATACTGTATATAAAGATGTAAAAATCGAACATATGTCAATAACACTGTGAGTCCAGCTGGTACAAGTAAAAGTAGTTCTTTTGAAATAAAATTCATCCATCGTTTAAAGACATAATCATTTTTGCACTATGAATGATTCAAATATATATCTATACACATATCTATAACCATTGACTCCTCAATTCATATTTTAACCATACAGTACCTTGCATAAGTAACACCCCCTTGAATATTTCCACATTTTATAGTGTTACGAACTGAAATGGATTTAATTGGGATGTCACATATCTATAAAAACTAGCCCTTAATATTGAAATGGGGGTACAAAATCAATCGAATTTACACAACTATTTACAAAATAAACTATGAGGTGGTTGCATAAGTATGGTTGTAAAACACCTAAATTAGTCCTGGTACAACCAGAACAAAAATAAGTTGAATGGAGGCGACCTGTGTGGTGCAATTAAAGTGTGACAGTATCTCAGAATAATTACACTTGTTCGAGAACATACCTAAACAAACAGCATTAAAAAGCTATCAAAACAAGTCCAGGACAAAGATCTGTAAATCCATCGTTTAAAAAATGGAAAACATGTTGTGAGGTGACTCTGCTTAAAAGGATGGAATTTTTGTGTATATTCATGACATACTGTATACTTCCAATTAAGTCCATGCCAGTTCTAAATTGTGACACTACAAAATGTGGAAAAGTTAAGAGGTGTGTGGCGGGTGCTTGAATACTTATGCAAAGCACACTGTGCAGCCTTTTATATGAGTTGGATCATGTGGATTCTCGTATATTTGAGCACAAAAATGTAGTAACAGAATAATCTGCTTGTCTCATAAAATTGGTATCGATTCTGTTGAATTCAAAGTTGTGTGGAAGTGTGATGTGCTACGACGAGGGTTGCCAGATCCGCACGACATGAGCATATGTATAAGAGCATATGTTTTGTAACAACATATTCCTTCAAAAGCAGGACCATTTCCGTCCATGCAACATTACCTGCAGAGCTAATTTTAAGACTTTTGGGAAGGAGACAACTGGCCATGGCGCTCCATTAAACCCAGCATCTGTTCGACACAAATTGCACCGGTGCTTCAGCAGCAGGTTAAATCACACAACTTGCTGCATGGATGTGTGCAAGGAACTTTCCAAACCCTCTAGAGAAAGTGTGGAAAACAGGATCTTATTCAACACACGTACATTTTGCAGTTTTTATGACACACACAACATTAATTTTTAATGTTGATGAATTTTCTATAATATCACAGCTCGTAGGACAGTAGGTCTGAAGTAGTAACTGTTTCTATAGTAACAATTTACACAGGGACTTGTATGGCAGACAGTCCACTTTCTTTAACGTGTATGGAAGGAGTCTCCAATGTCAGTGTCTTGTCCGTGGAGCTAACTTCTTTAACAAATGTTGACATGTCATTATTTAATAAATAAAAAAGGTAATTGTTGGCAAATTGCCGTGGTAAAATCTGAGTGTAATGAGAAAAGACAGCCAATTAGATTGATTCCCAATTCCTTTAGGAAAAAAAATGATGTAATTGTGAGTCTAATTATTCCCAGTGTTGGATTAGTATTGTACATCCTGTAGCTTTGTTTCTGTTTTCTGCTTTAAGATAATTATGAGTCATGTAAAGACATAAATCGAATTGGCTTGGAAATCTTGTGTTAATTTATATTACACCTCTAGTGACCTTTTCCTATTGCTCATATAACATTCTCATGTTGTTCTATGCAAACAATTTTGGCAGCAGCAGAGGTAAACAACTGTCTCATTTCCATAATTCCTTGCCAGTTGTGTCATGCTGTATATGCTATAAGAGCATTATACCTGGTAAGTGTGTGTGAGTGTGTGTGTGTGTGTGTGTGACTGAATGAAAAAGTGTAAGGTTTTGGGCAAAATCGGGCCTGTCAAAGCAGCAGCTCCAGCACGCAGAGAACTAATTATGGCCTTAATTGAGATCCAGAAGAGTGCAGTTAAAGCTGTGTGTGTGTGTGTGTGTGTGTGTGTGTCTGAGAGAGAGAGAGAGAGAGGCAGTATGAGAGAGAGAGCAGCTAGAAGAGAGTTAAAAAAAAAGAAAGAGTAATTTGTTTAATTTGCTTGAGAAGAAGCAAAGCAAAAGAAGTGAGACATCTGTGTTTTATTGAATATATTTTTGTTTATGCAATTATCCAGTATATGTATTTTGTGAGTGTGTGTGTGTGTGTGAAGAAAGAAGTGTGTAAGATGCCCTGAAAAGGTTGTAGACGTTCTTCTCCTAAATAAAATAATAAAATCACTCCATGAACTGCAGTAAAGCTATTCGTATGAGCATTCTGCACTTGATTTACTTCATTTATGGTGATTACTGTAGAAGTTATGGTTAGAAACATTCTGCTGTATTTAATTCTTAGACCGAATGATTTCCACAAGATGGCTGCCCAAATGCTTATGGATCATCCTTCGACATTGTGGGTTGAAATCATCCTTTGTCTTCTTCCAGACACAACTTCATAGAGATGTAGGAGATATGGTGAAAGTTGACTCCTAAGGCCATATTGCTTTCTTTCCTGTTTCTCTTTTTACGGTTTTTTTTTCATCTGTCCCTGTCTTTAATCTTTGACTTAGGATCACTGTTCCAGTTTTCTGGTATTTTGTTTTCATTTGTCCATGCTTGATGCCGCCATGACTTTTCAATCTGTTTCCCTTAAAACCTAAAATAATCTTTCTGTGTTTTTTTCTGACTTATGCACTTGCTTTCCTCGTATATATGAGTTAGCATATCCTTTATCCTTCCTCAAATAGTAAAGCCTATTTGAGCTTCCAGTTCCTCTCACAGCACAAACACACAAGGTAGAGAAATAATGAACTATGTGAAAAATGCCCAAGGCAAATCCCAGACACTCATCTTTTCTCCATCTAAGATGGACAGTTATGGAAGCAATGGAACAAAACAAACACCTGCAACCACATACACTAAGATTAAACACACTACCACACACACACTGCCTTGTGCTGCTATAATCACTTGTACAGCTGTTTGGAGGTTTGACGACACACACTTTTTTCTCTGCCTGAGGCTGGAACATCAGACAAAGAAGCTCCTGCTGGACTGCAACAGCAAACAGCATATTACAGCATCCATCCTCTTTTCTGTTCAGCTGAATCTCTTCCTCACTCTGCACTGACAGCTTTTTCTCCTCCTTTCTCTGTGTGTTTCCATGTATTGTTCTTAGAATACTAGTCTTTTTTTTTTTTTACTGGTCTAACACTATATTTGTTTGGGTATGGTTTCAGCAGCTTGTGTTCACATTTTAGAAAGACACGCTCTACCTGCTTCTGTATGTATTTTGTAGAAGAAATGCCTTTCGAAGCCTAAGACCCCTTGGGAGATTGAGTAGTCAGCTCTGTTTTAGAGCAGGGGTCAATAACTGGAGGACAGTCGTCTCAATGCGGACCCAGCGAAGTATTTCACCAGGCTGAACCAAGCACTTGAAAAATACTGTAGCAGAGCCAATCAATGTAGCCTATGAAAGAAACCCAAACTTCTATAGTTTTTTTTTTTAAACATAAACTTTTCTAGCAGATCATCTGTTGTGGTTTAGCCAATCACATGCATTTATGTGCATTTATTTGCATCATGATGTAAAAACAAATTGACATGCGTATGCATTTATTCCTCCCAGGAACCTCAAAAACAATTGTGTCTCAGACACAAATACAAAAAATTCATAGGAGTGGGCAGTTTTGACTTTAATACAGGAGGCCAGATATGAAGCTTGTGGGACAAAGAAAGGCCACGTTCATTAACGTGCAAATGTGCCAGTTATTTGCATGGATCTGCTTGTCTCATTTACTGTAGTCACTCATTCATTCATTCATTCATTCATTAATCTTCCAGATTAATGCCAGATCTGCTTTATCTTGCTTTATAATAGTTTGTTTACATTTTGGGAAATAGATCCAATTAGGTTTGGTAGAAAATATAGTGGGACCAGGCTTAAGTGGGATGAAATACACAGTCTCTTTCGCATGAGTGCATGGCGCTAGTCCAAAGCGGTAATGTCAAGCGCCAGTGTGACACAAAATACAGCCGCTTCAAATCTTATTTATAGCCATGAACTGATTCTTAACGGTTCAGCATTAAAAGGTTACTGTTGATGCCATTCAGGCATGCTAGTGGCTTATAGCGAGGATTTTGTTGTTTTTGGACACTACTTTTAGGTTATATTTTGACTTTACCCAGAATATTTATAAAACATTGTTGATAGTACAATGTCCTTCGTTCTATTGTTTGCTGGAAACTTAATCTTTAAACACCCGGAGGACCTGGTCTAATTAAGTAAGCAAGAGAGGAGCACTACCAGATGGTTGGAGAAAAATGTTAATAATCATGTTATCAGAATTCCTGCAACAGTGGATGATGTCGAGGGATAGATACTGTGAGACTCGCTGAACCCATGGGATCTCCATAGGGACAGGACAGATTTAATACAGCGGTGTTTCACTTTGCTACAAGGGGACAGTGCTTCATTGCACAGTGACAAATTTAAGGAAAGAACGTAAGAAGATCGGTAATGGAATGAGGAAATAGGCCACTGAACTGGTCTGAAAGAAGAAATCAAACCAGGAAACAGTTTTAGTTTTTTATTTAATATTTTATTTCACACGTCATATTAGTCAGACATAGACCGTTCTTTCATTTTAAAAAATGTAATTGTTGGCAAATTGCTGTGCTATAAGAAGAATGAAACACTTCGGGATGTGCTGTTATAGGAAAATAACTCCACTTCATCACACCACTCTGTTGTTGATTATTTTCCTCTAAGAGCACAACAATTGTTTTACTAACAGCGAGTCTCTTAACAGACTTTAACAGCTTCCTTATTTATAAAACGATGGCACGATTTAATTGCGCGGGGGCTGAAAATCTCACAAGATGCTTCCTAATCACTCCGGTGTCATTGGTCCAATGCATAACACCTGAACCTGCGGAGAGAAAACTGAGATAGAGATGAGTGGAAATCGAAGGAGGAAGAGAAAGAGATAGAGTGTTTTTTCCCTCTGAAAGACTCCTTCTTATGAAAATGTAGACGCACTCTGTCACCTGCATGGAAGGGAATGCAAATGAATCAGGGGTTAATTAGAAAAGAGGCTTCATTCCCTCAGAATTCTCAGTCATGAAATTCCACAGGGAGTCAGCAAGGCTGCGGCAGACCTTTTCCAAAATCTGCAGGTAAACATGAGATGATATTTAAACTTCTTGAAAGTAATGAAAGCTTGTATTAATCTATTCATTCTGTTCACTCCAGACTCATGTCGAAACCCTATTAATAAGGCAGCCATGTTGACTTGGACAGCTTGGATAAGAGTGAGTCTGAGTTAGACCTCACAACATGTGCTCCTCTTCCCCGTCGCTGCCCAATCTCAGTGCTGGGGTTTAAATCTTTTAAAGCAGTGATGGAAGCAGACACTGGTTATTTCTCATCTCGCTATGGCAGTTTTATGTGTCACAAGCACTCAGTAAAACTTTAATAAAAGTATAGAGAGCTGTTATGAATGCTAGCATGCTGTGAAAGCTAAGTACTACCACTACTATCTATCTGAGGACCTGCTGATTCTGCCATGATTTATACTCTTCCTCATTGGCCCTGAAGTACAAGAATGTGAAGAGAGTCAAGACAGGATGGGCAATGATCTGAGAAAGAAAAGGCCTCATCAAGCCACTCAAAGCTGTTAACATTACTAAGTAAAAACCATTAACATGATATCTGGGCTGTCACTATTATTAGCAATGGACACAGCAACGTCTATACATTTCATACCTGTTATTTTTATTCAAATGTTACCGAAAATGCTTAATAAACCATCAGTAATGGCTAAGTCCATATTGTAATAATTCCAGCCTGTAAATGCATATTATTATATTTTGTTTCTTATTCGTTTTGTTTGTATCTTTTTGTGATAGAAAAATATCAGCGAGAATCAAGGGGAAGGTGTACAAGACAGCGGTGAGAGCGGCCATGTTGTATGGTTTAGAGACAGTGGCACTGAGGAAGAGACAGGAGTCAGAGCTAGAGGCAGCAGAGCTGAAGATGTTGAGGTTCTCTTTGGGAGTGATGAGGTTGGACAGGATTAGGAACGAGTACATCAGAGGGACAGCTCATGTTGGACGTTTGGGGGACAAAGTCAGGGAGGCCGGATTAAGATGGTTTGGACATGTTCAGAGGAGGGAGAGTGAGTATATTGGTAGGAGAATGTTGGACATGGAGCTGCCAGGCAGGAGGCGAAGAGGAAGGCCAAAGAGGAGGTATATGGAGGTAATAAATGAGGATATGAAGCTAGTGGGTGCAAGTGTTGAGGATGCAGAAGATAGGGATAGATGGAGAGTGATGATTCGCTGTGGCAACCCCTGGAGGGAAAAGCCGAAAGAAGAAGATTCCATTTTGGCTTTTTATGCGCACCAAAACTTTGGATCTCAAATATCAACTTTGTCTCACATTTGTAGATTCAGAACAATTTACACAAATAAGAACAGTTAAGATTACCTTAAGGGGCGAACCAAGGTCATAGCTTTTCTTATGATTCTTATAATGATATCAGGATGAAAATATTGTCATTTTTATATTGTATTCTTTTCCCTTTCATGATTCTCTGCTATATTAGGTTGGCTCTCTCTTTTTTTCCTATCAGGCCTCTCTATATCTCTGGCTCATTTACAATGAATCCAACTTATAAATTCCTCTAAGACAGATACGTATATCCTTTTTGTTTTGGCTGCAGGTAGGAAATAAAACTCTCAGTGTCATGTTGTCATTTTCCTACAACAGCATGTCTCGAAATATTTTATTCCTCTTACACCATAGCGATTTGCCAAAGAATATTTAAATTTTTAAAAAATTTTGTAAAAATTTAGTAACTTGCAGTAAAACTACTGTCAGAGCTGCTGTTATAGAAAATTATTCAATGCCTTCTGACCAACCAGAATCAAGAATTTAACTGCACTGTGTTGATTTTAAGCACTATGCTCGACTCCAGATCTCTGCTGTTGTAGTTTACGAGCCGGATCAACTATAACCAGCGGCAGATTAAATAGAATCTCACACCTCGCTCAGAGTTCAGTATTGATCTGTGAGACACACTGTAAATCACAAGCTGTTTCTCATGTTCGCTCAGGATGATTCGCCACGTAAAATTTTATTGATGTCTCGCTGGTAGGTCGTATAAAACAGAAAATGCCTTGATGTCTTGGGTTGTAGCAGTTTGTTAATTATATATCATTGCGAGTATAAAAAAACATTCAGTACCAATAACTCTTTTTTATATCCATTTTGGAAAGTCAAATCAGAAAAAAGTGCATCATATGAAATAAAAGGGGTTGATAATTGAGTAAATATCAGTGTTATCACCAGGGGTGAAGCCAGACCTTTTACAGTGGGCCCATTTTGGTGGCAAACTAGGGTGGGGCAAATACTTATCCACGTCCATAGACAATGACATAATACCATAATTTCTATCTGTGTATGGCTTAAGCAGGATCCCCATTGGATATAAAAGGCATACACCTAAGCAACATTTGTTTGTCATCTAGAAAGCTACAAAAAAGTCATCTCCTCACGCGTGCTAGCGTTACAAATTCAAAATCATTAGCAAATGGCAGCTAATAAGAAATTTAAGAATTCAATGTTATTTCTCTGAATAATCAAAATCGTTAATTTGGAAAAGTTCACTGACCTGGTGAGTGAGGCAGGGAAATAGTTTGATTTTGTGTTAGCTAGCCTAACTTGCTTGTTCCTGCACAGCATTAGTTGGACTATGATACAATAAACTTTCTATCTGTAGTTCATTCTGTTCAGCATGACATTGGTAACCAATAATAATAATAATAATAATAATAATAATAATAATAATAATAATGATAATATGTTGTTGCTGTTGAGGCCATGCTTCACGCTATGGTGGTACTAGCCATCCTTGGCTACCATTTAGCTCCACCCATGATTATTGCCTCCTTTCCCAATAGGAAAAATCTGAAATATGACACCAGGACAATTAAAAGAAAATTCAAAGTACACCAGTAGACCTTTAGGGAACAATACAGTTTTTTTCTGCCATTTTGGTCTATATTCAAATTCCCCCAATGTTCCTTTATTCCCCAAATGTATTTTTTCCAGCACAAATAAATGCTGTATCTTTGCCTAAATAAATTTGTTGCTTCTAGTTTCTACATCATGCACCTTGGAACTCCCTACTTGCAAATTAACACACTGGGGGATTACTGAGGCCTTCATGAGCTAAATCCTGTGTGTTAGGCCAGGAAAAACAAAAGGATACAATGAACCCCATTAACAAGCAATAAGAAAATCCAACACGCTCCAGTGTTAATCCTCCTAAAGCCAGTTTCACACACACACACACACACACACACACACACACACACACACACACACACACACACACACACACAAAATCGGCTTTCAAATAGATAACCAAAATGTAATAACTTTGTATTATAGCATATAAACATACCATACATCATAATTTAATGCATATGACTAAAATGTATATTTCTTCTTGAGTTTAGTTTTTTACACTTTATTACAGCTTCTACACACACATACACACACATAAGAAAATCTTATGATTCGTTACCCGTAGGGAAACAGTAAAAATCCACTGAAGCGGCATTTTGCAAGGCTGAGTGATTTCCTGTATGGTTCTGGGCTGTTGGGAAAAAGACGTGTATATTTTAATTATTTTCCAGCTGGAGGCATCTCACTGTGGCCATGTTGTCATAATCATGCTGAGCACCTCGTTTTGATCTCAGGCTCAAAGCTCGGGTGCACACACAATCGATAAACTTTCTAAGAATTTCATTAACTGTTTGAAAGCAAGTTACATGAACTTTGCTCATTAAATATTAATTACCATACTTCATTTTTCAGCAAATTTGTTTTATTATATGCTGACTGGGAATGAATTTCAAAATTTACCACATTTTTTGTCCAAATGATCCTTGTTGTTCTAGATAAATGTAAAAATTAAACAAGTTTTCTTAAATGTAAGAAGTACACAATTTCCAATGAACGCTTATTCGAGTCTTTTATTGGAGGTTAACACCTCAAATGGAGTTATATTGGAAATATAGTGCACTAGAGGTTCTGTTATACCCTAGTGTATGTACCGAGAATATATAGGGAATAATGTACAAATACAAAAACAAAGAGATAAAGATGGTGGATGTTGAACTTGATCCTGACTTTCACATGAAATGTTAAATCAAGCTAAATATCAGTAACAAGATAACAAAACAAAATATTCAATGTGGGAAAATAAATAATACAAAATAAGAAATAATACAATTATCTATGTAGAATAATTTCTCCTTTAAGTATCAAATTAAATGTTAATTTCATATTCGTTTCATTTAATTAATATCATTCTTGATGCTATAACACTTTCATTTTGGTTACAATATTTCACCACCATCTACAAACTTCATACTGGAATCATATTACAGTCATTTTGTAGATGTATCCAAAAAAAACAAACAAACAAAAATGTAGTTCATATTAGTGCAATCACTGAATCCAAACTTTATACAGTGAAGGTTGGGCAATTATTGTTTTGGTCTCCTGTGCACAGTCAAAACTGAACAAGAATTCAATAAAGAAAAGCGTGTTCTTTTACAAGCCCACAATGACAGAATCAATAAAAAACATATATGAGGCTGTTTATTACTGCTGCTGGTGTAGCGGTGTGTGCGGGCGAAGTGTTTAGAGCTTTTATTTGTCAGCACATTTTGCTCTAAAGTTTGTTGAGTCACTCTCAGGCAAACTGCTGTCAAATGGCACCTTTTAACTTTTTGACTTTCTGTTTCAGTCAACTTAAAAAAACAAATCCAGCATTTATAAACAACAACAACAGCAACAACAACAACAAAACAGTGGTACTGTGATGCAAAAGATAATTGTAAATAATTGTAAAACTGTACAATTTGATAAGAATTTACAATAGGAATGACTAAACACAATAAGCATTATAGTCTGTATTCAGAGTCAACTTAATTTGAACAGTTACATTTTTTATTAAATTTTATAAGAAATTCTATTATAATATGATGTTTTTGGCAAACTCCACCCTAGCTGCCAAAAATTCCACACTTTCCAGTGCAACAAGCATTGCTTTTGTGTCTTGTGTTTTTGTTTTGAGTTCTTGGTGTGCTTTTATGTCACATATCACTGTCACTGCCCTGGCATTGATTTGTTACCTGATTGTGTTCACCTATTCTGTGTTAGTATTTGATTAGCTCCTCTATGTATACCCTGTTGTATTATTGTCTGTTGCAAAGCCTAATTGTGCATTTATTGTCATTTCCACATATCAAAGTGTTTTCATTCTGTGATTTCCATTCTATGTTTCTGATTATGGATTATCCGGTTTTGAATTTTTGGATTCACCCCAATAAAAGCATTACAGTGGGCAGTGGAAGCTCAGTGGTTAAGACATTGGCCTACTGATTGGAAGATCATGCATTCAAACCCCAGCATCGACAAGCTGCCACTGTTGGGCCTGTAAGCAAGGCCCTTAACCCTCAACTGCTCAGATGTATAAATGAGATAAATGTAAGTTGCTCTGATTAAGTGTGTCTGCCAAAAATTCCATAAATAAATACAAAACAAAAGCATAGAGTTTAAGCACTTGCATCCTGCCTCTCATTGCATGGTACGGTAGCACTTAAGTCCATAGGTTTCTCTCAGGTCTGAATACTGATTTGTGCAATTTCAGTAATAACTACTCACTATGTGCCCAAAATCATTTTACAGACATACTGTACATACACATTGCACAAATACAATTACAGAAACAAATTTTCAGCCACACACAAGGTGGCACACACACACACCGTACACAAGTAGTGTAATTTGCCAGCTTCTGTTTTAGGTGATTGCTGTAATAGTGAATTTAATCAATTTGACAGAACAGCCTGAGCACTAACCTTCTCACTCCATTCTGTTACACTGCACTCACTCCGGGGAACACCGCACCACAGACACACATCAAATCATCAACCTTGATTTTCCCTCATCACTCCCATATGGTGCAATCAGGGGAGCTTTCAGATTGTTACACAAACCTGCAGAATGCACTTCAGGTTCAGCATGCCAAACTATTCTTCAAAACCAAAAGGCTTTATAATGTATAATAGTATAAGGCTCACTTGCTCTTGCAGATGCTTTTATCCAAAGTGAGAAATAATTGATAAGGGGCTAAAAGAATTGTAAGTTTTTGACACTTTGTATGCTTATTTGAAAAAACTGTTCCTTTAATTTAATAATTTCCTATGTGTACAATAAAATAGCCAATGTGGCCAGCTGTAGCCAGACAACACACAACAATTAGAGTTAGACACAATGGTCTGTATTCAAGGATGGTGAAGTTATGTCAGTATTTATGCAGGGAAAGTTACACATATTCAGAGTTAGGTTACACAGGTCCTTATTGTCAGGTCAACCCAGAGTAGTGACTCCAGCTCCCATGCACTGCGGCCTCCAAACATGGCCACCACTGGACTCCATTTACTACAACACACACTACCTCGCTTTCAGTCACTGGACTTTTGATTGTGCACACCTGCGTGCAATTACACACACACCCACATACACCCTTTAAAAGACATTCTCAATCACAAGAACTTTGCGAAGTATATGCTCAATTCTTTTGTGTCTTTGACGTTACCAAGCCTGTTTATTCTCTGCCTGATCTTTGCTGGTTTTGACCTTGACTTTGTTCTTTGTTTTGTGCATTGTGCCTACTCTCTGACATTCTGTTTGTTGATTGCCTGACCTCTGCCTGTCCCTGGTATTTTGATTATAGCTCTTCGTTTTTTGGATTGTTTGCACAAGCTTTATTAAACGCTGCCTTACCTGCAACTGCTTCTGTCTCAGCTGTCTGTACATGACACTTAAACTGATTTTCTGGGTTTCTTATTCAAATGAGTAAAACCGTGAGTATAGTTCATACCTGATATGTATCCAGAGTAAAAGTGTATGAAATGGGGTTTGACCACCACCTTTAAACACAAGCATCTGCCTTTAAGACTGAAATTAAATCAGGAATAGAAAATGCAGATGACATCTGAAACTAGTATATTTCTGTATAAACAGTTCTAGCTGTAATTATCACATGAATCAATGCATATTTGCTTATATTTAACCATATGGCTTCCACCCTCATAATTTGGCAGCTTATAAAATAGCCCTTGATCCACCACATCCTATTATCCTGTTTATGTAAACATTTTTCAAAGAGGGCCAGATGAGGCCATAGCAAAATACTCAAGGAGTGGTTAGTAAAATATTATTTTAAAGCTCTAATATAGTGAATTTAATTTTAATGGAATGACTATGGTAGAGTATAACCTGACAGCTGTAGTTGTGACACATAAGATGATATTCATAAATTCATGCTTCTTTTTGGGACAAGTGACATCGACCTCTTTAGTTCTTCCAAAATTCACAAAAGTTTTTCAATGCTTATTGTTTTGTTTTTTTTAATCATCGCCACTTATTAGCTCTAGTTATTTTCTGTGCCTTGTTTGCTCTGATAAAAAGTTCCTTCTGCCAGGAGAGCTTCCAGCTACTTCACTTTCTCTGCCCTCTCATCCTCTGAGTATTTTTTGCACTACCCATGATTGTTTCATAATGTATCATGATATTAAATTCCTTAATTACTGCAACAGTCTCTTGACATATGAGGCACAGACATTTGCTATGGCTCTGGATGAAAAAGTATTAGTTTCTAGCTCTTTTGAAATCACCTGTTCTCAATGTTAACATTGTCCTTTTTTTTTTTTTTTTTCATCTGTAGCCATGACTATATTTCATTCAGCAAATTAATGTGCAGGGGTAGTCAGTGAAAAAATATGTCTCCTGCAATTAAGCTGACAGTGTTAACACAGTCTGCTGCCACCATCAGGTGAAAGGAATAGCCACCTATCAAACATAATCAGCCAATTAACATCTGTCCGTGAGCTGCATTTGGCCCTGGACTATGGACACCCCTGTTGCAGGCTATTTTATCATGCTTTTAATTTGCTATTTTGAGCTCTCAAATTATTGTGAATGGTTTTGTCTATTCACTGCACTCTCTTGTAGGAAACAAGAGAGACATGCTAACAGCTTGAAAGATAATCTGACAATAATTTAAATTATTTAATAATTTTTTTCATCAGAAATTCAGTTCCTAAGATAAGCAATGCCTCCAATTAAGCCCAAAACATGAATTTCAGCATGACATATTGTCGTAACATCATATGGTCAGTTGCTTAAGCCGCTATTGTGCACGAAAACGGTAACTGAAAAACTCCCCCTCAACTCTCGTGTAACTTCTGAATAGCACTTAAGTCTCTAGTTACATCTGAGGTCTGAAGAATTAATGCCAATTTTGGTGTTAAATCCTCATTACGTGCGCTTAACTCAATATGGCCCAAATATAACAGCCACAACTGCACAGGTAACACAATGTGTCTGGTGGATGGAGAAATTAAATCCCCAATGCTTTCTCTACTCACACATTTTTATCCTTTTCTCTTTTCTTAGTCCCACCAGGTCCAACAGACTGCTTGTTTTGCCAGTATTTTGTCAGGAAAAGCCTTAGAGACAGAGCAGGAACAGGAATGTGTTTATGTACAAATCGTGTTACTGAGACAAATGTCTTTTGAGGCAAATGTGTGATAAATTTTAGGCAAGTAGCTCGGACAGGCTTCCCTCACTTTAGCCACATTATTCACATTTCTTCAGTCCAAAACTCATGATGAAATCTTCAGACAACAAACCGGTTTTAGCTGATTAGCTACATTTGGCACTTAGGAGAAAGTTGTATAAATTTTTATTTTGGACTGTTTTATCTCTTTAAACCCTTAACTGCTTCATACGAATTTTAATTAATGTGTAAGCCAAGGTAAATAAAGACATCTAAGTGAACAAATGTTAAGCTTCTACAGTGACTAAGTGGTTAAGGTGAGGTTGAGGCAGGCTGAGTTCACAGTTAGACGTTAGAAATGAGATGCGGTAATGATCATGTAAAAAATCGTTCTGAAGTCACTGAAAGATGACATTGCAAAAACAGTGCCATCTCTTGGTCCATACTCATGGTAATCCCTCAGTTTGCCAAACACTCTTTAAAAAAAAGTATACTCTTTAAGTATACTCAAGTGGCAAATAAAAACTAAATGTGAAAAATGTGTGACACATAATATGAAGTATCTAAACACCACATGTAAATTTCGCATGTGATGTTCATGTCATTTTTCTTTAAGGGTGCATATTCATTAGCTGAATTAATTCAGTCATAACTCCAAATGCCAAAGGACAAAAGCAAGGCCTTCAAAGTCAACTGTAGCAGTGAATTAGCTTCTCATAGTAATATTGGCCAGGAATGATTGGAAAGTTGACAGTGAAGGTCATCCTGAGCATCTGCTTTGACAAAGGAATGGAAACGATCAGGTTCTGATAGATGTTATACAGGATTTCATTTCTCACAGCCATATCCTGTCAAATCCTGAAACAGACAAAGGGTTGATTCGGTAAGGGAGATGTTTGATATTCTAATTTTCCACCTGACACGGTGGACACCTGTCTTGTATAATGAATTAAGGCATTTCAATTAGCCTGGTGAGTTAAGCGGTCTCCTAGCTCCCTCTCCTTCTCCCTCTCAGCCAACAGCGAGAAACATTTGTCATTTACAATACAGTGTGAATTACTCTGCAGTTTTTATGGCCAAATTATTCTCATGGACTTTATGATCCATACCAATGTACCGCACCTCCAGCTACTTCCTTAAGCATTCTCACAGACTGCAAATTTCCCTTTAATTAAATAAATAACAGTCCCACTGGCTGTTTACAGATCACACTGCTAAAATTAACACTTTATTATATTAAATTATGTGTATGTAAACAGTAAATGATTTCTGAGCAGTTTAAATTGAACCTGAGCTCTTGAGATTTACACATTTTCAAGCTGAAGCACATTGTAGTTTTAAGAAACCCAAAGCCTATTCGTGCTCCTGCTTTATGGATGAGATGATG
>CM041000.1:2249731-2273037 GCA_022985145.1 Pangasius djambal | reverse complement strand
TATATATATCAGTGCATTTGGAAGAAAATTACGTGTAAAGCCTTCATTTATATGATCTAAATGTCAAAATAAATGAAAAAAATGTCCTCATCCTCAGCCTCGGGCTGTTCATCAGAGTTGCTGTGGTAACCTGGGTTGTCCAGTTCATGCAACACTGTTTTTGTGGTGTGTGATAAAAGGATTCTCCTCAATGGGGTTCAGTTGCTCTAGAGAAATGACAGATTATTAATGTAGACACACAACCAGAGCTACACAATTGAAAGAAAAAAAATTAAGATGCAAGAGTTCTTTACGCATATTTACTTCGTAGTGCATTTTTGATTGTATAGTGGTATCAGTTTCTCTAACAATATGCTCTGAGGTCTCAGAGGTGAAGACTGAGAAAGAGAGAGATCCTTATTCACTGCCAAGAATGAGAGTGGAGAAACCCACAATTTATTGATCAATCTATCTACTCAAGTCGACACAAGATTGCTCTTGACACACTGGACATTTTTGGAGGTTACTTGAGGAGCTCTTGTCCTGCCTGGCGGCCAGACATCCATCCTCATCAGTGCTCCTCCCCTGTGTTCTCTCTTTAATGAAAGCAGTAGGATCTATGCTGTAGTGCAGACAGCTGCTATTTTCCACCTCTTTTATCTCTTCACTCTGTAGAGCTCCATCACTGAGTTCATAGTTATTCTGATTAAAAAAAAGTGAGAGGCACTTTATACGTCAGTGCTGGTGAATTCTGGATTCTGATTGGACAGAAGGTGTTGACCACTGACACCTATATATTCATTAATCATCACTTAGCCACAAAGAAAGCCATAAAAGTCAATAAAACATCTGCACTGGTAAACTACTGATACCAAGTATTTCCCTAACAATACATCCAAACATCACTCTGGTGTGTAAGCTTTCTGTAGTGAATACACTCCAGTGCCATCCACTTAAGCATCTACACAAGAAAACACAGGATGACATTTGTTATACTTTATCAAGAGCAGATTGAGTTAAAGTGCACTGGTTCATTTATAGGGCTAGAGACGAATGTGTGAAGTAAAGGTGCAGAAGTCGATTTTTTTTTTTATTTCTTACTAGTACAAATAACCTGGAAAATACAACATGAAAAACATAATGGTTTAAGCCACAACCTGGTATCGGAATGCTTATTTGTGTTTAGATAGGCTTCTGGTCATTCATTTTATAGACACGTCCCCAGTCTGAGACCAGCAAATGCCGATAATTCTCCTGTGAGAAAAATTTTTTAAAAAAAATCACTCTGTGCTTTGACAAAACGTAACAACCAGAAACACAGTAAATCCAGAATAAACACTGGCAGTACTTTTCCAAGATGGGGTAATTTATTAATGGTGACAGGGATGCACACACACACACACACACACACACACACACACACACACACACACACACACACAATACATGTACTGCTACTAATACTCTTCCTCCTATCACAACTACTATCAGATCAGTAACATAGAGTAACAAAGAGTTCAGTATTGATAAAAGCTGTTAGCATAAAAATTATGAGATCTTTGGCTACAAAATAAATTCTGAATTAAAAAAGTTATGCGAGAATGTCAAAGCAGCTTCGCAAGCCTAAAACCTGCTCATAGGTCTGCTTACACAGCAACAGCCTTTAGTTATTATTACACACTCTGTTGGAGAAGTGCACAAGGAAACAACCAACCCAATAAAAATATGCTAAAGCTAATTAGCATAGCCGGCTCTTTTGCATGCAGTACCATGTTTGTAATGGTGGAGCATCTGCTACAGGCAAGATTCCAATGTGGGCATTAACTGAGGTTAAGTTTTCACTGGTGTCAATAAAGAGACATTTCCTGCATGCACTGATTTCATAATATCTTTTTTCTGGCTGGGGAAAAAGAAAAGTTTGTGCTTACACGATGCAGAGGGGCTCATTAGACTGAAAATAAAAAGAACACGTAGAAGGCATGCAGAGAGACTGAGAAAAGGGGCGATGAGAGAAAAAGAAAAAAAGATAACTGACCTCTATCCACCTTTGTTTTTAATGTGTTAGAAATTCTCAGGAGCATAGACGACCTGCTAACCTTGTGTCCTTTAAATTTTAATGTGCTCCTCAGATTAGGTAAGGAATAAAACACTTTTGAGTTGTGCTGTTAAAATAATCAGTAATGAGGTGATGGAGCAAAGTTACTATTACCACCCTAGAGTTGATTATTATCCTATTCCAGAATGCCACGAAGTGTTTTATTTCTCTTTTACCACAGAAATTTGCCTTGAATTATAATTTTTATTAATTAGCCACTGTTCCCAAGAATTGGGTCACTTTTTCCACCAGTTGGGCCACTTTTTTTTAAACTCTGCCACTTTTAATAGCAGGTGAGTCCCTTTTCCAATAATTGCACCAAGATTTCCAGCGAGGCCCCTTTAACTGCCAATTGTGCCACTTTTTGACCAATGGAGCCACATTTTCAACCAATTTAACTGTTTTCTTTTCCACCTACTTGGCCATTTTTCAATCAGTTACCCCCCCTTTTTTTTTTTTTTTAATCAGGAGCCACTCCTTTCACCAAGTAATCCAATTTTGTTCCACCAGCTGAACCACATTTTCCACCAATTGGGCCACTTTTTCCAAGAGTTGAGGCACTTTTTACACCAAGTAAGTCACTTTTCCACCAATTTCACCAATTTTTCCACAAATTGGGCCCCTTTTTCTCCCAGTTGTGCTACTTTTTCCACCAACAAAGGCACATTTTCCACTAGTTGAACTATTTTTTTTCCCACCCACTGGACCACTTTTTTCATCAGTTGTGCCCTTTTTTTGGAGCCACTCTTTTCACCAAGTGATCAATTTCTTCCATTTTTTCCACCAATTGAGCCACTTTTCCACCAATTGGGCCATTTTTTCCACCAACTACTCCACATTTTCCACCAATTAATCTACTTTTTCCACCAGTGCAGACTCTCATTATCTGGATGAACTGGCTCATGTTGTGATCAAGGAATCACAATTCTTTTACTTATACTTTGACTTGTCATTTACTGACAGGAAAGTAATATTATGATATATAAGTAACAGAAAATTGCATCCAAATAAAGGCATATTTTCTCAACCTATTCAGTGAGGATGTACAGTTTGGCAGCATGATTGGGATGCCAGTGTTTCCTCGACAGCTTTATTGAGTGCTTTACTTTACTTACCAGGTACACATACCCTGGACAGGATCCAAGAAGCACACCCCTTTCTCTACGGCATGTTGCTATTGATGCCAAGTTGGCCTCAGAAAGTGCTAATGAGATCTGTTATAGCCAATCTGTTCACCAAAATGTATTTCCACAGCTAATTAGTTCATCAATAATCCATTCTGCAATTATTTGGCAATAGAGTGAAAGGGAATGAACATCCAATGTTTCATTACCTGACCTTGCTGGTTTATATGAGAGACTGTTTCAGTACAACAGAAACCTCAGTGCTAATCTACCTTACATTCATCATACTGCCATTACCATAAACTCATTCATTATTATTCCTCCCTGTGTCAGACATCATCTCTAAATGAGGATCTGCCGCCAAACAGACTGCCAGAGTGACCGTGACAACCTCCAACAGCAGGGATGTGTCGCAGGTGTGTGCAGGATTGATGTGTCCAAACCGCTTTATGATGAAGAGCCAGTGTCTGTCTTGGACACACAAGCCATCAATTCACAGTGGACAGGTGACTTGACAGTGTTGCATGGCTAAGTAAAGTCATGCCCCATGAACACTGAAACATGACAGCAAGACAGTGAATGACATTTTACAACATAAGTTTGTGTACAATGGTAAACTGTAATACTCTCTCTTCAGTAGGCAGTTTATCCTGATCAGGGTCACAATAGATCTGGGGCCTATCCCAGGAATACTGAGGTGTGAATACACCCTGGTTGAGAACCTAATCTACTGTGTACAGTATATATAAATAGTCTACACACCTATGTTAAATTTGCAGGTTTTTGTGATACCAAGATAAATCATGTTAGATCTTTTTCCACCTTTAATATGATAAAGCAACCAACAAAATTGAAGTAAAAAAAACAACGGAAATGTTTTAGGGTAAAAGAAAAAAACAATACATGTGCACGCCCTTTTTTAATGGGACAAGTGACTGCTTAGAATTGACCAATCACATTCAAATTCAAGTTCAAAAGTAATTACCATACACCTGTCATCAATGAAGTGATTCTGATTTACCCCAAGCAAAGATCAACTGTTTCTTTCCTGATTCTTGGTTTCATCCAACTGATCCAAAAAGATCTTACAAAGCAAGTACAGGATCTAACTGTCAAAAGTTATTGATCAGGAGAGGGGTACAAAAGACTATCCAAAACATTAGATGTCCCTTGGAACACTGTGATGGCCATCATCAACAAGTGGAAAAAAATGGGGCACCATAGTAACATTACCAAGAACAGGACAAGAAGAAACTTACCAGGGAGGCTGCCAAGAGACCTACTGCAACATTAAAGGACCTGCAGGAATATCTGGCAATTACTGGTCACTCCCGGCATGTGATAACAATCTCACACGTCTGAACTATGGGGTAGGGTGGCTAGATGGAAGCCCTTTCTCATGGAAAAAAGATATGTTTGGCACAAAATCAAATCACAAAATCATCTTATTACCCAAAGAACACCATAGCCATGGTGAAGCATGGTGGTGGCAGAATCATGCTATGTGGCTGCTTCTCTTCCGCTGAGACTGGAGCTCTAGTCAAGATAGAGAGAGGTAGAAGGAATCCAGAGAACCCAGAGGAAACCCACATGGACATGGAGAGAACATACAAAATTTCACATAGACAGTAACCCGAGCTCAGGATTGTACCAGGGACCCTAGAGCTTGGGATGATATTTTTTCCCCCCAAATATCCTGCTTTATATTGCTTATACTTTTTTCATCCACCTATAAATAAATATCTCATTACCTGATCATTCTGCGAGACATAACTAGCTACCTTATTAGCATGTTATGACAGGAAAGGACAAATCATCAATTGATTAGCTAGCCCACCGGGCAAGTGGAAGCTTCAATGTGCTGCCTAGTTCCATGGTCTAATTGCCTGGAAAGTGTCTATGCTAAAGATTTTTAGCTAACATAATGTAATAACATATGGTGAGCTAGTTAGCTAGTTAAGTGCATTAATACAGACTGAGGGAAATGAACCAGTTTATGATCATTATTCTCTTCTAAGAATGTTTCTAATGTAGCATAGTGTGTTTGTGCCTTCAACAAAAAGCTAGCAAGTCATTGGACAACATTTCAGCTAAGAGATATGGTGTCCTCACCCATTACATATAAACAATATTTTAGCTTGGCTGGCATCATTATTTGGCTAGCCATAGCCCACATAAAAAACCCCCACAAAGTTGACAAGACCGTTCATATGTATTCATATAGCTTGGAATTATAAATACTCTATAAAATATTTCTTCAAAAACAGATGGAAATTACCTGATGTATGTGATGGTGTGAAATTAATTTCAGCTGAAATGCTACTTAGCCAAAGCATAATTTTCATAGAAACACATGTTTAAAGGAATAAATGCCTTTTTAAAATAGTTGACTCCAACATTGTATTAAAGTAATCAATCACAGAGTGAAATTGAAATTACTGTATAATGTGCACCTGCCACTTTTGCTTTTTGGGTGTTTTTTTTTTCTTATATAAATGTACTTAATATAACCTTTTTTTCTAGAGGTCTGAGTATGAGAGAGCAAGTCCTCAGCCAAAACTAGGTGTGATAAGTGGCTCTGAACTCTGGTGTCTGTGCCGAGGCAGCTCAAGAAAAATGGTATGTGAGAAAAGAAGAGTGGGACCTTGCAGAGAAAGCCCAGTGGGGTTTTATCACTCGTAATTTGGGGACCAGTATCCTGTAGAATGGAGAAGTGAATCATGGGGCCTCCCTCAGACCATGATGCTAGTGGGGAGTGAGATTGGAAAATCAGTAAACAATATCTGAACATGTTTGTGATTGTGGCTTAATTCGAGGCTTATGGACAAACGACAATGCAGGAGTTTATTTGACGCTTATAAGTAACAGACACTTGGATATCTGTGGGTGCACATGGAGTACGTAGAGATAGAGAAAGCAGGCACTTCACCTCAAGCAGACACAGCAGGTAGGGTGATCCATTTTGAACATCATCAGTGCCTCCCGCTGCACATAGGGAGAGACGTGACCTTCTGATGGAAAACCTTGAACAGCGGTTGCAGTGTGAGCAGAGCCAGTCAGCCTTTTCAAAAACATCATCATGCTAACAAGCACCTGATGGCCTTTTGAGATTTTTTTTGGAGATGCAATGCTTTAATAGAGATTTTTTATTTTTAACCTGAATTGATAGAAAAGGCTGCACAATAACCCTAGCCTTCAAGAAAATAAAAAAGACCAAAGAATGAAGACTCTTTCAGCACTCTAAACAAAAGAGAAAGGGCATGAATATCCATCCTCTCAAATCCCAGAATAAAGCCCTGTAGAGTGAAAAGAAAGAGACCAAAAAAATAATGATAGAGTGTGTTTAGTGTTCCCTTGCCTCTCAGAAGAGGTGACCCCAATTAGTAAGAGCGACCCTCCGCATGTACTCAACTATGTGTGTGCATACAGGAGTGGGGAAGTGTGTTTCTGAGACGATGCACTGATGCACTTATCTATAGTACATCCATGTGGATATGGGCCATTTCTGTTCTTAATAATTGAAAACGTTGTTCTTAACAATTAAATTTTAGTGAATGTTACTGCTTCATAAATATACAGATATTAAACCAAAAATTTCAGTGTTTCTAAGTGGAGATTTATGCACACGGAAAAAAAAGCATTGTTACTATACACCTATACTAGATCAGAGTATTTGTACATAAATATATCATATAAACAAGCTAGACATTTACAGCCCTGTATAATTTAAAATATTTATTGTTATACAAGGCAGAGGGAATTTACCAAGAATGCACTTGTAGCAGGGAGTTAAATCTCTCAGCTGGACTCCTTACAGTAACACTGAGCTCTGATGGCCAATTTACACCCTAAGACTTTTTAATTAAAGCCTTTTCTATTAAAGCTCTTGTTAATTGTCTAAGTGATGCAGTGTGCTGTAGAGGTTCTCTGCTGGGTTTCAGAAATAATAGTATAAAAGCTGGAATTTTGGTAAATTGCGGCATTTAATCTAATGGTGCACTGCCTTGCATAAGTATTCACCCCCTTGTACTTTTTTTTGCACATTTTGTAGTATTACTCTCTAGAACTGAAATGGTTCTAATTGGGATTATATGTCATGAATTACAAAATAGATCATAATATTAACAAAGGGATAAAACTTGTATAGTTTACAAAATTATTTACAAATAAACACTTGTGTTTGCATAAGTATTCACCCCTGCTGGTTTGAAATAAATCCATCATTAAAAAAACAGAAAGAACCTGTGAGTCTGCCTAGAGGAATCTGTCTACCAGAGAAGCAAAATAAAGCCCAAGGGTAACCCTTATCATGATGCTGCCACCATCATGCTTCACTGGGGATAGTGTTCTTAGAGTGATGAGCAGTGTTGGCACCGGCAGTCAGTGACCATAGATTTTGGTGAATCGGGACAACATTAATAAAAACATAGTCTCAATCAAAATTAAGTCGAGAGGCTATCACACTTGACTTATGCTATACCCCTGAGCATGTGGCAGCATGATTTCTGCACCTACGCAGCTCTGTTAGTACTTGTTGCAGTTCCCATTTTTGACCACTAGGAATTCCAACAATTATGTATGCAATTATAACGCTATAGAAGCTAAGTAGGGCATGTGAGCACACTGCCTGATGATTATACAAACTGTACAAAAGGTGATTTTGTAAAAATCATTTTGTAAAATCGTTGGTCACTCAAAAGAGCATTTCAACAGGAAATGTTGATGAAAATGTATGGAGTGAGTGAATGAAGACTTCATGAAGATTAGGTTTGGTTGAAAGGCTGATATAAATGGTAGGGTGCCTCACCTGGGCTTATGGATGAGTTGCCACTGAGTGTTGGGTTTCTGCCAAACATTGCACACTGTACCAAGCCCAAAATGTCCACATTTGGTTTCAACAGACCAGAGAACTTTTTTCCCCATGTCAAATGGCTTTATTGTCATTTCATCCATATACAGCTAGTTAGTACACAGTGAAACGAAACAATGTTCCTCCAGGACTAAGGTGCTACATAAAACAAGAACACAGAACTACAGTAGACATTACATATCTTTACATAAAGTGCACAGTGCAAACATGTGCAGACGGCACAAGACAGTACAAAGACTATCAAAATAAGACAATGGGCACGGTGAGTTACACCAACTCCAAATAGGATTTCATATGGCTTGTCACTCCTGAGCGTCCAGACTATGGCTGTCCTATGAACAGATTCTTCCATCTCTGTTGAGGATCACTTCAGAGTTACCCATGGCCTCTCTTGGTTGCTTCTCTGAGAAAACCAATACTGACACTAATAATAATCTTAGTAACTTAATAGAATTAATTCAGGATCAGCAGAAAGACACCAGTGAGGGAGAAACCCAACCAACAATAATAATAATAATAATAATAATAATAATAATAATAATAATAGCTTTATTATTTTACTTTCTATAAGAAATGAACATACAATTGATTCTGTGCTTTTATTCTTTCGCGCTCACCTGTAAAGCGTTCTTGCTCCAGTGATGCTGAGATTGTAGAACCTGCTGAAGTCATGTTCTGGATGTTCAAGAAACCTAAAAATTCTCTCTGAACCAAATTACACTAAACAACACTGTTGACATTTAACAATGACATTTAAATTCCACTCCTCATCCACTGAGTAGTTTCTATTGTTCTCTGTAATGGCACAAAAATACACACTGATAAGGGAACAGAAGGAGCAACACATCAATAAATAAAACCAAAAATACAACACAGGGTTTTATTATTGACTAGAAGGTGTGCAATGTTTAAATAATTAGTGTTCAGTGTTTCACCCCATTAACTACACAACACAGTCAGAGGCACGAATTTTACACTTTAGAAACGTGTTGTTGTGTATAATATTTTATCATTTAGTGATTAAAAAGGCATCTTTTTGTATTTAATATTGAATGTATTTTAATTGATATTGTGATTTCTTATTGCCAATATGGCCTAAATATATTAATAATAATACATTAATATAGGTTATATTTTTGTTTGTATTTTATATTTTGGGTCATATTAGGTTTTTTATTTGTATTTTATTTTATATTATTATGTTTTATAAGATTTTATTTTGCTCCTTATAAGGGTATCTAAATGTTATTGATTTAACAGTCAGTTTGAGTGTACACAAATCTTTCTCTTTACATATCCTAGATCCCCAAGTGCACTAAATAGTGTGTAAATGGAGTATAACTGAAAGCTGCTCCTCACGTGTGATCTCTTTAACTGTGAGGAACACACTAAGTCTCTTGGGGTCCAAAGTTATGATACCGTTGTACAAGTCTGTGTTTGGGAGTGAAGAGAAACATCATAGGCTGGAAGCAAATAGTTGAGCACTTCAGAATGAGGTTTAAAATTGAGTTCGAAAGCATAAGTGAGCTCCTGAGACACTGAGGGGAAAAAAAAGCTCATGGAGTGAAGGATGGACTAATGACGTGTCAGAGCAACAAGGCAGCTTGAAGAAAACACTAAATGAGTTCTGACAATCTTACTGAATGACATCCTGTATGAATCTGTCAAATAACCCAACGAAGCCCAAAGGGTAGACTAAAATAACCACATGGCACTGAGAAGCAATGCAGAAATTAAGTTTTAAAACTTGAACACACTTTGGGAAAATCAAGCCCAGAGATAGATTATTTAAAAAAAAATCCTAGAGTGAGGCTTGTATGTATGTCAGTCTTTTATGTTTCAGAGAAAAAGATATAGAAAGAAAGAAATCTTCTAAATAACTTTAACTATAAACTATGATGGGATGCTCTTAAATAAATAAATAAATTGCTGTGGTATAAGAGGAATAAATCACTTCAGGATGTGCTGTCATAGGAAAAGGATCGACTTCAGAGTGGTAACGGTAGCTACAGTACTTTTACGCAAACCTTCTCAAAGAAAGAGTAAAAGGAATAAGGATACTCTGAAAGGACAGATAAAGTCTCAGCAGAAACTTGCTGGTGTCATGTATATCAACAGTACTGAATACCCTCTGGAAGGATTCCTGTTTCAGTGCTAAGTTTATTTTGAGGGCCTGTTGGACCCCAAGACCGATGACAAGCATTGGCTGAGGTTCTTGACGTCCCAGCTCACCAGCCGAGCGTGCCAGTGGGCGGAGCTCCTGGTCGCCATGGGAAGCCTAGCCTTAGGAAGTGTAGCTGAGTTTGTATGCCTCCTGAGTGTGGTGTATGGGTGGGCAGAGTCTAACCCCGACTTTTTTGGGGGAGGGCCAGTCTGAAGGCCAAACCCACTTGGCCGTTCACAAGCTTCTACAAGGAGAGCAGGGCTGGAGGTGAAGAGGAAGTAAAGTCTCCAGGACAGCTTAAGCCAGAGGCCAACAGGGCGGCCTCCCCAAATGAGCTCTAGCCAGAGACTGATGAGACAGTCTCCCTTGCCGAGCTCCCTACAAGGCAGCCTCCCCTGCCAAACTCCAGTCAGAGGCTGATAGTGCGGCCTCCCCTGCCAAGCCCCAGCCAGAGGCCGACAAGGCGGCCTCTCCTGCTAACCTCCCTCCAGAGGCCGATGAGACAGCCTCTGCTGCCAAGCTCCAGCCTGAGGCCAATGAGGCAGACTCCCCTGGCGAGCTCCCTCCAGAACCCTTCGTTGCGGCCTCCCACAACCTACTCATGCCAGAGCCCGATGGCGCTGCCTCCCATGACCTATTCACACCAGAGGCAGAGAACCTGCTTATGACAGAGGCTGACAGTGTGGCCTTCCATGTCCTGCTCATGACTGAGGCCAACAGTGTGGCCGCCCATGACCTGCTCATGACTGAGGCCAAAGGCACAGCCAGAACACTATAGCTCCACCACCAGGTCCCAGCGAGGATATCACCGACCCACTGTCTGCTTCCTGCCTCTATGCCTCATGTCTTCTCTGTGTCTTAATTACTTGCACCTGCTTTCAGTTTGCCCCTTGATTTGTGTGTATTTAAACCCTTGTGTTTCTGTGTTCAGTACGAAGTATTGTTCAGTGTTTAACCTCCTGTCTTTACTAAACATTTTGTTTCTGTGTTTGCTACTTTGGTTTCTTGACTTATGCTCGTTTCTAATTCTCCTATTCTGCCTTAGCCTTGTAGATTCTATTTGTTCCTCGCCTAACCCTAGCCTGTTTGTTGACCTTGATCTTGCCTGACATTATTGGATTTGTCTGCCTGCCTCTCGTTATAATGCTTTACTGCAATTGCATCCGTCTCACCTCTCCTTCTATGACAGCTGGAAGGGGTGTGGATCAAAGAGACACCCATTTAGCATTCAGCCAAATGTGTAGAGGTCAAAGGTGGAAAGTGTAAATGATACCAAAAAATTGTTGTGCAAGATCCGTTCAGTATTCTGTACAATATTTGGTAGCTTAGATCTGCATCATTCTCAACAAGTATCAATTCTCCACGTGTAAATGATTTTTTTTGTCATCTTGCCAGAGAAAGAAAAAAAGCAGAGAGTGCTCAGACTTCAAATTCCATAAATCTTCCCTGTCATTTCAATGAGATCGGAGAGCACATTAAACAAAATAGAAAATGAAAGATGGGCTTGTCCTTGGAGAAAAAATGAAAACGCCTGTACAGGGTGAAAGATGAGTAAAAGTGCTAGACTGTAAAAGTCATTTGAAGGGTAAAGACTCGTAATGCAGAAGGCCAGTGGAGAAAATGGAGCTCTTTCGCATAAACGCTCCAAACAATAAACACACGACTTCACCTGTAAACACAATTTAATCAACTCCACTGAGAATGAAAACTCATGAACAGCAAAAGCCAAATGTTACACACTGGTCAACAACATTAAGGTCAAACTAGAAGGTTAATGTTTAGTAGTTGTACACATTTTTAAAAAATTAAAAATTTCAAGATAAACAAAATAATTAATAGAATTAGCAAATGAAACTAAATAGTATTAACTAAATAATGAGTCATGTACATAAAATAAGTAGATCAATATGTAAATTATGTACTTTATAAACAAACAAACAACAAATAAATAAAACACTGCTAAGGAATTAAACATTAAAATAATGAAATGGTTATCAAATTACCAATACATTTTATTCTAAAATGTAGTATTACCATTAAACACTAGTTGAGTGCAAAAGCTTGCATATCTTTAGGAATGAAATGCCTTGCCTGGACAGAGAAGTTAACATTTAACCAGTTAACAGAAAGTGATTGTTTGAATGATGAATGGATGAGTTAATGGAACCTGAGTGTATGTGGAGAAGCCATTCTTCTTTCCTCGGCCTCCCAAACTGTAATCGCAAAATGATTGCATTTTGGCTGTCTCAAATCCTATTATTTCACAATGAGATGGAATGAGAAATGTCACACATTAAAAGATAATGGGCTTATAACTGGGATAATGTTTCTGAGAATACAGAAAATGCCAGAGGAATTCAATCAGAAACCTAAAAGGACTTAATAGAATTATTGTAATTATCAATGTTACAATACCATGGTTTATTATTTGTGAGTAAATCTCATGCTAACTAAGATAAATCATGTCAGAACTTTTTCCACCCTCAAGATGAAATTACAGCATATAAAAATTAAGCAAAAAACAGTCAGAACATTTTAGGGAAAAATAAGAAAAGAAGTCAGAAAAAGAAGTCTGACTGCTGAAGCCATGGTCCGCAAAGAGCTTACACAGCATGCATGGTATCTCACTTGTCAAAAGATATCGATCAGGAGAGGGGTATAAAAGAATTTCCAAAATATTAGATGTACCATGGAACACTATAAAGGCCATCATCAGCAAGTGGAGAAAATGGGGCACCATGGTGACATTAGCAAGAACAGGAGATCCCTCCAATATTTACAAAAAGACAAGACAAAATCTTACCAGGGAGGCTGCCAAGAGACCAACAGCAACAAAAAAGGAGCTGCAGGAATATCTGACAAGTATTGATTACTCTCTGCATGTGACAACAACAATCTCTTGTATTCTTCAGACAATTACAATTCTTGTATTCTCTTGTATGTCTGGGCTATGGGGTAGGCGGCTAGACAGAAGCCCTTTCTCACAAAAAACATCCAAGCTCAAATAAACAACCGTAAACCATGTGGCAAAAAGTGTTATGGTCTGATGAGACCAATTCCAAAAGGTATAATAATTCCATAATTCCAAAACATGTTTGGTGCAAAAAAACAAAACAAACAAAAAAAAACACATCACCAAAAGAACACCATACCCATGGTGGTGGCAGCATCGTATTTTATAGCTTCTTTTCTTCAACCAGGGCTTTTATCAAGGTGAAGAGAATTATGAATAGCTACAAATACCAGCTAATTTTAGGGCAAAACTCAATTCTGAATAAGGCCATATGAGAATAACTTAAATAGCAAAGTGTTTTTGGACACGAAAAAACTTTATTTAATAAAAACAAAGCTTCCTTAGGCCCGTGTGCTACTAAGCCGCTTTGAGACAGTGGCACTGCATTTAGAAGGAGGAAAAAAAAAATAATCAAGATTCGATTACAGGCTGTTACCTGGGATTTTATGGGTGCTTGACCTCTAATGGAGACAAATCTCAGTGTCCTTTGTGGCGCTCAACTCCAGGTGAAACAGATTCATTGCAAAAACAAGGCTCACTGCGGAAAATGTGTTTTCAGTCTGAAGCAGGGCAAAGCTGAAATCTCTTAAAAATCTCTTTAAAAAATATGAAAATATTTAATTCATTTTTTGCAGTTTCTCCATTAGTCATATTTTTATTCAGGGTTTTGCTGCACCAAGAATTTTAGCATTGGTAATGTAAGAAGCTGCATTTTTGTCTTAGTAACTTCAAGAGGAATAAAACACTTTAGGGCATGCTTTTATAGGAAAATGCCCAGAAGCACAAAATTTCATTCTGAAGCCTGAAGTTTTATTTATTCTTTAAATTATATTAACAGCAAAAATCCTGAATGATCCTCTCTACATTGATGATGAAAATAATAATTATTTTTTGCTTCTTAAAGAACTTACATCATCAATTGCATCATCAGGATTGCATCATCATTTATTTTGGCATGATGTCTGTTTGAACTATACTACATCGTACTGCAATTTTCCCATATAATCAGCTAATGCCTCTAAAAATGAAACCTAGACATTAATATCTAGAAACTGTATATACATTCTGATTAATTTACAAAGAGTTTCTGCCACGTTACCATGTATTAGATTAAGATATTATGTCATACAGACATTATGTATCATTAAAGAATCTTCATTATAAAATCAGACTTGAAGAATGGGTGTTATCACACAATCTGTTATAGAATTTGGACATGATTTTATTGGGATCATGTCATACAGTGTGGCCAGTAATAATCTTAAATGCTGCTCAAAAAATCACAAACTTTAAAACTGACTTAAGGTGACTAAAATAATATAAATAAACCCACTGCAGTGAACAGAAGATGAATTGAACTGAATACAGATGGGAGTGTTGATGTCACTTGGATTGGATTCCTGTGTAATATATATTTCATGATTTTTGGCGGTCCTGCATATGAGCTTAGAGGAAGCATCTCCGATACGGAATGGTCTAGATCATAGCTATGAAATCAAAAATAAATCATACACAACCATGACCGCCATCATTAATTATCATATTAACATTAAAGAACTGGGGACATTAATATCCTAAATAACTGCAGTGAAGTGATGCGAAGTACCCTCATTCAGCACCTTTTCATAGCCTTTAATAAGAAGAATATTAGACTCTGTTCAGAAGGGGGAAAAAAAATTCAATAAGCTTCAGCAGCGGTTGAATGTTTCCTTGTTGTCACTGTAGTGTAGTTGTAAGTAATCACTTCAGCACTCACGCTGCTGGAATCCAAAAGCCCTTCATACATAGTTATTAAAACTAGTGCTATTTTTTTTACACCCTTGACATTACCTTATTCATACAAAAAGAATATACATTTTTATTCTAGGCACCAGCTGCTGCTTCAGTGCCTTTCTGAAGTGTTTTAAGTTCTACACAGCAATACTGCACAGCTCTCAGAGGAGTTAAAGAAATATTTCACATGCCAAATCTACTTTTAGAGTAGCTCCTGGATTTTAAAAGTGATGGATGTGTTGAGGTGCAGCAGGTAGTGTTGCCGCTTCACAGCACGTTTCCTGGTTCCGTGTTACCATCTGATGGGCGACTCTAAATTGCACCTAGCTGTGACTGTGTGTGTGCATGGTGTGCTGCGATGGACTGGTGTCCCTTCCATGGTGTGGATTCACTGTGACCTGAACCTGAATGAATGTCGTTAGTGAAACTACAGTGCTGTTGAATAATCTAAGTGACTAAGTTTCACAACATTAAAGGTAATTATAATTGAATAAAAAGTACAATTTTACAATATTCTTTAATTAACAAAAACTGTCATTTTTGCCAGTTGCTGAGGAATAACACATGAATAGGAAAATTATCAACTTCAGACAGGTAACAGTAAATCCGCTTCATCACACCATGACACGGCGTGTTTTATTCCTTACACAAGCGATTCTCCTTTAGCTCATTTCAACATAATACAAAAAAAAAAATATTAAACTGCATAAAATAGATTAGATTTGCATGGGTAGGTCTATGGACTTTATCAAGAGTTAATTTTATATCTGGTTTTAAATCATATTCATAGATAAATATGATTGAACGCCTTGAACAAATACACAGAATAGTTTTAATGTTCACATTCCCTTTGATCAACAATGTGGCTTAATTATCAAAGCTGTTAATGAGAATATTATTAAAAAGAATATTATTAAAGTGTGAGAGGGAATGTTGAAATTAGCACTTAATTGGAACTGAAATATGACCCCGTGTTGGAGCCAGGAACGTTTGAAATGCACTTCAGAGGGCTGTAAATGTTGCTTTATTCAATGTAACAAACTAATGAGTCTAGCTTATTAGAACGTGGCTGATTGAGTTGTGCAGCAATGACAATGTCAGAGGTTTTATTTCAGAGAGAAAGGAAAAGAAAGTATGTACAGAGAGAGAGGGGGGGGGGGGGGGGGGGGGGGGGGGGGGGGGGGGGGGGAGATAGAGTATTTAGTTGGTGCAGGTTGAAGTAGTTGCCTTTCCTGTAGTTGAGGAAGATGGCCAGTGTGTACAGTGTGGCACCGCTAATGATGCATAGGTTCTCCAGACGCAGAACCGGTTCCCAGCCGCTAGGCGTAACCCCTCACCTTGAGAATCGATTGGAATGGAGGAAAGAAATACCCTCACTGTTTGTCTGAGTAAAATATTATCCATTTTCATTTTTAAAAAGACATCAAAACAATATTTGAAGGAATATCATTTGGAAGAACTGTGTTTATCGCTCCAATAAAGTTCCAGAGATGTGTAGAATCAATGGTAAGAAGCACTGAAGCTGTTCTGGTGAATCCACACACACACACACACACACACACACACACACACACACACACACACACACACACACACACACACAGTGTTCATTATGTTCAATAAGGTAGATGACACAGAGCATGCTGTAGAGGTGAAAACTGTCACGTGGAATTGATTTGTAAACTGTCATTGCCTGCTTGCTTGTCAGCCTGTCAGTGATTTGTGTCCATTTCTCTCTCAGTATCCTAGTCTCATAGCTCTGCTCTTCCCACTCCAATAACTGGCTGAAAAATGTTCTTTATGAAGGCCATTCGGTGTTGTTTTTCAATCATGTCTAAGGGTATTTTCACATATGCAGTGTTAAATGGAACCTTGGTGTGTTTTCCCCCCTCATTGTGGTTCTTGAAGTAATTCTAAGCCTCAACAATGAACAGTTCCTAAATTATTAAACAACATGTAAGACATAATGTACACAAGGGCTACAGAAGCAAAGAAGGAACAATGAATGACAAGTGTTTTCAGTTTTCCATGCATCAGCAAATCCTTTTCTCTCCTAGTTTTGCTCTAGGATTCTTCAAACACAACTATTGTCTAGGTAATGGATAAAGAATGAGAGACAGACATTCATACTTATCTTGTTAAATATGTTCTCTTGCACAAACAGGCTCAAATGTTCAGCCTTCACATATTCAAGTCTTTCACTGATTAGGATTATATCTGGGAGCATTAGGCAATGCAAATGATCCTGGATGAAGTTCTGATGAAGTTCTGATTAAGACTGATTAATTCACACATGAGAGGTTATTTAATCAGACTAGTACCGGGCTTCAGTGCACAATCAGTGCAGAATACAAATTCATCATAAGCCGTACAAGATGTCTATGAAAGTTCTAGAAATTCTCTAAAATGTCTCTGAATTCTGAGATGTTACGATGTGATAATTTGTGAAACTCTGTGAAGAAAGTGGTCCTAACAAGAATAAAATGATTTAAAAAGACTGATAAAAGTGGCCACATGATTGGTTTAGATGGTTATGGGACAGAAACTAAAAAAAATTTTTTTTTGGTGCAATGATGGGAGTCATTGTCCTTTCTACAGGTGTCTCACATGCAGAGGTACATAGAGGTGTATATATATATATATATATATATATATACATACATGAAAATTATAGTATTTGTCAAAGTTTGCAAAGTCAGAAAAGACACCCTGTCATCCTGCCAATGTGTCTCATGTCCTGTGTCCTTTCCCCTTAAGTAAATTGGATTTTCCACACTGCAAAAAAATGACATCTTCGGAAGTGAGCATATTTTGAATATAGTCCATTGTATATAGTATTTCCTGTAATAAGTTTTAAGTAAACCAAATATATGATATTTATTTATTTCTAATTTCAAGTTTAAAAGAGTCCTGTTCTATTGACAGATAATTTTTCTACTTTACTCAAAATGAGTAAAATCATCTAAAAAAAAAGGCTGGATAATCTAATTCATCTAACATTTCTCATTATGAGATTATTATATAACAAATATTAAACCATTTGTAGACATATCTACTAATTTCAAGCTTAAGATTTAGATAGCACAATAGAACACAACCATTTCAAGCTTTCAATTTACAATATGTAGAAATAAGCTTGATAATCTTTTTTTTGTGTTTGTTTTAAAAACAGTCCAAAAAGATACACTGTAATTGAATTTGAATACTTTCAAAATATTTTTCTCTACTACGATTTCTTTTGGTTTTGTACCGCTACCTTAGCCCAACAGTCACTTAACATGCAGCACCATGGATTTCCAGTCATCCTCTGGAGGGATGAAACAGAGGCTGTCAGCACACGTTTATCCCATTTATCAGGCTTCTTCTTGAGCTCTAATAGCTCGACTCTTGAGATCTGACTGCCACTGAACAAGATTTAGTGCAACGCCAGATTAGCCAGCGAAATTCTTTAGCTTTCTGCTGAATTCTGATGGTATTTTAGACCCAGATGCTAAGTAGGAAACCAGTTTAGATGATCAGATGCCCCTCTGTCCTGTTCTGAAGTTAATTCATTTCCTGTAACTGCATGTCCAGACATGTTTTACTCCTCTTACACCACAGCCTTCTGGCAATGATTACCATTTTTTCTTGATTAAAGAACATACTTTTACCTGTTTATAGATTCATTTAATGTTGCGGAACGTCCATGAAACCAGTTCCTGTTATCACTTATGGTAATGCGGCTATAAGCAGTGGTTCCTGTAAACATCTTCTTGTCCTGAAGATGCTAGGGAACTTAAAGTCACACTTTAACTTACCTCTGACTGATCCAAAGTGCTGACAATGGAGACTCCTTCCATACATGTTCAATAAATGTCTACTCCCAGACACCTTCCCCATATCAACAGTTGCTATGTTGTCACCTAAGTACCCTGAAAAACACCAGTATGTTTAAGCGACCAGTGTGAGTTGTTTGGCAGTTGTGGGTAACTGAGTGAAAGGCAGCTTTCATCACTAAATCTTGGGTCTCTTGTAAATTGACTCCTTGCTCATCAACACAAGCTTTATGACAGCAACAGTGGTGCATTAATGAACTTACACCAGCTCACCTATAAATCAACCACACACACACACACACACACACACACACACACACAACACATGCCAGCAACAGAGTACTGACAATTTTTCATTCTAGGCAAAACATACAGATGAAGGAATGAACTCTTCTTGCACCTCATCAGATAATTTTCCAGCCCTTTATAACCTGCAACAAGTAACATTAATATAACCTAAATATAATATGATTATTAAGAGATTATTAAAACTCTAAACTATGCAGTAATTTGGGATTTGGTTTGATGAATGGAGTGCAATGGGTGTAATAGTACATAACTATTTGAAAATACAATTCAGTTATTTGAGATCTGATTATTCCTGATTATTTGATTTTTTTTCCCATTTACCAGAACAACCTGTCAGGGAAAAAAAACTAGTGATGTATAGGCCTTTGACAGTGTAATTATAATATTGTAATGCTGTATTCATCAGAGCGATGGGTGGCAGTACACGGCAAAAAAAACCCCCAAAAAACTATAGCACTTGTCTTTCAGCAAATTTAGCCCTAGACTGGGTGTGTGGTGAGGAAACGGCACAAAGCTAAAATAAAAAGAAAGTGCTGCCAAAACAGAATTAAGGTTTCAGACTATACTCTCATTATATACCAGCAAATAAACTAGTTTTCATCTTGTGAGCATTTAATTTATTATTTATAGCTGTTTTTCTTTTATTGTGCTGTCAAATTAGAGGACAGGTTTTTCACCTGGAGTTGATCGATTCGTCATTTTGTCTGAGAATTGAGATTGTGATTCCTACTTATGATTCTTTTGTTTTGACTTATGATTGTTTTGTAACAAACAATATGTATATTTGTACCACAGCACTGCTGAATTCTCTAATCTGATTGGTCAGAAGATGTTGGTGTACAGTTGGGGTCATAAGTTTACATGCTTTGCAGAATCTGCAAAATGTTAATAATTTAAAAAAAAAGAAGGACCATAAATAAGCTCAATAAGCTATTTCACATAGCAGATGTTTGCATATGGTCCACAAGACACAATAATAACCGAATTTACACTAATGAACCAGTTCAAAAGTTTATATATGCTTAATTCTTAATATTGTGTGTTGTTACCTGGATGATCAATGACTGTTATGTTTTGTGATAGTTGTTTATGAGTCACTTGTTTGTCCTGAGCAGTTATACTGCCCACTGTTCTTCAGAAAAATCCTCCAGGTCCTGCACATTCTTTACTTTTCCAGCATCATCTGCATATTTGACCCCTTTCCAACAGTGGCTATTCAATTCAATTCAATTTTATTTGTATAGCGCTTTTAAAAATGGACATTGTCACAAAGCAGCTTTATAGAAATAAACTTTCAAACTAAATTAAATAAAAAATTGTCAATGTGTGATGTTATCCCTAATGAGCAAGCCAGGTGATAGTAGCAAGGAAAAAACTTCCTGAGACAATATGAGGAAGAAACCATGAGAGGAACCAGACTCAAAAGGGAACCCATCCTCATCTGGGTGACAACAGATAGTGCAATTATACATGAATCCCTTCTGTAACTGCGTACTACATGGACAAATAGTGCAATCATGCAACCATTAAATTCATCACAGTTTTCACATGAAGTCTTGTTTGTTAAACCTATCCACTGTCCACTGATGGAGACCTGAGCGCACAACTGCTCGCGGCAACCGCAGCCCCAAAGCCACAACAGCAATAGCAGTCCTAAGCCAGTACAGAACAAATCCCTATATGAAATCCCCAAGCCATCTCTAGGGCCCCCAAAAGGCACCATCCCCAGCATCCCAGTGATCTTCAGGCCATCCATGTCGGGCCACCCCCAGCAGCAGCAAGCGATCTCCAACCAATGAGAACTCCAACCAGAAGTAGCATCCAAGACAGCATCCAAACATCCCAGTTCACCACAACACTCTATGCCTGTGATCTCTCCAGATCTGCTCCTTCAACTAAGAAAAAACTATTCACAAAAGACTTGACTAAACAAAAATATTTTCAGCCTAGACTTGAGACTAAACACTGAGACTGTGTCTGAGCCCTGAACACTAATTGAGAGCCAAAAGGTAATACAGACATGAGGGTGCCCTGGGACATAAAGCGGCCAGCCACTCCACGCCAACAAACCTGAGTGACACTAATTGGAAGGCTGTTCCATAACTGTGGGGTCTTGTAAGAGAAAGCTCTACCCCCTGCTGTAGCCTATTTGAGGTACAAACAAATAGCCTGCACCTTTTGGTCTAAGTGGTTTGGCGTGGCGGATCATAAAAGACCAAAATTTCGCTCAGGTACTGAGGCGCAAGATCATTCAGTGCTTCAGGTACATAGTAGTATGTTATAATCAATATGAAATTTGATTTTGAGTCAATGCAGTGTGGATAAGATAGGGGTGATGTGGTCATATCTTCTGGTTCTAGTAAGGACTCTCGCTGCTGCATTCTGGACTAACTGGAGCTTGTTTATGCATCTACTGGAACATCCAGACAATAAGGTATTACAATAATCCAACCTAGAGGTAACAAAAGCATGAACTAATTTTTCTGCATCATATGGTTACATTATTTCTTATCTTAGCAATATTTCTGAAATGAAAGAAAGCAATCCTAGTTATATTATCTACATGAGCTTCAAAAGAAAGACTAGAGTCGATAATCACACCAAGGTCTTTTACTGCTGCACATGATGAAACAGAAAAGGCCATTGTGTAATCAGAAAGCTTATTTCTAGCTGCATGTGGTCCTAGTACAAGTACTTCTGTCTTGTCATAATTAAGTAAAAGAAAGTTAATAAGCATCCAGTGTCTAATGTCCTTTACACATTACTCAACTTTATTAAGCTGGTGGCTGTCATCTGGCTTTGCTGAAACATAGAACTGCGTGTCATCAGCATAACAGTGAAAGCTAATACCATGTTTACAAATGGAGGTAGCATATATAAAGAAAGAGCAGTGGGCCTAAAACAGAACCTTGCAGAACACCACACTTCATCTTAGTATGCGATAGGACACTCTTTGCATCTACAAACCAATAATGATCTTTTCACACTTACACAATACACAACTATTACAAAAGGTGCAAACATTCACCCATTCTCAAGAAGGACTTTTGAACAGGACAATCTGTGTAAATTGTTATTATTTTGTCTTATGGGAAACCTGTAAATACCTTATGCAGCTGCTGAAGGGCAGTACTAAAAAAAAAGATCTAAGGCAGTTTAACTGGTCAGGGCTAAAATGGGACTCATGAACAACTATCACAAAAAATAAAAACAGACATTGATAATCCAGTTACCAATACACAGTATTAAGAATTGAGCGTATGTAAACTTTTGAACTGGTTCATTTGTGTAAATTTGGTTATTACTGTGACTTTTGGACTACTATGTTGTAGCAACTTGATGGCTGAGGTGGGCTGGACACAGACACAGAGGAGGCTGGAGTAGTGGGAAAGAAGTGCTCTTTTATTCAGCTCAGTGAAGGTGAGGGTGTGAGAAGTGCAGAGAGTGGGTGCGTGGAGCAGGGGCATGGCTGTCGTCCTGGCTTGGAGCGCAGCGAACAGGTGTGAATGGCATTGAGGTGAGTCCCCGGGGGTTCCTTCAGCCATTGGGGCGTAGTCTCTTGGCATGCTGCTGGCAGGGAACATGGTCTTCAGTCTCTACAAATGATGGCGAGAAATGCATCAACAATCGCATGAAGATCAAACGCGCTCACCTTTGCTGTGTCCGCGGCACCCTTTCATGCTCCCTTGGCTTCACAAGAAGGGTGAAGAACTGCCACTGCCATTAGTGGAGGCCAGCCATGTGTAATTGTGCTGCCCCTCCCTGCGGCCATGTGCTCCTGCGCTATCCACAGCAATGTGGTGCTGAACCGGCGCTGTCCATGAGCACTCGGGCAGCAGTCACGCGAGGAGCGTGTAGAGACTTTAGTGCAGGGGCTGCAGGCCCACCGTCACAATGTAAACATCTGCTATGTGAAATAGCTTATTAAAAATCATAAAAAGCAAAATGCAATTTTTATGATCCCTTATACACTGCCCTCCAAAAGTTTGGAAACGCCTGAACAAAATAGGGTTTTTGGGCAATATCAGCATAAATCCTCTTTAGTTAGTGACCATTTTGCATTGATAATAAGGGACAACACAAACTATGAAAACATATTTTATTAAATAAAAATTTTATGAACATAAACATGAACATAACATAGAAAAATACTCAAATTTTGGA
>CM041000.1:2219342-2249631 GCA_022985145.1 Pangasius djambal | reverse complement strand
ATCTTTGGGCAATCCTCCAGGAGGCTTGGAGTAATATATCAAGTCAATGTTTGAATAAACTGACTGCTCGGATGCCTAGTGTTGTCCCTTATTATCAATGCAAAATGGTCACTAACTACAGAGGATTTATGCTGATATTGCCCAAAAACCCTATTTTGTTCAGGCGTTTCCAAACTTTTGGAGGGCAGTGTATATATATTTTTAAATTAACAATTTTGCAGATTCTGCAAGGCGAATGTAGACTTATGACCAAAACTGTATTTTCTATAACAACAACTGAAAATCAAATTCATTTCTACTAGGCATGCACTGAGTGTACAAGTACAGGAGATGTTCATTTAACATTCATGAAAGGTTTCTGCTGTGTCAGTTTCTTTCTTTTTTTTTTTTTTAGGTAAACTGTCATTTTTGGCATACATATGAAAAACAGTGCAGGCTGTTTGATTCTCAGCTCTGCTGGTGTTTGCACTTGGTGTGTAGGTAAACCTGTGTGTTAGTCTTTATCTAAGGGAGGAGGAATGATTAAGTGGTGGTCCATGCCAACACACATGCTGTTTAAATAGTTGTCCAAAAAACAAAACAAAAACAAAACAAAACAAAAAAAACAGGTTTAAATCTGCAATCTGTTAACAAATAAAGATAATTTCAGACTTTTAATTAGTTTTACATTGATATATACTAATACAAAGTCACTGCTTTTTATCACTGGAGCCTGCAGGTTCACTACACAGCAGCCTAAACACTATCCTAAACACTATGCGTGTATGTGTGTGTTGTGCTGGAGGATGACATCACGAGTCACGAGCTGTTTATAGCTCATGACTTGTTGTGATGTCATCCTCCAGCATTGAGATATTGTTAATGACTCTACAAAGAAGCTCTAGAGTTGTAGCACTAATGAAAAAGCTGTTCCAGCTGCACACATCTTACCCTTCTAGACATAATCCAAACACTGATTCATTCCCATCAGTAAAAGAGCAGTTTCTCTGAAACTCGAGGCGTACGCGGCACTAATTAACCATAGCATTATGAAAAGGTCCTTTTATTCCTTTTTTTCTTCCTTGGCTCATGGATCTCTTGTACCACTCCTGGGGTTTTTTTTCCCCTCAAAGAATACATTTTCCTGGAATATCAGCAAATGACAGAAGACAAGAACATGTTTTTTATGCTAGTTTTATGCTAATCATCAAAGGATCTCTATCATATTGGTGCGTTTGCTTTGTTTCCTCTACAGTGAAACCTTCAAAGCGCGGATTGAGCTGTGAGCAAGCGCTGACTGATCAGAGTAATTTGTGCTCATTGTCTGTTACTTTGAATCCGCAGGGCAAAAACAACAGTTTATCGTTTAACCGTCTTCGAACAGCATGTTGCCTTTGAGAGGAGTGAGCCATTCTATTCAAAGTATTTTAGATTTGTAAGCTTCTTCAGTCGTTACTTATGTCTATTATTTTGCATGAAGGAAAGCATTACATAGACTGTTAAGTAAGGAACAAACTGTTGTAAAACTTAATGTTACAGCTTTACCTTGGACTGCTACAAAGCGCTGACACTGGAGACTCCTTCCATAAATGTTAAATAAATGTCTCCTTACAGAAAACTCGACCATATCAACGACTACACACATCTGTTTAATCGAGCTGTTGCTATAGAAACCATGTATTAGAATGAGCACATTAATATAAACCTGTGGCTTGCCTTGCAACCGGTACATTTCAGAGTGAATCTTATCCATGCATCTTTTCATTCTCTTGGACGTGTCTTTTGATTTGTGTTGCATATCTGTAACTGTCCCAGTGTGCAGCATGAATAACGTGTCCTTGTGACTATGAGAGTATTGAGGGAAATATAAATCAGCACACTCTGTTTCTTCCCTGTGTCGGGTTCTTCACAGTGGTTTATTTCCAAACCGTCACAGATATTAGACACACTGTGAAGAGATTACATGCTGTTATTATATTTTCATTTCATGACACCTATACTGTTAGCCCAATACCGCATTCAATAAAAATGAATACAATGCTAAATCATTGTTTCCTCTAAAAGGTACTTGTGCATTTTAGAAAACAGCTGTCCTTATTCTGTCTCCTGAAGGGGAGAAATTTTATATCGATGAATACTTTAATTATATTTAGATTTACACCTGCAGTACATAACGTTTGTGACAAACACACCCTGCTTGCAAAATAATTCTAACTAATAACATTAGCTAGCTAAAACAATTTCACAACTGTGTGACAACGGTTACGAATTCCACAAGAAAGGTAAGCCATTTGGTGGCTAACTGGAACAAACCGAAGAAACAGGCTTTTGAAAAACACTTAAACACTTTTTTTTAATCAAGAAGGTAACTTCTCAACACATTTGAATCCCCTTAAATTCAGGTGCTCTTGCATCCCTTCATCTGTTTTAGCTTGGGTTCAGTTAATCTCCCTTTTTGCTCATCCACTCAAATTGTAAAGTTCATAGCAAAGAAAACGTTTACCGGTACTGTTCACGTTTAACCTCCAGGACTCTCCTGTGATTAAGAAGAGGGTTGAGAGAGCATGAGAGAAAGCAAGATTTTAATGAAAGGAGGGAAGATAGTCCTTGCAATTCATGAACAACACAAAAAGGATGAAAGAGACTTGGAAAGAGTGAGTATAACAACAATTTCCCAAAAATAATGAAGCTTGTGTTTATGTCTCACCTTGAACGAGGCTATTTATCACAGAAAGCACACAAACATGATAGTGACAGGAAAAGTGAAAGTTTCGTAATGAAGAGGAACCAATGCCCAGGCTCCATCCAGTCTTGTGTGTGTAAGTGCTCAACCTGCCTCTAATTAAAACATGTGAAGTCAGCTAGCTCTTGTTTACCTTCATTAAAATTAGGAGCTCTGCTTATCAGGAGAAAACATACAGCATTGCGATGCATGAACGCTGTCGCTAAACACCCCCACACCCCTTTATTCTGTCAGGCTAATGGGACACAATGACAGGAGCACTTAATTAGGTTTTATGTTCAGGCTTCCTGGCTGGCTTTATCCCAATCAATACCAGGCTGCCCAATTAAGCATGCTTGCACCTTGTTCCCTGGGTGATGCTGTCACTCACTACAAACACGTTGCTCATCAGTTTACTCAATGAACCGCCATCATTACCTGTGGGTCAGACAAAAAGAACAAACACAGAATAGACACTTTTATTTGTTTTGTTGTGATGCTTAAAACCTTCCAGTAATTCTGAAAGGAATTGTATGGGTCGGAGGTTTTATGTTTTGGTTCATAGATGTCCTTGGCTCAGCGTTTCCCCTCCTTGGCAACCTAAAAGATGCTCTCAAACACAATCTGAACAGTCTCTTTGGGCTCACACAATCACTTTTAAATTGACCCCTGTCCACTACCGAAAACGCCTACAATGGGCAGGTAAGCATCAGAACTGGACCATGGAGTGATGGAAGAAGATGGCCTGGTCACAGGAAGAGGCAGTGTGATGCTCTGGGCAGTGTTCTGCTGGAAAACCATGGGTACTGGCATTCATGTGCATGTTACTTCGACACATACCATCTACTTAAATATTGCAGACCAAGTATACCCCTTCACAGCAATGGTATTCCCTAATGGCACTGGCCTCTTTCAGCGGGATAATGCGCCCTGCCACGCTGTAAAAATTGTTCAGGAATGGTTTGAGGAACATGACAAAGAGATCAAGATGTTGACTTGGCCTCCAAATTCTGAGATCCTCCCAGATCTCAATATGATCAAGCATCTGTTGAATGTGCTGAACAAACAAGTCCGATCCATAGAGGCCCCACCTCGCAACTTACAGGACGTAAAGGAACTGCTGCTAAAGTCTTGGTGCCCGATACCACAGGATGCCTTCAGAGGTCTTGTAGGGTCCATGCTTCGATGAGTCAGAGCTGTTTAGGTGGCAAAAAAGGGACCTACACCATATTAGGCAGGTGGTTATGGCTGATCGGAGTATGCTACTTCCTATTACATTTGACAGCAAAGAAAAAAAACCTTTTCTTTTTTCAGTCCACAACTTCTATCCTGGATTTTTTTTTGTGTGTGTGAAAGAAAGGGACTGTTAATAATTTGAATGGGGCACCTAGAAAATCAACTTAAGCACTTGTGTAACTCGACTCCCAATACGCGGGACTTTCCTGGTGCAAATATTGACTTTTGGACATTTGGATATCATGTCACCAAGTTGGCAATCTATTTGCACTGAATTTACATTGGGAAAATATTCCTCTCCAAAAAAAAAGTTCACTTTTTTAAACTGACTATTTTGCCACTTTTGAAGAGGGGATCAGGGACAAAATCCTAATACACAACACTCAGAAATCTGACATATGACCGTCTGAGTTGTGTCTGTCCAACAGCCTCTGCCATTCTAACTTACTTTAGGAATCACTTAGTGATCAAACAGACTGAAGTAACAGCTAAAGTCACATCATGTACTTTTTACTGTTCTGGATGCATCATACTTCATCCATAATGGAGCAAAGAGAGGGGCAAGCAGAGCTTCAGCTGATCGTTATTCACAGAAACGAAGAAATCTGTCACCAAAGTAGAAGAGAGATGTATCAACCTGTCAGTACAGTCCGTATGTGTGTGTGTGTGTGTGTGTGTGTGTGTGTGTGTGTGTGTGTGATGAAGAAAGATGGAGAAATAGAGGGCAGACCAGAGTCCGGGACCATTTATCAAACCTGTCTGACTCAATTGGTTTGGATGGATGTAGAGGTTTGGTGCTTTAATGGACAACAAATAAATACAAACACCAACAGGCAGAAGAACATCACCCACTGATGAAATGTTAAAGCAAATTGTAGTTAATTGACTGGGGAGAAAGATGCTGTGAGGATTAAGGAGGAAGAAGCTATGGATGGTCAAACTGTGTGTGTGTGTGTGTGTGTGTGTGTGTGTGTATATATGAGTGTGTTCACTACCAATTCTAGTTGGAATTAATATTTTCCACAATATTAAAACACCACATTTACTTGAGAGGGGGCTTGACTGTTATCTGATGAGATGAATCAGAGAGAGGAAAAAGTGCTAAACCAAAGACTTATAAAAAGTGAAGCTAAAACGTCTCCAAGGCTGCTCTCCTAGCAGCTAGGCCCTCTAATCTCTAGCTGTGGTACAATTTATAACCCCACCCATTCCCATATTCATGCAGGAGAAATTTAATTTTTAATTATTATTAAAAATATATTATTTAATTAGTTAATTTTGGCCTTGAATGCCATTTCATAGTTTTTGAATGTATTTACAGACAAAATGTTTCAGCATGACATACCGTCTTTACATCTAACTGTCAGGCAGCGCCACTGGACTTAATAAGTGTCCTTGCTTGAGCGGATAGCACTCAAGAATAATGGACCAAGGTCATAATCACACGCAACTGAGACATAACTTTGTGTAACACCAGTATGTAGAATTCTATTGGTCAGCTGCTGTAAGACTCCCACTGTCAGCAGTACTGATTCATACTTAAACAATGGCGTTTGCCAGATTCCTCCTCTTCTTCTCTCAAGTTCCTCTCAGAGCTCATTTTCACAAAATATCAGCATGGTCAAACTTCCAATAACCTTTCTTCTGCTAATCTCTACCAGAGGACCATCCATAAATTTCTGTCTCCTAGGTAGACACACAGAAAACCTCTTCTCAATTCCTGGATGAAGTGTGTGCCAGTCCAGCCTGAGGACTCATTGTCCTAATTAACTGAATGAAAGAGACACAGAAGCAGATGGATGAAGGAACATGGCAAATGCAGTGGGATTGATAATTTAATAATGTAGCAACAATTACCAAATGTTCTGCAACAGCCTCTGCTGTTACATAAAAACTGTAACTCCCTTTTCTCCATGCACACACACACACACACACACACACACAATGCAAAGATAAGGTCTGTGTCACCTAAATATCTCTAACTGTGCTGCTCCATTAGTGACAGTCGCAGCGCACAAGGACAAGGTGAAACGAGGAGCTGGAGAAAGAAATAGAAAGTAATGAACAGGCTCACTATGACAGATTTGATAATAACAGGACCAGAAAGAACAAGAGTAAAAAAAAGGAGAGAGTACATGGAAAGCACAATAAAAGCAACAAACAAAATAAAATATGAATAAGGAGAGCACATGGGACATTCAAACAAACCAAAAGGCTCAAAGAGGTGAAAGAAAAGAGGACTTCAGATGTAAGGATTAATAAGGGGCTCAGAAGATCAGAACAGGGCAGGGAATAAACTCTCCAGTGGAGTGAGACAGAAGGTCCCTGAGCCAAGAGAACCAAAAACACTTCATTTTTTTTATGACACCACTGGACTCCTCTTTTCTGTCAGATTTGAATGAATGCCATGGCTGCCATTTACAAACATTAAACCGAATGAGTGACGTTTCTGTGTTCATGAACCTCAGAATAGAATATTAAATTGACTTCAAATAAAACTATGTAGAAATTAAATTTCTCCAGGAGTTAACCAGAGTCAAAAATGCAGAGTCAAAACCTGGCAACATAATCACAAGTGGCTTTCTGTTACAGTTTCTATTAAATTCTCTTATTGTCTCTATTAGTGTCTCTTTTAAAGTCTCTGATACTCTCCCTATTCCAGTCTCTATTACATTCTCTCTTACTGTCACTATTACACTATTATTCTTTTTTTACAGTTTCTAATACACTCTCTATTCCAGTCTCAGTCATTGCCACTATTAGTCTCTGTTACAGTTCCTGTTACTGTCTCTTTTACAGTCACTATTCCCGTCTCTGTTACAGTCCATACTACTGTCTTTTTAGTTTCTTTTGTAGCCCACATTACTGTCTCTTTTAGTTTCCATTTTGGTCTCTATTACAATCCCTATTACTGTACTTTATTATGCTTTTATTAATACTGATGCTGTGTATGTGAGAGATACACACAGAGAGAGAAACAGAGAGAAGACAAAGAAATACAGAGAGATCATATGATTTCTCTCTTGGCTCACCTGCTGGTGATTTTTCTATTATGTAAATATCATGATTCAATTGGGAGAAGAATTAAACAATTAAATTATCTCAGAACCTGAAAATAAATCTTTAAACAAAATAACAATTTACACCGATCATCCTGTTCAAAAGTTTACATCCCCCTGGCTCTTAATGTATCGTGTTGCCTTCTTGAGCATCAGTGAATGTTTGTACATTTTGTAATAGTTGTGCGAGTCCCTCAGTTGTCCTCAGTGTGAAAAGACAGACCTCAAAATCAAGTAGCCACTGATGAAAAGGGCTCAAATATGTAGAAGATGCTGAAAAAGTAAAGAATGTGCAGGACCTGGAGAATTTTTCTGAAGAACAGTGGGCAGTTTAACTGCTCAGGACAAGCAAGGGACTCATGAACAACTATCACAAAACATAAAAACAGTCACTGACCATCCAGGTAACATCACACAGTATTAAGAATCAAGCATATGTAAACTTCTGAACTGGTTCATTTGTGTAAATTCAATAATCATGCAGGATTACACAACCCTTTGATTAAGGATTATATGTAAACATCTGCTATGTGAAATAGCTTATCTTATTATTATTTTATTATAATTCATCATTTTATTATTTGCAGATTCTGCAAGGCATATGTAAACTTATGACCCCAACTGTATATAGTACAAAGAAAAGAAAAGAACAAAAAACAAAATGTACACTGTAACAAAATGTTAAGAAACAAGTCAAATTCTGACAGTAACATACACTTTCCCATTAAAATGGTACTATACTAAGGAAGCAATACAATCGAGTATGCTGCCGTGTTCCATCTGAGAATGTTCTTCGAGATCTATGGGATGGTACTAATATTAGGGAGAACTTCTTGTTCAAGACAGAGGTCTCACCACTTGGTTTGATTCTATATCAGGATGCCTTTGAAGTAGTAAACCTTCAAAGGTATGGCAAGAAAAAACACAAGATATTTACATTGTCTCCCACTCTTCCTGACATTTTGCCATAGAACAGGTCAAGCACTGATCCTATACAACTTGTTCTTCTTTGTAAAGGACAGGATTTCAAATATTTTGATCAAGATTTAGTCATGGGCCCCCTGGTCAAAGACCTAAAAAATCTTGAGGTCAGTGGCACTGACTTGCCTGATGCAACAGTCTGCAAAGAAACCTTGTGTGCCATTGCACGTGACAGCCTAAGTTCACACAACATTAGGAGCTTTGCTGAGAATTTCAGCAGGAGTTTGCATTTCTGCAGATACTGTGAATTTGACAGAAACACATTTGAGACAGACTGCACAGTCATACAGAGATCATGCTCAGAGCAATGATGGGGATTCCACTTTTAGTGGAGATGTCAAATTTGACTCTGTGTTCAATGAGCTTACTTACCTCCCTGTCTTGGCCACGATCTTTTTTTGAAGGTATTGTTTCATCTGATCTGGCATTGTACATCAAGCATCTTGTCAGAGTAGACAAACAGTTTACGTATCTTGAGTTGAATCGCCGCTTAAATCAGTTCCATTATCTTGGTAATGATGCCAACAACAAAACTTGTGAGGTTAATCCAGAGACTGAGAAGCTTGGTGGGCATGCTGTGCAAAACTGGTGTTTGCTCAGAATGTTGCCAGGCTTGACTGGAGAGAAAAAATAAGTCTACGTCATAACGAGAGAGTTGATTTGTGCACCGGCAATTTCCACTGGCCAGACAGGCTATTTAAGAGTTCTTATTGATGAACATTTGTATTTCAGACAGCGCATGTTTCCTGATCACCCAATGAAGCCCAAGTATCATTACATCTGTGATTATCTAGAGCTTATTGTGCACTTAGGGCCACTCATACATCTGTGGACATGACAATTTAAGAGGAAACATACATACTTTAAACAGTGTGCAAGGGAATTGCATAACTTTAAGAATCTTTCCTCAACTCTTGCAGAGAGGCATCTGCTTTTTCAGGCTTTTCTGAGTGCTGGCAACCTCTTCCCACCTGCTGTTGTAGTAGAGAAGAGTTTTTCTTGGAAGACTACAATGACATCAGAGAATCAGTTGCACATTATGCTTTTGAGCTGAAAAACACTCTCATAGCCCATGAAGTGACTGTAAAGGGTACAAAATACAAAAAGAAAATGTTCATTGATTGATGATGATGATGAGGAGGGGCTTGTCATGGAAAAAAAAAGTAATACTCATCCATTTTATTACTGAGAAATTTCTGGCTGTTTGTCTCCCAAATATGTGTGTTCCTGCCTGACACAAAGTCATAAAAGCTACTGCTGTGTTAACCAAGACAACCTGCTTGATTACTATCCCCTGTCTGAATACACTATGGGTGGCATGGCAGTAATAGTTCTCCACCATTCTTTCCTCTCAGTGTAGGTCAATGTCTACTTTAGTAATCTGGGGCATCAAAGCATTGCCAAATCTTTCTGAAGAGACTCAATTGCAACTAATTCCTAGGCTTCAGTGTTCTGGCTTAGAATCAAAGGAAGACCTGAAATATGTATGGCAGGAAGACATGGCTGAACTCAGCTGTTATTCGGCTCCAGAAGCTGTTGGATACGTCAGGTAATGCAAATGTGACTCAATGTGAGATTCAAGGCTTGAAATGAACACTAGCCAAGAGCTAACACTGTGTGCAGAAGTTTTTTTTTAATTCTACAAGCCACTCTGTCAGGTCGCCATCTTTTAACAGTCATTCACTAATGTGTTCTTTTTCTTTGTTTCAGAGACGGAGATGATCACTCTAGATCTCCAAATGCTTCCAAGCCCCATGCCACTCTCCAGCTCCTCACTACTAGGAAACAGTTCACCACTATCCAGTCCATCACCCTTGCCAGCCACTTCACTGTCTATTCTGTCAGACTAGAACAGCCCAATCAGCACAAGTTTTCCATCCCACATATCCAAAACATGGCCAGAAATTTTCAAACTGCCAAGGGACTGAATGCCACTGGAAATCCGTTCAGCGATTGCCAATGGCAAGAGACCAACCCTTGTAGAGTGGCGGCAGATGGTGAGAGTGCTGGTAGACGAAATAAGAAAACATTAGGCTAACCCCACACGCCCCCAGTGTCTCACAGTTTGTCAAAATATCATGAGGCAGTATCCCCAGATTTTGGCTGATGTTTTTGCAGATGGCTCACTTATGGCTGGTGGTCATACTACGCTCCTTACTCAAGTGAAAACTTGCATTGAGAACTCAAACCGTGACCGCACGTTTGCACCCCACCGAGCCTCAAGGTGCTCCGGATCCAGCTCTGGACACAAGAGGGGGCCTATTGACACATACGGATGTACTAGATTTCAGCCAGGACTCCCACCAGAAGAGACTGATGCTACTGTGGAGCAAAAATGCCAAATATTAGGGGAGATATACAGACAGGAAAGTGCAGGTGTTGTTGAAAGAGCAGATGTCTGTACTATCATGCAGACCACATTCTGTCTACAGCGTCATCATATAAATGCAATTCCAGCTCCTGCCACTGAGGCTATCAGAAGCAAATGGCCTTACCTCTTCAATCAGAGGTGCATCTATGCTCATCTTGAGCTTCTCACAGACCTTAACGTGCTGCGTCTCCTGGAGCTTGATCATACAATACTTCCGGAGCAACCCTACCAACAAAGATGTCCATACTGTCCTCTCCCAGGGTGAGGACGCTGAGGCGGCACTTAATGTTATCCAGCTGCTGATGGCTCACTTCAGAGACCACAGATGGGCTCATCCTTCTTACAGACATTAGTTTGTTTCTTGTCTTTCTTCATTTATATTGCATTGAATTGTCGCATTGAATTGTTGCCATCTTAAAAATCATCTTATGAAACTAATATTCTCACTAGTTTTACTGTCTGTGCCCTACAGTTGTTTGCCACAGTGGCTGATGTCGAGAGGACCCTCACCCTATGTGACTCCTCGTCTAAGTCTGTGTCCGAGTCTACTGCTCGGTATGTATTCAGTGAATTGACATATGTATATTGTACATCAGATGAAATTTTCAAGTTATCTGTATTCCAGCAAAACATGAATGTTCTTTCAAGTAGAGATATTTACACAAGTCAAGATGCTTTCTGAAATTACTCTAATTTCACGTTTCAGGTGGAACAGAGCATGTGACAGCAGGACGCTGGATGATCAGCCCTGAGGATCATGTCATATGTGAGGGCATCCACCCTGTGATGATGCTTGCTGCCCTGTTTTCAGTATACTACATCTTTAACCTACAGTACCAAGAAGAGGCTGCCTGCACACTTGAATTCATTCAAAGGTAAGGCTTGTGTTGCACAATTGTCCTTCTCTCTCTCTCTCTCTCTCTTCACATTCATCATGTGCATCTTAAAACCTAACTTCATGACCACTTCATATAGTGGCAGACTTTATATATTTATATCCAACCTCTAATCTCAGACTACTGCGTTTTTCAGGTGCTTCATTGGAATCAACTTAGAAAAAAGGACAAGGGCAGGCAGGGCAAGATCGTCTCTGGCAAGGAGAGTCATTCAGAAGAAGAATGTCACAGTCAATCCCCATGTCTCCACTTTTCTGAAGAACCTCACAGACTTTGAGTGGAATTTCATTTTGGTCAGTGAGCGCTCTCTACCCAGGAACTTAACATCAATGCGTCTTGTTCAATGGGCCACTAAATAAGCTATATTAGACTTCAAAAATTTGGGTATTCCTGCTGTAGAAGACTTCAGAAAAATTACTATTTATGTAAACAAGAAGAGAACATTGTCCCAAGGCAGGAGTGCTCTTGTAGATATGATCAGTTTTGCCTTTTAAGGTTATTGTGTATAAAATGGTCAGCAGATTCTGGGCAGACCCTAGATCAGTTCTATTCTGAGAGGACTTTAAGCCTCCTCTTTATGTTAACAGACCTGTTTAAATTAATTTAGAAAAGCTTGCTTTGAAATGCTGAGTTAAGTTAAAACCGTTGAGTCTGAATTTGTGCAGTGTATTTCACTCTTGTGGAAATTTCTGGTTACTGCACACGTTTATTTCATGTCAATACTTGGTTTCCCCATGCAATGAAACTGCAGGGCTCCTACCCTCTGTCCCTCACACACAATATCTCAGACACCACTGTTCGAATTTCTCACTGTTTTTTAGGGATGTATCTTGCCAATGTGTTGTGAAATGTATAGCGATTTAATATTATATATTATATAATATTATTATAGTGATTCATCTGATGGAGGCACTCGTCAGACAACACAAACAAACAAAAAAAAAAAACCCACCAGAAATATTTTTCATATTTTTCAGTTTCTGTGAAAGTTGAAGTCTCTCTCCTTGTAGATTATTATGTGTGATGGATTGTGGTTCTTTATCAATCCCACTGACAAACTGTGCATTTTGTATTGAAAATGCAGTGATAGTCGCAGTGGCGAGATGCATCATTCTCCCATGTTTATTAAAAAGTTGACTGGCGTCTTTGCATTTGATGAACGAATGGATAACTGCCATGTTATGCATACCTGAAATTTCCAACTGTAATGGAAAAACCTCTTCATTTGCATAAAAAATTAAGTATTTCGGTTGGTGCTGCCTTTTTTAAATAAATGTTGGGTTACATAATTGATCTTATATTTTGTAAGTATCTTCTTTTCCATACAATGTTTTTATTGCTGCATTTTAGTTAACTAAATCATTCAGTGAGGATATGTGTTGTATCAGATTGAAATTGCTAATCAAGGTTACAGTAAAGGCAGTGATTAATTCACAGCAATTAGCTGTCATCAATACCGCCAGTAATTTGCTCTAATTACAAAAATGACTACATGGTACTGTATTTGGGATTATGGTGAAATTTCATTGTTAATGCAAAAACAACAAGAACAGCAACAACAACAACAACAACATTGTACTGGCTACCCTGCTGCCAAAAGTATGTAAACTCAATAAAATGCAGCACTATTTCATGTTTAATACATGGTATTATAAAAGTAATAAATTGTAAATTAAATTTAAAGTAGACAAACTGTAGAAAAAAATAATGTACTGGCAAGTAGTGCACTGTAAAATCAAGAAAATACAGTAATTCAGTGCATGGTATTGTTACAGTAACATACTGTAAAGTAGATTATTGTAGGAAAACTGTAAAATTTACAGTAAACTACTAGCAACCCTGCTATTTTACTGTTAATCTACATATCAAGGGTATCAACCTTAATCCAGTGTCCACTATATGTCCAGTAGGGCTTCAGTGCCCTATGTAGTGTACTTTATGTCAGTAGGGAGCATAGTGGCTGTCAGCTCCCTAATCCCTTTATATATTCCTTTTACACATCCCTTGTAAAAGTTGTGTACATATATAACGCATTACATTAATAATACATTGCATTAATGCATTTATACTTATATTTACCACATGGTAAGTGACACGTAACCTATCCAAGGGAAATCTTCCAAATAAAAGAGACTGCAAGTCAGATCACTGTCGTTGCGTGTGAGCGCGCGCGAACCAGAAGTCTCCATTACGCACGAGATCAATTTCCCTCCCTCTCTCTCTCTCTCTCTCACACACACACACACACACACACACACACGGCTAAAGGAGTGAATTCATGTTCATAAGGGATTATTTTAAGGTTTAATATAACTATAATATAAATTTGAAGACAAATTCGCCTTTATTTGGAGATGACGTTTTTACCTGCCTGCGCGCGCGACTCGTCAGCAACCGCCACCACAATAACACTAATCAAGACGAGGCGCCTTCTTTTTTTTTTTTTCCGTCCTTATCTCCATAAATTCACATGCTGAGAATGAATCCTCGGTGTAAATCTGTCCTGGGAGTGAATATGAGTTTATTTATCCTCGTCATTTCCTCATGTCCTAACTCTGCGTCCGCGTTTTACTTTCCTGTTAGCCGCGTTGCTAAACCTGCCCTCACACAACTTTACCTCAGAGCACCTTGGAAAGGAACCGCCTCCTAATTTACATAACCACGCCCCACCTCGTCTCTGATTGGTCGATCGCCAAGCGTGTTAATCCAATGAGAGCACGCGCTACAGAGTTAATATGCGAGCTACAAAATAATATGCGATAAATGCATAATATTAATTATTATTATTATTATTATTATTATTATTATTATGAATGAATTATTTTCACTTAAAGTATATGATTCTGTTGCATACATATTACTGCAATACTGCTGTAAACATTTATTTATTTATTTATGCAAACAAGCTCTCATAAATGAGACTACTATTATCATGACTGTTAATGACTACAATATTCAATCACAGTTATGTTCTTCTGTACCATTCAGTATTTATTTTATATTTTATTACAGTCCCACAATTGCTTCAAAAATTTCTAGGGAATATTTTTATGATAATATATATATATATATATTTATATATATTTTAATATGAATACATTCCCATAATGTTATTTTCTTTAAATTTGTTCTACTGCATTACTATCACACACATTTTCTAATGCAATGAAATGATTCAATATATGGTGTTATTTGTTAGACAATATATTCATCGAATAAAATTTGTTATGAGTTTTTGTTAAAAAAAAAATCAATTTTCTGGAAGTGAACACACAGACTAAAATGATTTTGGGGTATTATGGTGTCAGTTTTATTTCACTACAGATGCATGTATAATGCAAAAGAGTTTCTTCAGATTAATATGATAAAACAGTTCGCTTCAGGCTTCAGATCATCCAGAGTCCAGAACTCGAGGGTTCAATGTCAGTAACTTCAGAGATTCAGAGGTCTCAAAGACTAAAGTTAAAAGAAACACGCATTTACTGCCAAGATTTTTAATACAGAAGATCACAACCTATTGATTTATTCTCCTACTCGACACATTTTGTGTTTAATCTTCATAAATTTCTGTAGAACCAGTGACTAATGAACTTGCTGTGATGATCAAAGTGAAAGTGTTTAACAGAAATACTCACTAACAGTTACAGATTATTTCAAATTCAATGGTGGCTATGTAAAGGAGGTCACTACCAGGAATTTTACATTTAAAAAAACATACAATTTATTAAACAATACGCCAGGTTTGTTAAGTCCCTACCAGCTTTGCACACTATTTGGGAATGATTTTCACCCATTCTTCCTGAGAGATTTGCTCCAGGTTCTCCAGGTTGGTTGGATGCTGTTTGTTGACTGCAATTATCAATGCCACAGATTCTCAGTGGGAATCAGATCTGGACTTGGACTTGGCCCTGACACTTGTAGAACATTCATCTTTCATTCTTCATTCAACTTGACACTGTAGAATATTCATCTTTTTTATTTTAACCACCGCTGCATTGTTTTGGCCTTGTGTTTGGGACCATTGTCTTGCTGTAAGGTGAAGTTTTTCCCAACCTTTTGTTTTAAGACACTGAAACAGGTTCTCTTATAATATCCCCCTGTATTTTGCTCCATCCATACTCCCTTCAATTTTGACAAGAAGCCCAGGTTCTGAGGATGAAAAAAATCCGCTGGGCATGATGCTGCCACCACCATATTTCACCCTAGGGATGGTGTTATTTGAGGTATACAGAATGTCCAACCTCTTAGATGTAATTTTACACCCATATTCATAAGTTATGAAATTCTATGACCTTATCTTTAATCTCCATAGAATGCTCTTTAGTCTTTTTTCTATCTCTCTTTTCATTTTCATGCCTTTCCTTGAGACTGACAGTTTCTTCACTGACACTTCAACTGAGGTGTTTTTTTGTTCAGAAAATAGGAGCTGTTTTAATATTGAACAGGCGAAGGACAATTCTAAGTCAAGTGTCCTTGTTAAGACAATATCTTTCATCTGGAGCTTTCAAAACCTGGAGGGTTGAATACTTATGCAAGCAGCATCATTGTATGCTTCTCTCTTCTTATTTCCTAACAATCAGTTTCCTCTCAAAGCTCACAATCAAACACTTCATCTAAATGAGCAGCAATTATTTCAGCAAACTAAATGTGATGTCTGTTTCACAAACAGTTCACACAACTCTATCCTACTGTGAAATCTCTATCTAACTTTTCGACAGGGAAGACTATAAGATTAATGCATTTAATAACTATTCACTGGATGTTGTGACATTACAGAATTTTGATAAACATAATAAAAGTTAGCAATAGCCTGCCATTTTTTTCTCTACAAAGTATCACTGTTAATATAATTTTCCTATAAATATTTCCCTTTATACCACAGCAATTCATCAATGATTACAGTTTTTATTTATTAAAGAAATGCAATGTCATACTTTTTCTTTACAGTTATAATTAACATTGTGGAACGTCCACAAAGCAAGTTCCTATTATCACTTACATTATACCAGATTTTAGCAGCCATTCCCTCATCAGCCTCTCTGTTTCCTCTTTCTTGAAGTTAATAATTTAAAAAAATCACACATTCAGCTTGCCATTTTATAGAGAAAGCAAGATGCCACTTGCTTTGTCCTAAATCATTTTCAGCTTTACCTCTCACTGACAATAGAGACTCCTTCCATAAATAAAAATCTCCTAAAATTATCAATAATTACATGCCATTGATATGGAGCATGCCTGGGTAAATTGTTTAACATACTAGACATTATAGAAAATGAAACAACACCATCTGACAAATCATCATCAAGAATTCAACAGTGCTGTGGTATAATAGGAAAAAAAAAGGCATGTAAAGCAAGGACATCTGTAGCTACAGACAAAGGGCCTTATTCTTCAATCTTTGAGTAAAGTTGTATGTAAATGTTTGCATAAGGCAAATTGAACTAAAAAAAAATTAAGCTGGATTACAAGAATCACAAAAGTTTCGTAAATGCTGATTTCTTTGTATTTGCATGTATATGCTGAGAAAAGGCAATCACCCGTAAAATTACACAAAACTACATAAAAAGGCCAAGTTTCCAAGTGGAAAGCACAAAAAAGGGTACTAAGCAGCTACTAAAAAAGAAGAATTTCTCAGAAGCAGAAGTTGAAATATAGAAATACAGAAAAACCAGGTAAAAAAAAAAAAGGTATTACTGCTAATAAAAAATTGGCCAAACCATGGCAAAGCTTTTTAAAGATACTGTGGCAAACAGAATTCGACTTATAAGACACCTTTCATCATACCAGCCTCTAAAAAAAAAATCACATCATCCTCTAAAATTTTGTTGCCTCCTAAGGGCATCATGTGCTAACTTTTCCAGTAATATCAATTCTGCTATTTACATTCTCATTCTCATTCTCATTTATAAATCGAAGCCAATCTGCTGGTAGATAAGCAGTTCAGAATGCAGGGAGTGCCTCAGGGCTCTATATTGTGCCCTGTCACATTGTATTTTCTCTCTGAGAGAACACTGTAAAACTCTGTGACACCTAATCAGGAGGTGCTGTCTCAGAAAGGGCAGGGTTACGGACCTTACTTTCCTCCCTAACATCCCCTCTCCTGCCTTACTGTCATGTTTCTTCCAGTCCAGCTTCTGTAGGTCACCGTGTTTTTAATTCTAAGCTGGCTTCTTTTCAGAAATGATTTATGGCTTTATGTTAATGGTGGATTAAAATGCAATTTAACTGACCTCTAGGGTAGGAGAAGGTCTTTAAGATTTTGGACAGCGGGATCGAGACTTTGCACTTATTCACAGTGAACCTTGATGAGTTACTATGTTTAATCCCCTTGCTGAGGCATGAGCTCCTGAATCAATACCTTTGTATGATTGAGCAAGGATGAGAAAGATTGTCAATCACATTTACTTTCTTCCTGAGCTTCAGAAGGTTTTTTGTTCTGAGGAAATGCAAATGCCCAGGAGATGTTTTTACAGACAAAAGGCAAGTCAAGCTCTGTCTCGTCTGTGGCCCTACATGGATCTCTGATTCTTTTAGATAAGAATTATAAAAGAGCAGAGAAGGATCTCTTGTGTGCACTACTGAAAGTGCATTTAAAAACAATTACTCTTGGGGTGCAGTCACTGAATCAGTAGAGGTGATGATTACAATAAGCAAATGCCTGATTTAAGTAATATCTTACATACATTTTTCTTAAGATTAGAAATTAGAAACTAGAAATTAGAATTAGAAACAAGGTGCTTAATTAATTAATACATAAAGTCCTTTAGTTATAATCAATGACTTTTTTTTTTTCTCCAGTTAATTACAATTAGCCAGCTTTATGGATGCTTCACACCCAAGCCCAGTCATTTTTTTCTAGCTAGCATTGTTTTTGTACATTTTGTAGGATTAGCTAGCTAACTTTTTTTGGGAACAGCTTCCGATTTTAGCAAGCTAGTTTAATTTTGTGCATAGTCTTTAATATCAGCTAGCTTTGATCAAGGATTTTTCTTCTAAAAATAGCTAGCTAGAGTTGTTTGGGGTGGACAGCTAACAGACTAGCTCATACTATTGGATTGGGATATTTCAATATCATTAGCTAGCTAACTGACTGAATATTAGCTAGATAACTGACAGAAACAGCTAACTGGCTAGCTTAAACCATTACATGATTTTTATGAACTTCTATTAATTCTCCTTAAAACATTTTGTCCACTTTGAGAGTGAGTACCACTTATTTTTTTTTTACACAGACTTGCAAACTTTAACAGCCATGAATCGTTCAAGCTATCAGAAAGGGTAGCGTGATGCATTTTCTGAGCAGATAAGGTAAGGGGCAACTTACAACCTTTATAATAATGTGCATAATTTCTTGTTGTAGACAAACCTTTCAAAATGAGCATCTGCTCATCAAGTATGTTAGCATTTAAGTGCTAGCTGTGCTTTCTTCTAGCTAAGGTGAGTTAGCAAGTAGATCGCAGTGGTTTTTGTTATTCCTTATGGAAAACGTAAATATATAAATAAATAATGTAAATAAAATCTGTGCACTTAAAGACTGCTTTTAGAGCCACGGGCTGAAGATGATTGAATGAATGTGAAAATAAATGAATCGCGTAAGAAAATCACACATATACTATATATACATGCACATTTTATAGTGTTACAATTTGAAAACAGACAACTTACAAACACTAGCATACAAACGAGTACAAACGTGTCAATGCAAATAAGCGCTAAATTTATATTCTTTTATTGCGGTGATGTTATTCAATCTCCCAACCCCATCACTAAAACTAGCTTTCTTCTGGAATGTTCTAATTTTTAAGTAGATAGCGAGGAATATTGAGGCATGCCACGGATGCCAAAAAAGCCACGGATGTAACAGTAAATGTATCCACATCTATGCACTTTGTTGTCAGTAAAGAAAGTAGAGAAGCTCGTTCCAAGCAGAAATGAGTTCTGACAGGCTTTCAGCTAATCATATTAATGAAAGGAAAATTCGGGCTCACTTTATTATGATATTATACAAAAGTGCTGCCTCAGCACTTATGTTCTCACATTGAATACAGTGTACATGTATGGAGGGTTCCCCCCCTTCCCCCAGACATTACATTGTAAACTAAAGCCCACACCAATATCCAGTATAACACAGTGGGGAAATAATTCACATTTACAGTAATTAGATACATTGAAAGTGATGTCAGGAAACTATATGAATACCCGTGTCTGATATATTTATGTATAAACATTTATAGTTGAAGCCATACAAGATCTCTGTGTTCCAACATTGCTATTATATCCCTGGCTTTATTATTTTGTTGCTTTTGAATTCCTCAGAGATCAGAAGAGATCCTTCCAGTGGCCCAAACAGAGCAAATGACATTATATAATATAAAAATCCAACTGTTGAAAGCATGTTTTCTTCCCCTTTTTGATTGATTAGTCCAAAACCATCTGGCACTGAACGATATTAAAAATCCACGGAGGGAAACATTGTGAAGAGGCTCGTAAATTACGCACTGGCAAACACTTGCCCAAGGCAATGTGTGCAACAAGCCGAAAACACAATTTCACCCAAGAGCCAAGAAGTGGCTTTAGTCTCAGTCATTGAGTCTTGTTCATTTGGAGGACACTTGGTTATGGAGGCCTTAATAGTGCAAAGATGAGCCAGGTCATGTTCTGATGTTTGTAATGGGGCTGAGAGTATGGTGAAATTGAGAGGGATTCACATAATGATACGTGATTCAGCGCATTCTGGGTTCTCTGAACTCATAGTGCCACGTTTAACTTTAATTCAAACTTGAAGCAGGGAAAGAAATGATTCTTTGCTCAACAAACTGTACTTATAAAATTCAGTCACTTCTATTTAATCTACTTAATGTAAAATAGTATGTGCAATGCAGAAATGTAATTATTTTCTCAACTCAGAGAAATATGTTGAATGAAAGAACTGTGTGAATGAAATGTCCAGTCAAATTCAAGTTAGTCCAACTTATTTTTCAAATCTGATGTCATATCCTGCCTGCTATTTTACAGATCCATACAGCATCGAGCTTCAGAGCACTGTCTCAGGTAAACTAAAGTTAGATAAAAAAAACTTGCTAATTTACTTGTCTGATAGAGGTTGCTGTTTTGAGTTTTCTGGACACGATTACTAGTTTTGAACACTTCTATCTTTTTCACCAATAAGATATGGAGGTATGCTAGCTAAGGGGTTATATAGCTTGCTTGATAGTAATAGCTGTCTTAAGTAGATGAGTGGAGTTAGTTAGCCATTTGAACCATTTTTAATGCCATTTGAAGCTCTGTTTTTCGCAGCATTGCTGCTTTGGGAAAAATTCCAGAACATACTGCACGTAATTAAACCAAAGAAACTATTGAAGTCTCTGTTGATGTCTCCTTGCTTTTTACCTCCTTTTCTTTAACTTAGCAGATTTAGTGCTTAGTGAAGTGGTGGGTCAGTTTTCTATTACAGACAACAAGTGATTCACTTTAACTCAATTTTCACTGCTTCATGGTAGTTATAAGGATACTAATTGATTTCATCAATTAATTACAGTCGAGCTCTTTGTCACGGTCAGTACTGTCCATTTTCATACAACTCCATGTGTCTAACTATTCCGTTATAGTGCTTCCTGACTGTCACTGGTTTTTAATTTAGCTGTCATCGTGTCTTCGTAGCAGTGTGACTGAACAGCTGTGACGATTTCATTCCACCCCACAGACTTACCCACTTTGCTGTGTCAGATCTAATCAGGCTCCTGCTGTGTTTCAAATGTGCTAGAAAAAAGGCACTTCATTTGAACGTTAGGTCTCTGCTATAATCTTCGATCTCATCTGGTTGTCATTAGGCTCCTTGTAACTCCTTAACGGCAACAGTTTGGAGTAGTAAAGACCCACTCAAACTGGACAACTGAAGACTGGAAAAAGAGGTGATTTTTTTTTTTAATCTTCAACTGTACTGTGTGGGTGAATCTGTGCCTCAGATTCCTGTTCTTTCTGACAGGAGTGGATCCCAATGTGGTCTTCTCCTGTTGTAGCCCATCCACCTCTAGGTTCGATGTTTTGTGCATGCTGACATGCTTTTCTGCTCACCATGGTTGTAAAGAGTGATTATATGAGTTACTGTATCCTTCCTGGCAGCTTGAACCAATCTGGCCATTTTCCTCTGACCTCTTTTATTAACAAGGTGTTTCCACCCACAGAACTGTCACTCACTCAATGGTTTTTCTTTTTCGCATCATTTTGTGTAAACTCACAAACAACTCTGTTGTGTGTGAAAAACCCAAGAGATCAGCAGTTTATGAAACATTCAAACCAGCCCATCTGGCACCAGCAACCATGCCATGGTTAAAGTCACAGAGATCTTTTTCCCATTCTCATGTTTGATGTGAACATTATCTGAAGCTCTTGAACTGTATTTGCATGATTTTTATGCATTGTGCTGCTGCCACATGATTGGCTGATTAGATAACTGTATGAATATGCAGGTGTACAGGTGTTCCTTATAAAGTGGACAGTGAGTGTATAGTATCATATCTGCTTTGTGAAGAATACGCACACTTGCTGTGTCAAACACATTTGAACGAATGCACTGCATGTCTAAAACACCTTAAAATGAGTTGCACTGGATGACTGTATGTTGCCGAATCTTAACTATCTATTACGGAGTTACTCTAAAAATTCACTAGATAGTAGCCTATAGCACAAGTCAAGTGTTGACAAGTGTTTGCAACATTTATCATTTTCAAATTGTGTGTGTGTGTGTGTAAAAAAAGTACAGAAGTTTTTACTCATACCCAATTTTACTCAGTGTTTTAAAACTATGTAGATTGGAAATTAGAAATAGAAATTGCATTAGAAATTAGAATACATTGTGTCCCAGCTAGCAATTCAGCTTGATAGATTCTACCAGTGCTACCACACTCATCCAAATCCTGTTTTTAACTTTGTGTGTACAGTATTTGTGCATATTATAAATAATATTCATAATGAAACTCAGAAAAATACTTGAGATGTATTTTATTTGAAAATAATTTCAATAGACTTTACACTCCATATGTATAGTTTAAGATTAACATCAATCTTTAAAAGAAAGTTAAGTGTAAAATTAACATCAATCTTTTCATATGAGAAAACAAAGAAATAATAATAATAATAACAATAATAATAATAAAAGATAGAGAAAATAGATTATATTATAATGGAGAACCAACCAAAAACATTATTTATTTATTTTTAATTGCTTAGCCTTCTTGAATCAGGAATACATTTAACATAATTGTAGGTAGCTGTTCTTGTATAAAAACATCCTGTATTTATGGTTGTTATTTGCCTATGGAGCATTTCAACGAGGTAAAGAAAGCTACGGTCCTTTCCAAAAGCATTTTCCAGTAGTCCAGTAGGACTGTTTTTTTTTTATTGTAAAAACAAAATGACCATATTTCTGAGTCTCCCAAAAAAAATTAACAAATAAGAAACCAAAATTAACAATAAATGATTTATTGTCTTTACCCTTTTCCTTTGCATAAAAATGTGAGGAAACTGTGTTTTCTTTTTTTTTGAGGCGGACTTGAAACTTTTAGCTACCTGAATTGACTACCTGATGTATATCATGTGTGTTTATACCAGAGAGACGGTGAAGGTTTATCGTAGTTTGGATGCTTAACCTTCTTAGTGGAAAGGTGGGAAAAAATAGCTTTTATAATGTGGAATGGCATCTCAATGACATAAAAGAGGCACCCAGTGCATAATTCTTTGCACTTTTTATTGAATGATGTTTACCGTCAACTGGATATGTTCTAGGAACAGCAAAGTCACTTCCTGCTCTCATGAATATTAGTTTAAAATGGTGTAGAGACATTTTTTTAACCTGAACTGTTAAAACATAATGTACAAAAATGTGCACAGTAAAATGTGGATAATAAACACTTTGTATTATAATGCAAGTACATGCCTTTCACCGTGATTATCCCATAGGCCCTCTATTAATACATAAACATAATCATAGTGAGTATGAGCTGCATGAGTAACATTATGCTTGGAAAATATGAACTGAGTATATGTGCCACATACTGTAGATTACATATAGCATCAAACATCTGGATAAAACAGAATAGATTATCTTAAAATTTATATGAAGAAAAAAAAATGAGAGTAGGATTTGCTGATGTTAGATAAAGGCGATGAGCCACAGATGGTGTTCATGTCTGCAGTTAAAATGTATTAAACTATTTATAACATTACAAACAAAACACCACACTGACTAACCTTCATAGGTAGAGCAGATGAAGTTGAGTGTGTAGCTCTGAGGCAGGCTGAGCCACTGCTGCTCTCCTTCAGACTGCACTGCTCCGGTTCTCTCCTCATTGCTGCAGTCTTCGAACCCTGTCCCATTCCCCGGAGCCCAGTTCTGGTAGCAGATAATCTCTCCAGTCACCCAGTACCAGAAGCCCAGAGCGCAGGTGTGACGCAGGCCGAGCCACACGTGTTCAGTGGAGGCGTTTTGAGCCACTTCCTTCACCCAGAGCTGCATCTCCTCAGTGCGCACTGACACCAGGTCATAATGATTGTTCCTGCAGTATTTCAGAGCTGCGTTCCAGGTCAGATTATGCTTAATCAGGATCAGTTTATCTGGACATACAAGAGGAAAAAAGTTGTAGTATAATTATGCATTCAGACATCTTCACCGTTTATAATGTATACAGTATGAAATTCTGCCGTCAGTGTTATATATCAGACGGACAGTCTTTCAAAAAAAACCACAAAAACATAACTAAAAAGGTGTTGATTATCTTGTGCACTAAGAAATAAATAGACATGTTGAATAAGTGTAATGTAACTCACTCTCATGGCAGATGAATGGGAGTTTTTCTGTGCAGTTCACATCACTCCAGTAGTGTTGCTCAGACACAGACACTGCAGCACAGTTCAAACCTCTACTGGGTTTGTCAGAGCTCCAGTATCTGAATGAGGAATTACTCTGATCTGACCACTTCCAGGAGTTATTAAACAGACCAATCCAAACAGGTAAATCTTTACTCACTCTCCTGATCTCCTCATTCTCAGTTTGGTTCCTCACACTGACCAGATCAGTGTGTTTCTCTCTGCAGTAGGTCTGAGCATCATACCAGGTCTTTGCCTCATTAATGAATATGTGTCTATTAGTGTTTGTGTTCTTTTCTGAAAAACATTTAATTTACATGAATAACTAATTTGTGGCTAATTCAGATTTATGCCTTTTCTGCTGTTAAAATAACATCAATAAAAAAAAATTCAAGGAAACAAAATAATACACACCGACCATCCAGATATTTTTTCATTAATGTAAAGCCATTAAGTCTTTTTTGCCTTTTATTAATATCTATTATCAAGTTCTTACCATCATAACACACAAAAGCAAACTTTTCATCACACATGGCATCATTCCAGAAACCACAATCTTTTGGCATCTGAACACAGAACTCATTTCCCTTTCCGTTGTTTGGTTCTCCAATACTCCAGTTTCTGTAAGTGTCTCCATCTCTGTAGAAAGTTTGGTCTGCCAGAGACCACTGCCATTCCCCAGTGCCCTCTCTCTGTAGACCGATCCAAGACTTCTTTACAGTTTCCTTTTTCAGTGTGTTATTCAGCTTCTTCATCTCTTCCATGTTGTTGATGGTGGCGAGATCAGTGTATTTCTTTCTGCAGTAAATCTGAGCTTCACTCCAGGTTTTGTTCTCACTCACAAAGTGATAGCGATGGGGAATATATGCTCCTATACCACATACTACTGTATACAACATAAAATAATAATTATACACAATCATATATTGATGCTTCAAACACAAAACCTTGACACATGAATAAACAGGGTTATGCGCAAGCCTCAGTATGATTTCTAGTGCACGCAAGACTGACCTGAGAAATACAGGATGACAGCAACCAATTTAGGACACATTCCTGTAAACAACCAAACAACCAAACAATTATTTATGAATATTCATTGCGGTTTATACATAGAATCAGGGAGTAGCTGGCTACAACTACAAGTAACTAGCTTAACTACATTGTTAGTAGCATTTTTATGTGGTGTATTTTTACACTGCCTTTTCTCTTTTCACATAACTGGTAGAAGGTTACTTTTTGAAATGAAACAGATCACAAAGAGCAAACTATTGCATCCCTCTGGAAGTTTAATACTAGTTTAATACGTACATTATACTTAATAATTAATTAGTATAGAACGTTCAAATGTGCTTGACCTTAGCTTGCATGGACCTGTCTTGAGAATAACAAGATTGTGGTAGAGCCAAAATGGGGGCATTCTTCTGGTGACCCAAAACAAGACTATTGAACATGCATGGCCATTTTATCAATTTATTTATGAGCATGAAAGATTCACAGGATTTATGGATCCTGTGCAAACTTGAAATTAAAATACTGTCAACATCCAAAATTTTAAAAACACACATAAATTAGCTCTTTATCCTTTTTTTTTTTTTCCCCATTGTTGGTGATGAGCTAGCTGGCCAAGAGTGCGATTATCAAAATAGCAGTGAAATATCCAAATAGGTCATTGTATTGATAGAGCTTGACAGCTGAACTCAAGTATTTAGCCTCATAGCTAGCATCAGAAAATATGAAATAAAATGCTAAGCATTTATTAACGAAGTAGCTAGATATTTTCAGAGGCTAACCTCTCTTGAACCAAGAGTAGTGGAGTGAGTCCTCTCTCTACTGCTTTTTTTTTTTTTTTTGTTGATAATATCGTTTTTGCAAAAAGAAAGTGTGGTTTGCAAAAAGAAAAGGTTAATGTATATGTTATAGCATACCCTGGACAAAGCATGAGCATTTTTATTTTCGGCAATAAAGTAGCTGCACAATTAAAAAAACAAAACAAAGCAAAAAAAGATTCTCTCCTTGATAAAGTAGTGTAGCTTCAGTATCAGTAGCTATAGTGTAGCTAGCTACTTTATCAAAAGCGTAGTTTGGCTGTAGATTAGCTATTTTTTCCCCAACGGAATTTAAAAGCATCAGTCACTGTAGCCTAGCTGTCACTATGCACTATGCACACTGTGTCAGTCCCACCTTACCCTGTTTATCACTGGAGAAAGACCACCACTGAGCCGTTATTACTACATTTACTGCACTTTATTGGACATACTTAACATTTTGGTCCACAATGTACGTGTTTGCTTAAATAATATCTTTAACTATAACTATCAGTAATCAGTCACAGAGAGCTTTTTTTTTAAAAGGGGTAGGGCTTGATTTCATATCATACAGATTTTTTTTTTTTACAAATTTCTTATCAAGTAGTACAAATAATCTGTTGTGTGGTAAAAAAAAGCATTTGCAGAAAGGCAGAAAGATTCAAGTGCGAACATCTAAAGATTCTTAAGAATATTTTGCAGCAGTAAACATTATAAAATACAAAATTCATGTTATAAAGTGCTGTCTCAAAGAAGATCTGAGCTAAGTTTGTTCATGGAAAAATGTAAAATTCACTGTTTCTTCTCTGTTTTATCAGTGCATGTACTAATTATGCCTGTGTAAAACACAATCTATCACATCTGTTATATCACATCTTTTTATTTTTTAAACAAAACACTACATTTCCCAGGAGAATTAAAAAGCCCAGTGCCTGATAGTTTTATCTAGATATTAATGGCATTAACCAGCAAATTACACTTATGCCACCATGAAAATAGAGAACACATGAAAATGAACACACACACACACACACACACACACACACACCCACTGAGAATAGCAAGACAACTTAATTATGAGATATAAAAACTATTTAAAACAACATTGCACTCATTTACACATTATTTCTAATGATATTGTTTACATCATGCTATAATTATTACTATTAAAGGTACTATTAAACTGTAAACTATATATACTGTCTATAAAAAAATAAATAAATAAATAAATCCATACCTGTAATATTTCTCATGTGTTTGGTGCAGCGAATGTAAATCCTCTTAGGGTGTATGGTGTGAAGTTTTTGTGCGTATTTCTGTTCTTGTTCTAATCACCTTCTGCTCCTGAACCGGACAAAATTCTCATTATATACTGTAGCTGTCCTCTTTCATCAACCCCTCCCATCCCTTTGCCTTCATGGCTTTATTTTCCCTCAGCAGCAACATCCGAGCTGCCGGTGCTAGTAAACAGGAAGCGCCAACCACTTTGCATGAGACTCTATAAGCCAGTGACCTGATGATAGAGACCTTTAAAAAAATATATCTGACCAGAGATGACCGTTGATTCCTGAAACTTGTTTATTGATTTGTTCATTGAATGTTATCAACTTCATATTGGCAGAATGATGATTATAATAATGATCACACACTGCATATGTATTATGTGTTCCTTTTTCTGTACTTTCTCTTAGCTCATTTTCATACGGCCTGTAATCAGATATTATCTCAGGATCAGTTGCGTGACAGTGTCGGTCCTATGTATTTCCAAGTACAGACCGTTTTCAAACCCAGCAACAGGAAGTTTACTGTGTTTTGCATTTTGGATCACCTGAGGAGATCATTTGAATAATGTACAGCTAGCTGTGTGTGAGCGAACAGTTAGTGTTTAGGGACAAAAGGCATTCATTTTCATAAAATCCATGGGTGGACAGAGACAGTTGCGCCAAATGGCACAGAACTACACTACCCATCAGCCCCTGCATGTCACGTGATCTTGCCACACGTTCACTGATCACTCACACTTGTTTCCTGTTGTACCTTGATTACACCACTATTTAGGTTCCAGTTTTTCAGTGTCTCATTGTCAAGCTTTTGTTGTTGTTGTGTGTGCCATGTTATCGCTTATAGTCTGTATGTTTCTTGCCTCATAACCATAGTTCATGTTGATGGATCTTATTTTCATTGTTTTGTTTTTGTTTGTACTTTCCACAATAGATTACCTGCACTTGCATCTGCCTCCATATCCAATTCCTGACACTTTGGTTGTAGCAAAAAAAGCCATGCTTTTTTAAATGTAAGTTGTGATATTGAATTGCGAAAGGTAACTTGTATTAAAAGTTACAAATAGTTAAGAGTAGGGTGAGGAGCCTGTAATTGTTGCTATTTTACAGCGTCTTCATTTAAGTACAGTTACTCTTCCTTGTATGTCCTACAAGTTTTATGAGATCATATGAAACTTGTAGGACATGAGTCATTGTTGAGTTATTTCAGTTAAGATGAGCTGAAAAGCACGGAAAAGCCCCCCAAAAGACCGAAATAATCAACTCTCTCATCAACAAAGCATTTCTGCCTGCAGAACTGACGCTCAGTGGATAATTTTTGTTTTTCGTACCATTCTACGTAAAGTCTAGAAAATGATGTCTTTGAAAATCCAAGGAGATCAGTACTTTTAGAAATACTCAAACCAGCCCTTCTGGGAGTCAAACTGTCACTGAGATCACATGGAAATGGTCACTGAAATCCATTACAATTCAACATCCTGTATGGGCTTGTAAGGGACATAGTGACTCTAGCAGAAGCATGAGGTCCCAGGCTGGATTACTTTTTGCTAGTTCACAGAGGCCATCTGTGACAAGGTCTTGAGTTTGGCAACTGTGCTGTAACCTGTACTACAACCTGTATTTGGTGTGTACAGCAGGTAGTCATATGGCATTATGGGTAATGCAGGAAACCACTAGCTTTGGTGAAAATAGACCAACATGTCAATGAAGAAGAATTTTACACCAATAAAACATTGAATTGAATCCTAAAATAAATCTTTTGCACAATTGTAGATTGCATATTAATTATAAATATTGATATGCTATAAATGGTTCAGGATGGCCTTTTTTTTAAATGCACATGCTGCTGAAGCACTGGTGTTGAACAGATTCTGGTATTAATGCTTCATTCTGTCCAGTAATCCCTGAAGAAATGTTTAAGTTATTTGTGTTACACAGATTGGAATGCACTCTTTCAACTTTGGTGAACCAGGGACTGAACAGGAGGTTTCAACAAACTCACTATGTCTGGATGTGGTGCAACTCTGTTATTGGAATTGAAGAGTGTATGTCTGATTGGCTGTCTGACCTCATCGAGGTACTATGGTTGGTTCTGCAAGAAAACAACCAGCTCATAGGTCAAACATCTTCCGCTCTCCAAATATGATGGCTGATTCTATGGCTTTGGACGCCATTTGGTGTTGCATGCCAAAGGAACAGTTAGGAATTCTAACAAATTAAAATAATTTCATTTAATTCCATTAACAAATCATATAACCAATGCTACTATTGCTATTTCCTTAACCCTAATCCTAACTGTTTATTACTGTGAGTACAGTATTTATAGCAAATGTATACAGGTATATACAGGTCATTATAAATAATATTAAATAACTACAAAAAGACACTCAACAGAATACTTGAGAATTATTTTATTTTGTTTTATTGCATTGAATGAATAACAATAGAGAACCATCCAAAAATGTATTAAAAAAGTTGCATAGCTTTCTTGAATCATAAATATCTATCATCAATGTATTTAGCTGTTATAAATATCCTGTATCTAGTACTTTGTAGTGTTATTTGCTCATAGAAGCTTATGTAAGCTGAAATATTAGGTAGCTGCTTACACTTTAATTACCACTTTAATGTACATCATACACACCGAAGAGAAACACAAGTAAATGCCTTCACCTTGATTTTCTTAAAAACCCTTATTATAGAAAACATATTATCATAGCGAGTATCATCTGCATGAATAACATAATGCTTGGAAAATATGAAGGAGTAGGAGTATGTGTGCCACACAGCTTAGATATAGGGTCAAATATTTGGATGTACAGAATAGATTATTTTAAAGAAACATGGTCTTCAACCTTGATGTTTGATTAAATGTGTTAGATGAAATATATCGAAGATGCTTATGATATCACAAATACAACAAAAACACACTGATTAACCTTCATAGGTCGAGCAGATGAAGTTGAGTGTGTAGCTCTGAGGCAGGCTGATCCACTGCTGCTCTCCTCCAGACTGCACTGCTCCGGTTCTCTCCTCATTGCTGCAGTCTTCGAACCCTGTCCCATTCCCCGGAGCCCAGTCCTGGTAGCAGAT
>CM041000.1:2205240-2216012 GCA_022985145.1 Pangasius djambal | reverse complement strand
CCAACATGACTGTGCACCAGTGCACAAAGCAAGGTCCATAAAGACATGGATGACAGAGTCTGGTGTGGATGAACTTGACTGGCCTGCACAGAGTCCTGACCTGAACCCAATAGAACACCTTTGGGATGAATTAGAGCGGAGACTGAGAGCCAGGCCTTCTCGACCAACATCAGTGTGTGACCTCACCAATGCGCTTTTATAAGAATGGTCAAAAATTCCTATAAACATACTCCTCAACCTTGTGGACAGCCTTCCCAGAAGAGTTGAAGCTGTAATAGCTGTAATAGCTGCAAAAGGTGGACCGACATCATATTGAACCCTATGGGTTAGGAATGGGATGGCACTTAAGTTCATATGTGAGTCAAGGCAGGTGACCGAATACTTTTGGTAATATAGTGTATAAACAGGTACGATATCCATACCTGTAATGTTTCTCATGGACTTTACTGGTGCTGCGAATAGTGTAAATCCTCCCAGAGTGTGTGTTGCGAATTTGTTCATGCGTCTTTCTGCTCTTATTCTTCTCACCTTCTTCTCCTGAACTGGACAGACGTCTCATTATATCCCTGTTCTCTTTCATCAACCCCTCCCATCCCTTTGCCTTCCCTGTTATTCTCAGCAACGTCATCCGAGCTGCCGGTGCTGGTGAACAGAAAGAATCAACCACTTTGCATGAGACTTCATAAGCAGACATTTCTTTCTTTTTTAATACATCCAGAGATTCCTTTTTTTTTGGTTTGTTTCTGTTTTGTCAGTGTTATATTGGCAGAATTATGAGTATAACTAAAAAATATTGCATATTTTGTAATCTTTCTTTTCCATATCACCCTAAAAACAGATATAATCTCAGTATCAGCTGTCCCAGAGATCAGGAAGTTTACAGTACATGTACAGCTACAGCTATGTGTGTGTGAGATGTGTTATTGTATACAGACAGGAGGCTTCATGTTTTTTTTTTGTTTATTTTTTTGTTTGTTTTTTAAAACATGTATTTGCATAAAATCCACAGGTGAACAGAGACTGCTGAATTAACAGCCTGCTGCTTCTTTGGTTTAATCTGTGGTTGAAAAAAAAAACCTGGATGGGCCACTGGCACACACTGAATGATTGTTTTTTGTTCATTTGTTTGTTTGTGTTTGTGTTTGTTGTGTAAACTCTGGAGACTGTATTATGTAAGAACCCTAGGAGATCGTGGAACACAAACCACAAAACATTCATGCCACAGTTAAAGTCACATAAGATCATGTGTTTTCCTCCTTCTGATATTTGATGTGAACATTAACTGAAGCTCTTGACCTGTATCTGCATGATGTGATGTATTGCACTACTGCCATGTGATTGGCTGATTGAATAACTGGGTGAATGAACAGGTTTTACAGGTGTTCTTGATGAAGTGGAACAAACATTCTACTATCTGTACACTATCTGGATAAACTTTTATTATTAAATTATTTGCCACCACCTTTTAAACAAGACTGAAATAGGAAATTTCTAGCTATAAAAAAACTCACTGTGTCTGGATGTGGTGCAACTTCTGTTACTGGAATTGAAGCCACTCTGCTGAATGGCTGTCTCACCTCATTGCGTCTGTATGCTTCTATGATTGGCTCTGAGAAAACAACCGTCTCATATGCCAAACACCTTCCATTCTCCTGTCAGAGAGAGTAGACTGAGGCAGATGCAAGTGCAGTTAGGTTTATTTATTAAGGGACTGGCAGACAAATCCAAATCATTAAACAAAGTCAAAATCAGAGAACAGGCAATGGTCATGCAAACAGCATACATGGGGGAATCCAAAAGACAAAAACCAAGAAGCAATCAGAATCAGAACCAGAATAGCAATCATGGAAACAAAGACTTGGTAAGTTCAGATGTGTGCACAAACTTAGCATTACTTCGCGAAGTGTGTAGTGTGAGAGTCTCTTTTAAGTGTTTGGGAACAGGTGAGTGCAATCAGAAGTCTGGTGATTGTGACGTGTCAGCGGTTGTGAGTTTTGGGAAATGTAGTACAGGGCAGCCATGTCTGTAGGCTGCGGTGAGTTCTGGGAAACTGAGTTCACTAATGGAGTTGACCTGACAGAGTCACCCTTTAGGAAAGGGTGAAATGGAATCGAGCAAAGAACAGGGGCCAGTGGGCCTCAGAAGTCTTGAGCTACTCAAGGCTTTTATGGTCTGTGAATATGGTGAATGGATGGGTGGTCCCTTCCAGCCAGTGATGCCACTCCTCAATGGCCAGTTTCACGACCAATAACTCCCCATCCTGGTATCATAGTTCTGCTAGGCAGGGGACAGCTTCTTAGAATTGAAGGCCACAGAGTGAATTTTGGGCTTTTCCCCAAACCGCTGGGACAGGACAGCTCCAACCCCCGTCTCAGAGGCATCCACCTCCACAATGAAGGGCCGCGAAGGATCGGGATGTTTGATGATGGGAGCTGTGGTGAATGCGACTTTTAGCTGGTTTAGGACTGTCTTGGCTGGTTGGTTCCAGGCCAGGTGCTTTGCCTTTTTCTTGAGAAGCGAGGTCAGGGCAAGTCTTGCGTGTAGGCCACTCAGTGACTACTGACACCTTAGCCTGGTCCATGGTGAACCCATGCAGGCTGATGACATGGCCTAGGAAGGAAAATGTATGAGCAGTGTGGGGGTCAATCTCTGGCTTTGGTCTTACCAAACACTTCCTGCAGAGCCTGTTATTCTGTGGGGATGTTGAGGGCTGCATGGTTCTCCAGACTTTTAACAGTGGTTGAGGCCACAATGAGCTGAGGGTGACAGTGAGATGACCAGCGGGTGATTTCTTTGTTGGTCCAGGATATTTGGGGATCATGGAGCTGCATCCAAGGGAACCCCAGGATGACTGGGTGCTTTGATGTGACAGTAACAAGAAAGGAGCTCTGTTCCTGATGCAGCACTGTGACTTGTAAGAGGAGAGAATGGGTGCAGAGGGTGATGGTGCCTCCACCAATGGTTCCTCCGTTGATTCATCAAGAATTCACAGGGGATGTTGTAGTGGTTGAGAAGGGATGTTCAGACAGTTCAAGGTTTCGTGGTCAATGAAACCAGCTGTCCCAGAATCAATCAGTGCTGCCAATACAAAGACCACATCTGAGTGTTGTAACGTGACTTAGAAAGTGTTTGGTGAGTTTGGCGTGTTCCAGCTGCATGGATTTGGACAGGCAGCTTGCCTCTGGTGAGCCCCCATCTCCCTTGGAGGGTGACGAATGTGGAGCAGGTGATCCAGATGTATGGCGACATCAGTGAGGAGGTCGAGAGTGAGTTGGTCATCACTGCAGGACATCTCTGTGAGGATCTCAGGGTTCTGACCCTTTCAGAATGTGGCATTAAGGGCTAGTTCCTCACACTGACCAGGTTGGTGTATTTCTCTCTGCAGTAGGTCTGAGCATAATACCATGTCTTTGTTTCAATTTGTATCTATTTCTGTTTGTGTTCTTTTCTGAAAGACATTTGATTTACATGAATAATTAATTTGTGGCTAATTCAGATTGCCTTTTCTGCCATTGTCTGCCAACATCTGTCAAAAAAATTCCAGGAAACAAAATAATACACTCAGATTATCCAGATATTTTTTCATTAATGTAAAGCCATTAAGTCTTTGCCTTGTATTACCGCCTATTAGCAAGCTCTTACCTTATGCACAAACATCAATTAAACATTGTCTTGACTGTCACTAGTGATTCTCCAATAAACACATATACCCACGCAACTTATAATGCACACAACACTGACCTGAGGAGAACAGGATAACAAAAACCCATTTATGATTCATAATGACATGACCTGGAGCGTGTGTTCATGGCGGCCATGTTTGTATGCTGCAAAGTGTTGACAGTAAAAAATACAAACTCTATCACTGCTGTTGTCCCAGGAGAATTGAAAACAGTCCCTGAGAATTTTATCTAGATATTTTAAGATGCTAAATGACAATTTTGTTATTTTAAAATTTTCAACCTTTTGACCTTTAGTTCGAATCTGGGGACAGTTTGTGAATGTTTACTGCTTTTTACAACTATCATGCTTAAAAACAGGAGATGACAGAATTAAGGGAAATTAACTGAGTTTATTAGAGGGGAGACAATAGCCCATAAACTATGGTTGAGAATCACCTATACCTCTTGAGCCTGTGAATTTCAAATGACACACCCCATGCAGCACACTTCTATATCATGTACTTCACAGAAGAATGCCTTCATTTGTGACAATGTAAATAGAAAAAAAATCATGCAAATGTAGAAAAAATTTGCTGAGACCCTAACAAAATAGCAAAACACTGCGTTAACCAGTGAATTACGCTCATGCTGGCATGAAAATAGAGCCCAAAAATAGATGCTCCTTGCATACTTTCTTCACAAAAGCAAGGCAACTGTAATAACCTGATCCATTTTGGTAAGAAACATAAAAATTACACATAAATGTTACCATTAGACATTACTAAAGTATACACATGTAAAAATGGTAAGATATCCATAACTTAACATGGATCTTATAATATCTTAAGTAATTTCTTATGGACTGTTTATGGAATGTTTCTTGTTTGTCTTCTTCTCACCTTCTTTTGAACTGGACAGACATCTCATTATATCTCTGTCCTGTTTCATCAACCCAACACATCCCTTTGCCATCAGGGCTTTAGTTTCCCTCAGCAACAACACCTGGGCTGCCAGTTCTGGTGAACAGGAAGCACCAACTACTTGGCATGAGATTCCATAAGCTGGTAACTGATGACAGAGACCCTTCTTTTTGAATATCTCAGTACAGATGACCATTAACTCCTGATACTTGTTTTCTGGTTTGTCCAATGCATGCTATCAACTTCATATTGGCAAAATCGTGACTATTATCAAACACTGCATATTTATTATATAATGGTGATGTATATGTCTCTTGTTCTCTTTCTTCTGTACTGTATTTCCTCCCAGCTCTATTTCACACTGCCTCAGAACATGATATTATCTCACTATCAGGTATGATATACTATCAGGTATCAGTGGTTCAGGCGGCTGTGTTTTCAGGAACTGACCGCAGCTTTCACAGGAAGCGCACAATACAATGTTGTGTGTATTTTAGATAATGGGGAATTTATTTGCATAAAGTACAGCTATGTGCATGCAAGCTGTTTGTGTTATTACAGAATAGAAGTTTTTTTCTTCTTTTACATGCATTTGCGTATACTGTACAGCACATCTCACAGAGAGAGCTGAATTAATGAGGCGCTGCTTATCTTCAGCTGTAGCAAAGTACCTCAGAATGCGAATGTACCTCAGAATGTGACTTTACCTTTAAAATGTACCTCAGAATGTGAATATACCTCCCAGTGTACCTCAGAATATGAATGTACCTCAGAATGTAACTCAGAATGTGAATGTACCTCACAATGTACCTCAAAATATGAATCTACCTTAGAATGTACCTCAGATTGTGAATGAACCTGAGAATGTGAATGTACCCCACAATGTACCTCAGATTGTGAATGTAGAACCCAGTATGTATGGGTGCGGAGGAAGACTTTGGAGGCAGGAGAAATTTCAGCAGAGCTCCAGGCTCAATTTTATTTTCAGCAGTGCTTTTCAGCACACTTTCAGAAACTCAACAAAAACCCAAACTAACCTAAAATGCAACCCAAAAGGTGCCATCATGAACTCACGGCTTTCAACTCATTCAAAGTCAAGATCATGCTCCGTGCATGGGTAGGAGTGTGTGCATGTCTGTGTGTTACAAACTCCACCAGCTATGCCACTCTCTATCACCCTCTACCTCAGGGCAGTTACTGAAAGCTCAAAGAAAGACACATCTTATTACATAGGCTGATTGTAATAAGACACAGGTGAGAATCATCACACGTTACATGCTGGTTCAACCTACCTCCTCTCCGTCTGCAGCTGATGCTCGACCATGCCCCAGCTGCCACAGTGAATGTACCTTAGAATATACTTCAGAATGTGAATGTACCTCAAAACGTACCTCAGAATATGAATGTACCTCAGAATGTATATCAGAATGTGAATTCACCTCACAATGTACCTCAGAATATGATTGTATCTCAGAATGTACCTCAGAATGTGTCAAAATTTAACATCAGTAAAATTTACCACAAGAAAGCTTACAGAAGACAATTTAGGTTAGGTTGAGGGGCAGAGCCTGTATTTTCAGCTAATTTACAGTGTTTTTATTTGAGTGAAATCCTACAAAATTACTTATGTTTGTTCTTGAGTCTTACCAATTTGAAATGGGACAGAAAGTCTGTTGTCTGTCTGTGCTGTACTTCCCACATCAATAATTAATAATCTGCAGACTAAAGCTACTAGCTCTAAAACTTATGAGTCCTGTTTCATACCTACTGCTACTATCTGCCATCATCAGATGCCATAATAGCATTAGGACTGACAAGCACAGTGGTCATGCCTAGTTTTCTGGAACTGACTAACACAGAGGCAACACCGTCTTCACTGGGACTGACAAACAAGGGCCATGTCTCCTTCACTGGGATGGAATGTTACAGCTGACACAATTTAATTGGATTTCAGATGAATAAATCTTTAAGAAGAGCTACAAGCTCTAATTCACTCTAATCTCAAATTCTTAAGAATTTTCAGCATCGATTTCTATCCATCTACCATCTATCAAAACTATTTTTAATCATTATCTTTTCCTAGCACTTCTATTTTATGTAAATAATGAATTGCTTTATAGAAATGATTGATCAGATGATCCAATGAAACAGACTGGCCTTGTCAAAATGTTTCAAAGGTGCCATCTGACTTCAGCTGAACAGGACCGATTTACTTCACAGAGAAATGTGCTGACAATAAAAGCACTAAACTTCCTGCCTGAACAGCAGCAACAATAATAAATGGCCTCATACATCGTTTCTATTGATTCTGTCATTGCAGTCTTGTAAAATACCCTTTTTCCTTTATTGAATCCTTGTGTTGCAACACTGTTGAGTGCACACAGGAGACCCAAACAAAAACTTCAGTGATTGCGAAAATATTGCAACATTGTATAAGACTACATTATTCATGTACCATTTAAGCAACATCTTAACTGTAACCCTACATTCACACTAGCAAGTGACAAATCACTCATGTCATTTGTAGTTTGTCTCTAATTTTGTTGCTAATTTTGTCATTTGTGGGTGTTAGCCAGTTGAGAAATGGTAGTAGCTATATACAGCTTCTAAAAATAACTAGGTAATGCACTATTCAGTGTGAATAGTTGTTTTATTTGAACGTTTCATGCGTGGGTTCATACTAGCAATGTTGGCAGATTTCCAAAACAAGCTGTATTAGCTACATATCCTCACCAGAGAAAATACAGGTACATTATATGTGAGGAATTCCTTTCAATGTAGGAGTATGGAATAACACCTTTGGTGTATGAAATATAAAAACCTTTAATGCACTGGAAGCAGCTTCTAAACATGATACAAGTTTCCTAACATAACTATAATTTGTAGCTGCCTATTAATACAGTTTTTCTTTTACTAAATTTAGTGTGTCTCACCCCACATTTTCTTTCATGTCATTTTTTTTATAGCTGAGTTTGTGAGAAAGGCTTCTGAGGGGTTCCCAGTGTTATGGGTGTAATTTTGAAAACATGCTGTGATGTCATAGTTTGATTTACTCTTACAATTAACAAACTGTTACAACCCAAGATGTCAAGACATTTCCAACCAAATGCCAGAGCTCCATGGTCACAAACCACACACATCTTAGCAGCAAGACATTAATCCAATTTTATGAGGCAAATCATCCTGAATGAACATGAGGAGTGTAACAGGCAGCTTATGATTCACAGTGTGTCCCAAAGATCAATACTGAACTCGAGCGAGGTGTGAGATTCTATTTAATCTGCCGCTGGTTAGACCTGATCAGGGTCGTAAACTACAACAGAGGAGATCTGGAGTCATTAATCAGGTACCATGCTTGAACAAACACATGCACTGTTTCATAATAGGAACTTCACGGGGTGCAAAGTACCTTCAGCCAAAACTAAGTATGTAGTCATCTCTTACACAGACGGATTTAGCCGAGTCAGATTTATGGTAAATGAACCAGAGCTACGAAGATGGCTGTAAATGTAATAACAACCTCCAGTATGAATATATTAATTGGAGCTTCTGATACATTTTGGATTCATCCTGGATTTGTACATTTTATCTCATTTGTACCTCAGGATTTAGAAAAAGGTGCCACAAAACATTCAAACATCCAGAGCTTTTCCTTATTCTGGGGAAAATGCTGAGGAAAAGAGGGATTCAATTCAGCTAAATGGTCACATGGCAGAACAAATTTATTTCTAGGAAAGCCCACTTCTCTTTGTTTTGCCCTGTTGTCAGAGTGTAAAAGAGCAGGAAATAAACCACGAATGTTTCATGCCTGGAGGCAGCTCCATTTCCCTTTCTGATGACGGAAGCTTAATTTCCCATTGTGACATTAATATCACAGATCAGAGCACAGCTTAAGGCAAAATGCTCTGCATTAGACTGTATAATTTATTTCATGGAAAGAGAAAATGATTACTGTTCATGCTGTGGATGGCTGGATTTTATTAACACAAAATTCCCTGAAATTTTCTTATTCACTTATTATATTAAAAGGATTAATAATTACATGTTGTATAAAAAATACCACTTTTCAACACTGCTTCTTTAGAGATTATTTTAAACCTCTGTTTCACTGTCAGTATAAATAAAGCTTACCTTAATAAACCGTAAACTACATTTCAAATGACACATTTAAATAAGAACTTGCTAAAGTGAATAATGACATTGCATTGTAATAAATTACTAAAATGAACAACAAGAACAAAAAAAAAGAAGAATATACAAGTGTGCTATGCAGGTCATATTTTTGAACTAGGTAGTGAGTGTTTGCTACCTAGCCAAGCTAACATGCCCAGCTTTTCTATACTGATTCATAAAAATAACTGAAGCTCTTATTTAAATCAAAATTTAGGATTGAAGAATTGAAAAGTTGAAAAAAACTAGCCAGAGTGTATGAATGGTGCCATGCAATATACTGGCGTACAATTTTTGGTGAATTCTCCCACCTCCCACAGTGTTGCTGGGATTGGCTCCAGATCTGTGGCTACCTTGACCAGAATAAAGCAGTTACTGAAGATGAATGAATGAAAAGCTGAATGAATGATGAATAAATAAGACTGTGTATAATAGGCAAACTGTTGTTATTGTGACATAGTAATAGCAGTGTTATACTTATGTAGTGTTGTGCTTAAGTTCAAAAGTTACAACATAAAAAATCGGGATTATTAAATTGCAATGTGTGTGTATGATATAGGCAATTTGATGACCCTTTTAATTCACAATTTCGAGTTGGAGAATTAATAAAATAGGAAAGTAAACTTGTCCATGTTTTGAAGGATAATCTGACCAAGCACTCATCTGTTACATGTACAGCTCAATTCATAACTTTATTCATAAAAAAATCTGGCCCTTGAGGTAAGCAGTATCTCAAATTAAGATGTGTCTCCTCTGTGTGTTAAAGAAACATGTTAATGGACTTTGAAGGGATGATATTATTAATTCATTTATAAAGTCATGTTTATATATTTAATATTGGCATCGAATGGCGTTCTATAGTTTTAAGTGCATTTACATTTCAGCAATCCCTGACTTGCAGATTCAAGGGTGCAATTGTTTTTTAGCACCCGTAGGTTGACTCTGAATTATTGGTCGTATATTTTAAATCTTCAAATGAAATTTTCAAATAAAAATTAACAGCAAGACTGTAAGTGAAGAATCTGCTTCCAAAAAGCCTTAGTGATATTGAAACCAGCAGTGTTCTGCTCACTGGCCTAGTAATTACTTGCAAGATAAACCTGGATCAATTTGTCATACCTTGAATCAATAATCATTTGCTTGAACAGCATGAGGAGAGATGTAAAGAAAGAATGTGACATTAGAACCGTGCGGTTTCATTTCTACACCTAATATAATAGAAAGAATGAGAATCAGCATTATACTGTAATCTATAATCTTATTAAGGAATGTGCCACAGTGTGTCAGAATTTATTACAGCAGGAATCATGCTCGACATTTTATGGAGGAGCTGAAGTGGTCCATGGTTCTCCCAGTGGTGTTCATGTACAACTTATTTGCAGCACCTTAACGTTCTGAGACAAGCACATGATGTATATCAACGTATCAAACTTAGGTCACCTTGACCTTAACATAACCATGCCCATCCTCACTATGCTATTTGAATACGATTTCTGTGTAATAAACATACTTTGGGATGTGCTGTGTGTTTTATTGCTTACATACCTAATTTTTAAACATATAGGGCCATATTTAGAGTTAGCAACTGAAATCAATATTTATGTGCATTCAGAGTCAAGTTTTGCACATGCTTAAGTCAATTTAAGTCTGTAAACAAATCACCTTTCCAGATTTTTATCGAGTAGAAGCATGGAAGCATATTCGAAACCCAGAATACGAAACCCATGAAGTGTAAGTGATCCTTTTTTCCTATGATACTGGGTTCAATACGGCACAAGTTAAAAGAGGATATATTACAAAATATTTATATTTGATAGCAAACATTTGGTTGAGTAATGTGATGGAAACAGATGATTGAAATGGTTATAGTCACACATTTGCACTGTGCTTTGCTCTCCCAGCGTCAATCGTCCCTGCGGGGACTACAGCATCCTTTCAAAGAAACACCGTTAACTGCAGAAATGATAAGGATGTGTGAATATGTTGAAAAATGAACTCATCTCTGCAACTCTATCGCTCT
>CM041000.1:2176574-2205140 GCA_022985145.1 Pangasius djambal | reverse complement strand
TATATATATATATATATATATATATATATATATATATATATATATATATATATATATATATATATATATATATATATATATATATATATATATATATATGTAAAACATATATTTAATTTGCATTAGGCAAGAATAGATGAGAAATTTTTTTTTTTTTTTTGGTCATTTGCCAATTTCCACCCACCGGCCAGCTGTCTCACATGAAGCCAATCTTTTCAAACTGCTGCTCATGCTGCATCACAGGGCAGAGTAACACACTCTGAGGAAAGCATTATTTACCCTCTTCTACATACATGAGCTCACGGATACCCACAATTGGGTAGTTTCACTGTGATTGACAGGGGAGAGGAAGTAATGCCATCCCTCCCACCCAGAGAATACAGTCAGTTTTTGCACTCTAGACTCTCAGTCATGGATCACTGGGAATTTGTTGGGATGACCCATTCTCACTCCCAACACATAAAATTTTGAAGCAAGTGGAAGTCTCTTCTTAAGTTTTTTCATATTCATATTTACTAACCTTGGCAAACCATGTCTTCAAGGAGCTTGCTTTGTACATAGTTACATTGTCTTGTTGAACTTGATGAAATCAGCAGAGAAAAAAAGAGTAAGAATTTAGTGTTTCATTTTATTTTGCATAACCACTAGTTTGGGAATTCAGTTATTCTGTCCTTCTGGCATAAAATATGGATGAACTCGAGGCATCTGTTTTGATAATCGAAAATTATTTCCTGATTTCAGCAGAGAGAGAAGAGCAGCTGGAAAACAATACCGTTTACAAACACACTGAACGTCCCAACAACATGGTTTTAATCATTCTTAACACTCTTGGGAACATACAATACATAGTATTAAAGATTTATATTTAAATGACTATTTTTATTTGTATACTGGTAACTCAGTGTTTCATACAGCTGTCATCAGTGAAATTATTCTGAATAACCCCAAATAAAGACCAGCTGCTTCTGTAGGATTTTCTTGAAGATCTTTGTTTCATCTGACTGCTGAAACCATGGTCCACAAAGAGCTTCCAAAGCCTGTATGGTATCTCACTTGTTGAAAGATATCAACCAGGAGAGGGGTATAAAAGAATTTTATAGATGTACCATGGACATGATATTACCAAAAACAGGAGATCCCTCCAAAATTTACAAAAGGACAAAAAAACTTACCAGGGAGGCTGCCAAGAGGCCTAGAGCAACATTAAAGGAGCTGCAAGAATATCTGACAAGTACTGATTCCTCTCTGCATGTGACAACCATCTCTCGTATTCTTTACATGCCTGGGCTATGGGGTAGGGTGGCTAGACAGAAGCCCTTTCTCACAAAAAACATCCAAGCTCAACTAAATCACCCTAAACCATGTGACAAAATGTGTTATGGTCTGATGAGAACAACTCCAAAAGGTATAATAATTTCATAACTCCAAAATATATGTTTGGCTCAGAAAAGCACATCACCAAAATAACACCGTACTCAAGGTGAAGCATGGTGGTGGCAGCATCATGCTTCATGGCTGCTTTTCTTCAGCCAGACCTGGTGCTTTTATCAAGGTGGGGGGAATCATGAATAGCTACAAATACCGGTTAATTTTAGTGCAGAATATTTTACTAGTAAGCTGAAGATGAAAAGAAATTTCAAAGCATACATCCAAATCAACAAAGGAATGGCTTAATCAAAAGAAGATCAATGTTTTTGAATGGCCTAGCCAGAGCCCAGACCTGAATCCAAATTAAAATCTGTATGGTGACCTGAAACGGGCTGTGCACAGGAGATGCCCTCACAATTTGAATGATCTAAATGATTCTGGATGAAACAGTGGGAAAATATTTCTAAGTCAAGATGTGCCATGCTGATAGACTCTTACTCAAAAAGACAGAGTGATGTAATAAAAGATGCTTCAACAAAGTATTAGTTTAGGGGTGTGCACACCTATGCAATTTGGTTATTGTAAGTTTCTTATTTTTCTTTTTCCCTAAAAAAATAATTCTGATCATTTTTCACTTTATTTGTATACTTTGCAATTTCACATTAAATAAAAGAAGGAAAAAATATGCATCTATCTAACATGTAGCAAGTGTTTCATTTGCTACCTTTTAGAACTGCCACTGGAGTTAAATGGCCACTGGAGTTTTCTACCAGTTTAATTCAATGTCATTTTGATTTATACCATTCAGAAGATCCCAGACCTCCATAAAAGTGGCATAGCACTGAACTCCAGCATGTTAATAACACAGAAATAAAAGAAATAAGCAATAAAGACTGCTTTCAGTTTACTGCACTGCTCAGTCTGGCTTTTTCAGTGCTGTTCAACTTCTGCATTATATAGAGGTTTAGGATTATTTTTTTTTTTTAAGTTACTTCTGATTTGAGGTTTTGTAATAAGCATGCTAAATTGTTCAGGTTAAAGGGAGTTTACTTAAAGGGGGATCTTTGACAAAGAAGCAAATAAAGTGACCCTTGCTTCACTGAGTGTTTAGTCTAGAAGTATTGAATTAAAAAAAAGGTCAAAAACGTAACCCACATTGTACTTCAGGCAATGCTCATGATGAACACAAGAGAATGGATCTGACCTTAAAGGCAAAATTTACAGAAATGAGTCTATCAATAATTCTGCCTCTTTCTTCAGCCAGATGGTAAAAGTAAGAATGCCGAGTTTTACAGACGTCTATCACAGTAAAGAGGAATGAGCCCAATTAAAAAGTTTAATTATGCCTATAAATTGAAACTCAACACACCGGCCTTGGATTTGCTGAGCTGAGCTTTGGTAACAAGAAGCATTTCAGTTCTCTCAGTGTTTAAATGTGTGTAGAATATATTCACAGTGGACAGATTTTCTGCTTTTTTCATACATTTTGTCTAGTGTTGTTTTGTTGGTCACTGAAGGTTTCCTTGCTGAATATATATTCTAAATAGATCCAACGCCTAGATGTTTGGCATTGTGACAAAACATTCAACCAGCAAGTGCATTTTTTACTCATTTGGCCTTCAGAAATTTGGAACATGTGACCATGATTTCACCAAATACTTGAGGTTTTGTGTTCAATATTTATTGTTTTTTTTTTTTAAAAGAGATGTTCCTAAAAAAAAATGCCTTAAAGTATCTAAATTTACGTTTGATGCAGAAAAGCACTATTAATACACATTTATAACAGTGTTATTACATGTTACACATTTTTTTACACATTTTTTTAAATTAAAGCTGTTAATAATTAATTTTGCTAAGTTATTACTAAATTATTGCCATAAGCATCTAATTGACACTATTTTCCTGTCAATAATTTGATTCAGAAGATTACACAGCCATTATTCTTCTGCTCATTTGTTCTTCATTAATCTTTTGATCAGATAAAAATTATTCATTTGACTCCATGCATTATCTATCGGTTTAATCTATTCTGATTCATGAGAACATTCCAGCTTACAGGATCAGTGCCATTACTGTTGGATTATTAAGGTGCATGTTAATGTCTACTGTGCTATTTTATGTATAACTAATTCAACAACTAATAAAAAATAATTAAATATAACTGATAAATTAAAGATCTGCTTTGCCAACATGATGGCTGGTGGTAGCTTTATTAGCTTTATACACTCAAAAAAAAAATTGTTACATGAACCTCAAAAAATAAATAATGTTCTATCAAAATGAAGTATGAAGAACTGATTCAAAATGCAGCTGCATGATTGGTTTTCAATCTTCCTAAATTTTCCCACACCACCCCATTGCTGCGCTCCCTCCACTGGCTTCCTGTAGCTGCCCGCATCAGATTTAAAACACTGATGCTCGCCTACAAAGCCAAAAACGGACCAGCACCCATTTATCTCAAAGCTCTTATCACACCTCGCATGGCACCGCGCTCCCTCCGGTCCTCTAGCACTGCTCGACTGGTCCCACCATCTCTCAGGGTACAAGGAAGACCTGCATCGAGACTCTTCTCGGTTCTGGCACCGAGGTGGTGGAATGAACTTCCCTTAGATGTCCGAACAGCTGAGTCACTGGCAGTCTTCAAACGACGTCTAAAGACTTACCAAAAAAAAAAAAAACTCACCCCAACAGAGTTTTGGACTGATGGTATTCCTAGTTTGTGACCTAGTGAGCCAATATCAGAATGTATTTTTGATAGACTTCAAAGCACTATTGTAAGTCGCTCTGGATAAGGGCGTCTGCCACATGCCATAAATGTAAATGTAAGTAATTTTGTTAATCCAACAATATGTAATCTGAATAACCGTAATTTACTGTGGTAACCTCCACCTAACTGAATAAAGTTGTTCAAAGTTGTTTATTTGAGTTGGCCCACTTAATTTCATCCATGTTGACCTATTATATTTTACAAGGGTTTGTCTTAATAAAATAACCTTGATTTAACTTGATTTAGTGGTGTTTCTTACCCTGTTGTGGTTTCAGTGATATAATGTGATTATGCGGATTAAACAAAAACTAATATTTTGAGGCATTAACTCAAAACTGCTAAAACTGAAGACTTAACCATCTACAACCTATTGTATTGCTGGCACGAGACAGACACAAGACTTTGCTGTAAAAAAAATGCATTTCCAAAAATCACCATTAGAACCACAATGCTTCAGTGCAATTACACACATGGCAGAAGTGGTTTATTCTGTGAACATGTCTGTATAGACTTAATGAATGACTCTTAGGTATTTAAATAGAAAACACGAACCTTCAAACATGAATAATCACCTTCATTTTAATCACCTTCACCATAATCACCTTCACTTTAAATAAAAAGTGCATTGCTTTTGCTTCAACATTCTACATAATGATACACAAACATTTGAAAAGTGTCTCTTAACTAATCTATAAACCAAAATGATACATACTAATTCTCTCTAAAAATGCAACAAAAATGCTTCCCCTAATATTTGAGATAAAGTAGGAATGGAAATGTCTGAATGAATTCAAAACTTATATATATGAAAGATAGCATGACATTTGTCAGTGTTTCAGTATGCCTTTCACTAACCTTCCAGAAAAGCTTGTTTTTGTGCGTTTGGAGTGTTTCTGATAGTTTCTTGTCATCTTTACCAGCTTTCACCTCTCTCTATTGCGGTTTTCACATGAGACTCATGTTGTTCTTTTGTCCTAACATTAAACCCACCTGACCTAACGTCCTTGGTTTGAATGTCTTATTTTGTTGCTGTACAAAATTGGCAAATGTATTCACCATAAAAGCTCTCAATGAAACTTCCCATACTATGAGCAGCAAGGTTATCTGCCACCACAGTCTGAACTGTGCCTTTGAGAAATGTTCAATGGAACAAAAACTCCATTTTGCTCAAGAGTTTTTAAATCTTGAACAAGACGATGCAAGACAGTGTTATACCTGTACCTCTTTACATCTTCACTCCTACACAAGACTGCCAAGTATACAGAAGATAGAGAAAAGTGTGACCCAGGGCAGGTTGGCCAAAGTCCAGTACACTGCACAAAGTTTATGTTTTGTGCGAGCCTTACCTAGAGGATTGCAGACCTAAAAGTCATCTACATAGAGAGTTAGCAAACTTCTCAATTTAATGCTTGATTGGAAACAATTTTTTTCCCCATCCTCAAAAGTTCTGTAAGTATGCAGTTCACTTGCCACCCTCTTAGTCTTCTAGTCTCTGTGGTTGTCAACTATCTTATCCACAACATCTCTTCTATCAAAGAGATTCTGGAAAAGCTTCAACACTGAAAAGTTTGTTTTTTCTTATCATCAAGGATGCACTCAACAGGCTCATGTGTGTTAAAGATTTCTTTGTAGTACTGCTTACGTAGATATGTTGTGCTTAGAGAACCACCTTTCCCAATGGCTTTCAGTATGCGGTTCGATGTGAAGACAGCAGAGGTTATTTCTGTTAGTACTGACTTATCAGTATTGAGACCATGTTTACACAATATGTCTGCAGGAATATAAACAGACAGAGGCAATGTAGCTGAGCTTAACATGTAGTGTAGCTCCCCTAAGAACTCATCAACCGATGTACCAGGGACATGTGTAATAACCTCCAGCTTGAGCAACGATGCAGCGAAATTTTGCTGTACAACTTTATGCAGGCTCTTTCTTGCATCTGCACCACCACATGGACAAAAACTATCTGCTTCCATAGTGACATTATCTTGACTGCTTGTGCCTTCATCAGAATTACCACAAGACTTTCGGGACACCTGAGTGGTTGTAACCTGAGTGGTTGTTACATGATCACAACTGACAGCTGAAGTTTGACAATTCCAGAAGCTCCTGAGAACTTTGTTTAGGATGAACTCTATTTAAATGAACATGCAAGGCATTGCATGACTTAAAAATGCATGGACAGTTTAAGTAAATATACAGGTGGCGCTCACTACAACCATAACTGCTATGGTGCAGTCTAAAATGCTTCAATAACTCTGGCCTACCAGACACAAGTTCACCACAGCCCTTACACTTCCACATTTGCTATCTCATGACAAACTACCTAGTATTTGAAAAAGGAAAACATCTTCATGTACACTTAAGAATTACAATCTGACAAAAGAACTTAGGTGTAAATCTTTGTTGATATCTAAGATAGTTATGACTAAAATGCCAATGTCAGAACTGCATGTTAATGGCAAATAAATAGTGATTTTATTTATCATTTATTTAGCCAGGAAAGTCCCAATGAGATACAAGATCTCTTCTTCCAGGGAGTCTTGGTCAAGACGGCAGCACAAATAGTTTGACATAAAAGAATAATTTCAGACATTTAAACATATACATAAAAGCAACAAAGGAGAAATAACAAAAGAGAAAAGACATAGAGGCCATACCAGTGATATCCATAACACATTTTATGTAAAACAGCAACATGTTTCTTTTAGAACAGTTTGTAAAAGACCTTTAAGGGTATTCAAAGAAGGAAGTGTTTCTAAGGTAGTAATATTTCACAACTCATTCCATGCCAAGGGAGCATAAAAAGAGAAAGCAGTGTTACCAAGCTCTGAATGCACTCTGGGAACATTTAAATGAAATCAGGCAGTAGATCTAATACTATAATTGCTAATATGATAGGATAAAAGGCTGGAGATATAAATAGGTAATTTGCCTAACAATGTCTTAGCAATAAATAGTAACGTGTGTTTTTCTCCTTTGGTATAAAGAAGACCATCCTAGAGATTCATATAAACTACAATGGTGAGTATGTGGACCTGCACTTGTTACAAAGCGTAATGCAGCATGATATACAGAATCCATTTTTTTAAGTAAAGATGATTTTGCGTGCATGTAAATCACATCATCATAATCGAATACGAATAAAAATATGTTTTGTACAATTTTCTCTCTGGCCCCAAATGGAAAACATTTGAATAAATGATCAGTATGCACATTAAAAGCCAGCTTTTCATCAAGCCATATGCCTAGGTATTTGTAAGAAGTGACTGTTTCTATATATACCATCTAATGTCAGAATAATGAGATCAACTGCCTTAGAGCGAAAATGAGTGAAGGTCATACATATATATTTGGTCTTTAGCTGATTTCCAGATACTGTATTTGGCATGACATTAGAGGATAAACTCAAATTAAAAACAGAAGCAATAGGCTCTGCAATAATATCTGAATTTTTTATTTTTATTTTTTTAAATAACGCTCTATCTTATCTGTTCCAGAAGATTTTTTTTTTAACAATCTAGGCTAAACAGAGCTTTAGTAACTTGTGTAATTGAGTAAAAGTGAACAGAGAAGAAGTGAAGTGACCAAGTATGGTGACCCATACTTGGAATTTGGGCTCTGCATTTAACCCATCCAAGTGCACACACACAGTATTGAACACACACACACACACACACACACACACACACACACACACACTCCGTGAACACACACCCAGAGAAGTGGGCAGCCTTTTGTTTTTTGCTGCGGCGCCTGGGGAGCAGTTGGGGGTTCGGTGCCTTGCTCAAGGGTCTCATCTCAGTCGTGGTATTGGGGGTGGAGAGGGCGCTGGTCATTCACTCCCCTCCAGCTACAATTCCTGCCGGACCTGAGACTCGACATGAGAACCCATGATTTTTGGGTTACAAGTCCGACTCGCTAACCATTAGGCCACGACTGCCCCCACATCTAAGTAGGGCAACATGGAAGAGGTGCAACATTTTGTTTTGCAACATGTACCCCTATATTTCTTAGTACTTTATATAGAGTCCAAAGGGTTATGTATTTTCTTTGCTTTGGCACAAGCAGCATCTCTTTGTCATAGATTCATTGAACCTTCTAAAAGGGCATGTTTATCACATATAGCCAAGAAAGTGGATTTAAAATAATCTCAAGATATGTTAACATCAGCCATTTGTGAGACAATAACCAAGTCACTGTAATAAACATCAAGCAAAAAACTTGTTCATTAAAATGTTTAAATTGTCTTTTATAGATAAAACTTGGTGTACTCTTAGGCATTTTACAGTTTCTCATGCAGAGTGCATCTGCATAGTGATCACTAACAACATTACAAAAAATTCCAACCTCAGAGAATCTGTGGGGTGCATTTGTTAAAATAAGATTAAGTAATGTGGATTTAACAATGTGTTTTTGATTTAAGAGGGTTAATGAGTTTATCAGCTGCACCAGACAAAGAGAGTCACAAATGTACTTGAATAAGTCTGAAGATGACAATAACCAGTCCCAGTTTAGGTCTCCATGTAAAACCAACTCTGATTTAGTCCAATTGTGAAGAGGGTCATTAGGTAAGGTGGCTGCTTCACTTGAAGCTGAAGGCAGGCGGTAACATCGGACCACAATAATATCTGAAACATTTGGTAAGGTTAATTTAATCGCCAAAAGATCAAAGCAATTTGGTTTAATGGACTCAATACAAGTGCAGTTTAATTTAGATTTAACATAAACAGCAATCCCTGCTCCTTTTTAGCATGGTCACAAGCAGTGCAAGCCTATATAGGATAAAATAATGGACAACTGACATCCTACTACAATGTGAGATTATCTTAGCTTAAGCCAAATAGGTTAGCTAAATAACATGACCAACAGTTAACTTTCATGTAAAATCTATTATCTTGCTAAGAATATAGGTTAGCTCCATTTTAATTCAAATAGTTCAGAAATTCAACCAGTTTTCTCACGCCAACATTCTATGCAAACTATTTTTGAAACAAAAATAAAGTGCCGTTGTTGTTGTGAACTAATGATAACCACTCAAATTTCATTTAAATCAACTCTAAACTGCATCATTGGAATGAGGATTTGACTTTCATCAGCCCGGCACTTTCTGCACATGCAGGATCTGTGGCACTCATCTCGCAATGACAGGAACATCCGTGAGACTTGTACAAACACAGTTCATTCTTGTTCGTCTTATGTGATTGATTTTGGTAGATTTAACTCTTAGATTATTTATGTTCTATTAACTATAATATATTTAAGTGAAGTTTGAAAATGCATGGATTCAAGTAATTTTGTTTTAAATACATAAACAACAGTTTTCATTTTTTGAGTGTAGAAAGATCTGTTTATTTTAGAATCAGCACAAAAGAAAAAATAACCACCCTTGAATTCACATTCACCACCAGAGGCTCATTAAAACTAATTTCTTCTATTGTCATTGCCATTTCCTGTTTACAGCCTATAGAAAGATCAATAAAACTCCCTGTCATTGTGAAGTCTTATTGTTGAGGCTAGATTTGACAATTCTTTGGATTCGCCCTGCTGGTTTCAACGACTGTTGTATAGTGTGCGTATGACCTTGTCCTCCAATTCTTTCTTGTGGACTAGTATTATTATTAAACCTCGTGCATATGGATTCTCAAAACATCTCCCAAGTCCTGTTCATTACAGCTGTGCATTTCTGTGCTGGAAAGCTGCTGGAGTCAACTCGTAGTTATAATCCTATGCCTACTGTCTTTTAATTAAACCTGATGAGAGGGGGGTCTTTAATAAAGCCTGCGTGAAGCGGAATTGGCTTTTAATCACAGTTCAGACCCAAATATCCATAAATCTCAGCAGGTGGAAGATTCAGGGCAAATTCAGACCTGTCAAAACAGCAGCACCAGCACACAGAGAACTTAAATATAGTACAGACAAATCTGTGTGTGGATCCAAGGGGGAGTGAAAGAATAAGCAATTTGTTCAATTTGCTTGAGAAGAGATCAAGCCAAAGAACTTCCTGTATGTGTGTTGATCTACAGGATTATGTTTACATGGTTCTCTGGGGTAGAACCACTATTTCCATCCATATTAGCCATTGGCCATGGCCAGACCAAATAATCTGTAGTTCGACACCTCTGTGACTTTACAGACAGTTGCTGCCTCATGAGTTTTTTGACTGGTGTTATTCACTGTATTTAGTTGTCTAGTGCACGTATTAATATAAAGCTTTCCAAATGAGGAAATTCAGAAGAGAGTAATCTCGCAAGCTGATTAAAGGGGCTATTATAATGTCAGCTATGGGTATAAAACCATGTTATATTCACATGTGCCACAATCTCATGTGATGTTGGATGCTGAATAAATGATCATATTGTGATATAAACATCCAAAAAAAGAGTGGAAAATCGCTCATCTTATGTTTCCCTTGGACACAAGTTTTATTTCAGCTAAATTTCCAGCGATCACCCAGTGAAAGTAATCCTGCCCAAATAGGCCCCAAAATTTTTGTGTTTAAAAATCACTTAGGTGAAAAAAAAATTCTTCCCAAAAGCAACATTGAAAAAAATGAAAAGAGTAACCCAGCAAATCTCTGTCTGTCTGAGTAACAAATACGGAACAAAACAACACACCATTGCATTAGAATATTGTAATTCTGAGTTAAGTTTAATGTAGCATGTGGATTGATAAGACAAGCATGCAAAGCAGAGATGAAACCAAAACAGAAACCAAAACTTAGCCACATGGTACTTGTTGCCATGGGAAGAGTGATGCGAATCTGTGGAATCTGTGATGAGTAATTTCTTTCTTGGTCCACACAGACTTCATCAATTAATATGTCAATACGGACAAAAGTTTGACATTAACCAATTTCTTTAAAAAAAATTCTTGTACAACAAAATATTCAAGTAGTTTGGTTAGCGTAGAGTCAACCCGCTGTTTGTATGAACTTGAAAGAACAAAGACATATAGTAAAATGTCATGATTCAAAATGTCATGATTCACTATTCATCTCATTATTAGCTATGTTAGTCATGATTTATTTATTTGTGGGTAAAACAAAGTCAGTGGCAAATCCTAGACACTGAAACTCACTTCTTTTTCCTTCAACAATGGAAAAAAAAAAACACACTTAAAAGCTCATGACCAATTGTGCTCATAATAAACATATACACATACTCGCACTCTTCTCTCTGCCTGAGGCTGGAATATCAGATAAAGAAGCTCCAGGTGGACTGCAACAGCAAACAGCATATTACAGCATCTGTCCTGTGTTCTGTTCTGTGGATCAGCTGAATCTCCTCCTCACACTGTAGTGACAGGTTTCACCTTGTTTCAGCCTATCTTAGACACAATTCTCCTTTTGTTTCCATTTTTTAAACATCTTTTATATATGAACTGTAGAATGTACTCAGAGTTGCGAACAGCAGCATTTCAGTGTCGAAGTAGGACGTTACCTGGGCAGATTATTAGAATTTGTAAGGTAAGGTATGGAAGTCTGAGGTCTGAAAGTTGGTTCCTCGATTTGTATAATTCCTTAATGCACCATTTGTTTCAAAAATAGATTTTTTCATGGTAATCTGTTACATTTAACTGGTCAGCTGTGCTGATGTAATAACAGGAATCAACCTGATTTGTGGATGTGTATATATATATATATATACCTTTTTTTTTTACCATTAAAAAATTGCTCTGGCATCAGAAGAAAAAACAAGAAATCACAAAGCTGTAACTTAGTTACAGCTCTACCCCAACTGTTCCAAACTGCTGACACTGGAGACTCCTTCTATTCCCTCTCCTTCTATGTTCATATCAACAATTACATGTTTTTTTGTTTATGTGAAATGTCAGCCATATGTTGTTGTATAAGTTGTTAGTATAGAAACAATAACAGAATGAGCGCATTAATATCAACCTGTGATTTGCAGCTGCACTACCATCATAGCTGCAGTTGTAGAACATTAATCAACATCTTCTGACTAATACGAATCCAGAATTCAGCAGTGCTGTGGTATGAGAATTATTACCATCTAGGTGGGTAAAAAACAATTAAAGACTGTTCCCTGGGAGAACAGTGAGCACTTGAAATATGAAACCTTTCTTATTACTTATAAGTGTAAGAATGTGAAATGTGAAAGACAAAGACCTAAATGGGACAGCATTTAGATTTAGAGCTCAGTGAAAGAGAAAAAAAACATTTTGATCAGAATGTTAAAAATAATGAGCATTTAAAAAGCACAATAGAACAAACAGCTAATAAAACTGAAGCTGGAAAATTAATTCCAGACAAAAGTGATGGAAAACATCCTTAGTAATGAAAATTTTTCTCATTCAAGCTCCACTAAATCCCCATTTACTCAATCCTCGCTCAAATATACATATATTTTTTGGTATTTCATTCAAGCCATCCCAAAACTGTTGATAGTGCCAGTCTAAAACTTCATTTCCACATGGAGCTGAGGTGAAATAATCTATAATGTGACACTAGCGTCCTCCAAAACTGCTCATGTGTGTCCGGGGAATCCGAGTGGAACAGCAGTGAGATGATGGATGAAATTGGTGTCTCGTTCTGTTCCCTGGATTCTGTCCCATTGATGAATACACGCATTTGTCCAGGCCACGTGGAGGACTGCTTTAGGACTTGAACACAATCTGCTTGAGTCGGTTCGCGTTCCAGCATCTCAGAATTATTCACAATGAGCCTCACACCTACAAAACGCCACACGATAATGAAGCAATTATGTAGAAATATGTCATATTAAGTGAGGTCTTTTTTTAATATGGATATGATTAAGATTATTTTTTCTCTACACAGTGGAAGATGAACTAGAACTGTAAGTGCATTTAAATCCGATTACTCCTGGGCTCCTGGACAGGTAATCAATACACACACTGATTACAACATGCCTCAAGGCCAACCAAACACTGTGCTGTTCATTGTGATAAAAACAGAAATAGCAAAAGAGGGTTTTTAGCACATAAGTGCTTGTTTTTGTCTATTATAAACGCGATTAGGTCTAGGAGTAAATTACATCTTTTGAAGTTATAAATATGTCATTATGGTCAGAGCTGCTGTTGAATTAGAAAATGAATCAATACCTTCTGACCAGATTCAGAATTCAACAGTACTGTGATAATTCATACAGTGAATTAACATTTCCTACAGGTCAGACTAATGGATTATCTTTTGATATCTAGGGTTCAGGGACACACGCTTATATTCTCCAAACCTCTCCTCACGCAACCTGCTGAAATGTCACCATTCGATTAATTAAATGCTGCCTTGTATGGAATTTACATGACAAAATGTCAATTATTCTGCATGTGTCTGCAACAGATAAGTAAAAAATAAACACAGAAAAGTCTCTTTTATCTCTCTTGTAAATAATAAAAAAACACACTTTATCCCAAAAAATACCTCCTTGGTCACCTTCTTTTGTCTGGTGCACTTGAGAAAATAGATGGCATCATGAGGAAGGAGGGTTATCTAGAAATACTGAAGCACCTCAAGACATCCGCCAGAAAGAAAGAACAAAATGGCTTAAAGACAACAAAGTGAAAGTTTTGGAGTGGCCGTCACATAGCTCTGACCTGAATCCCATAGAAAATTATTGGATTGAATTAAAAAGCATGTCCCATTGTTGCCCATTCCTCACCAAAAATTGGGCGAAAAGCCACTCATACTCCAGTTTAAGGCTCAATGCAGCCTAATTGTGCCTGAGCCTGGCTAAAATATTAAAATAAAATATAATATATATATAAAATAAAATATAAAACATTGTGCTCTAGTGTTTACTTTTTAAAAAAAAATGCCTTTTAGAAATGATAGATGGATTTAATTTATATTCATGGCATACCAATAGAGGAGCATAACAAAGCGAAAGGAGGAGAGGACCACTGAGGCTTTAACCTTTAGTGTCTACCACCATTTTTACAGACCATAGAGAAATTAATTAGTCAACAGATGGAATTGTATGGCATGAGAAGATTAGCTGATCAAAACTGTGTCAGATTTTCAAGCACAAAAAGAAACAGGTAAGCATGAATATTAAAATGGACATGATTCTTGTAGAATATGCTGTAATATGTAATTTAAGGCAACATGTTAAGACTCCGTCGCCTAAGGCTCATCAATTTCATGCAGTGGTCATATAATGAACAGCAGGAATGACTACTTTTTATTTCACTTCCTAGTGAAGCTGAGGAGGAGTCCATATCTCAGCACCCAAAGTTAATCTGCTATGAATATACAACAATCTCATTCTTATGCTTCAGATGTTACTTTACTGTATGAAAAAAAGAGGAAAAAGGAGATCAAGAAGGATTAACGGGTGTAGAAAAGATTCCATCAGCAAGATAATGATTTAAAGGGCTTATACCGCAGCACTGCTTAATTCTGGATTCTGATTGGTCAGAAGGTGTTGATTAATTTTCTGAAACAGCAGGTCTGAGACTAAAGCAGCTGGGAAACGACAGGTTTATATTAAAGTGCTCGTTATCGTTTGTGTAGTAATGGTGCATTCATGGGGACTTGTATGGCAGCCACTCCACGTAATCTAAGTTTAATAATAAATGGATAAACAATGTGTGTTATTGTTGATATGGTGAAGAGAAGAGGTTTATTTAACATTTGCGAGAGAAGTCTCCAGAATCAGTGCTTTGTAACCACTGGAAAGTTTCAGAACAGACGAGTTTACACTGTTTACAACTGTTTGTAGCCGCTATAACATAAATGACAACAGGAACTAACTTGTGTCATGGAAGTTCCACAATATCGAATGTAACTATAAATTAATATAATTGTGATGTTGGCGAATTTCTGTGTTATAAGAGGAATAAAAAACTTCAGGATATATGGTTATAGGAAATTGTATAAATGTATATAATTTACAGTATATACAGAAAATATGGGATGGGAGGAAACAGGAGCACTGAGGTTTTGAGGAGCCATCCAAAAGGCTCTGGCAGCTTTTGTCCCCTGGGACAAAAAGTATCCCAAATGCTCTCTAGAATCAGGAAGTGTCTGAGCTAAAAAAGCTAAAAGGAGAAAACTGTTCATTCTTTATGCTGGGGCAATTTTGGTATTCTGCTACTCACCTGAATGACTAAGTATGTCTGAGGGCCTCTTGCCGTGCTGCAGAACTCTTCAGCAAGCTCTTTGAACCCGGGCCGACTGTCAGCATCAATCATCTGACCTTGAACCGGGATGAAGGATCATTAATGAGTCACAAAGTGAAGCAGCTCCCTTCAGCAGCAAATCAGTCAATGGCAAATTCCGCCAGCTCAAAGCTCAAAGATTAAGAAGGAAAGAAAAAGACATAGTGTGAATTTGCTTGCCAACTGATTTACTTTATTAAACCTGAATTACTGAAGTGATGACCATCTGCGCTGATCATCAAAATAGTAATTCAGTCCATGTTTCTGCTTCATGCTGTTGCTTTTCCACAGTTCATTCCCTCAAAACGTCACACTGCAACAGTTTATCTCAGTGAATTTACTTTTTATTTAATTACTCAAGCAATCAAACTGCATCGCTATCATTACATTTCCATGTGGTTATTAATGGCACAGTGATTAGAATCTTAACATCTTTTCGTATAATTATAAGTAGAGTTAATGCAAGTGAGGTTTGATTTGACCATGCCTGATTTGCTTGGAAAAAACAAACATGCAAACAAACACACAAACAAACAAACAAACAAAAACAGTTGCATGCTGTAAGGAAACAGATGTGCACTTTAATTCTTACAACTTCGTTGTGTATCGAGATTTCTTTTTGCTTTAATAATATGCATTATTAATACTAGCATGACCTGCAGTGAACATTTTGACTTTGTTTTCATCTTTATTGTACTTCTTTTCATCAGTATCGATTGAGAAAGCAAGCAAGTCCAAAATCAGTTGATGTGACTTGGAGATTTCACCAAAATATTATGAGTTTCTGTGGACCAGCCTCCTCTCCTCCAAGTCCATCATACTGAACATATAAAAGGCATGATCCTTAATAAAAATAATTTTAAAAAATTAGCATCTTTATTTTAATGATAATGTTCACCATAGCTGCCCTTTTCTTTATTATAGCATTTAAGTTATTAAATTGTGATTACCTTACTAATTTTATGTCATTTGTATGAGGTAATAAAATTTCTTCTTATTCATATTGGGGGGTAGATCAAGGGAAGAAAGCTTTCACCTATTTCTCACCTTATGAGCACTTTTGAAAGAGTGCCCCAGGGTTCAATATTTGATCCTTTTATATTACATTCTGTCTGCAGACAGGGTGCAAATCTGTGTGATATGTACTTAGGACCTTGCTGTCCTGTTCACTTCAGTCTAAATCTGCAGGTTTGGCCATGGTCGTAGCCGTGATTTGATTGGTTCTGAGAATTGTAGGCTCTCTGTGCACATGTTTAAACTCAGCCTGGCACATAACTTCTAAGTACTTGCTAACTTTTCACAGGAATAATGAAAATACAGAACCAACCAACAAACTAGCACTAGGATCACTAAATTTCAGTATACAATATATAATTTAATGTTTTTCAGGGTGAAGTTTTTATTTAACTGTTTTTTTTTTCTCAATTAAATTTTCATGACAATTAAGCACCATGGAAATGGACATGAGTGTTGATTTTTTTTTTTTATATATAATAGCAGCTCTGGCAGTAGTGCACCTGCAAATCACAGTTTTATATTAATGGCCTCATTCTAATATGTTATCGTTTCTATAGTAACTACTCATTCACAGGGGACGCTCCAAAATCTAACCCAGTCACAGGGATGTTAAAATTAGCCAGTGGTGATACAGGACAACATTTCCCCCTGATCAGAAAAAAGAAAATCTAGGGCAATTGCAGTCTAATTCAATGCTATAATAAACACTTCACCAACCTCTAGTACACTATTTCAGAGATGGGCTGGAAAGTTAAGCTGGATGACATGCAGATAAAGATGCAAATTAGAACACGAAATGCCATTAATTGCCATGTTTCACTTGTGGTAATTGCTGCAATTTCAAAGACACTTGTGCTGTTTTTGTTCTAGTACATTTCAATTATGTGCAAATAAAACCCGACGGCACAGCAAAAGACTTGACACAAGATCACAACCTTGCACGCACACACACACACACACACACACACACACACACACACACACACACACAATTAATTGTGAATGCAAATAGCGTTCGCATCATTTGCACCAAGTGATATTTATTGCATAATAAATACACAGAGAGGTTTATCCAAATCTGCAAAGCTTAAAATAAACCAAGTGCAAGGCAGTAATCTCAGATATGCAGAAAATATCCCAGCCAACACAAGATGACATTTTGAATTTGCATGTGATACTGAATTATTAAAGCACATATCTATACATGTCTACAAGCAATTGTAAGGCACATGCAAGAAAAAAACATATTGATGAGATACATTGTCATCTAACATCCATACTGTGTTAGAACTCATATACTGGATGTCATAGATGTCTGTCAAATTATTATGACAAATTATGATCATTCTCTATGAGTGCTGGATATGTAAATTAATCTAAATAAGCAGCTTTTCTGGACAGCTTTCAGGGAAAAAAAATGAAAGCTTTAGCAGGTTTTTACCTAGGAACATATAATCAGATTTCAGAATTCAAATCTGAACCCCACGTATGGTATACTATAACACTTATATGTTGTTCATGTTCATTGTTGAACATTCCATTCTAGATGTAGTCTCCCTTTTTACTGTTATAATAATCTCCACTCTTCTGAGAAGGCACTAGATGTTGGAGCGTGGCTGTGGGGATTTGTGTTCATTCAGCCACAACAGCATTAGTGAGGTCAGGCACTGATGTAGGGCGAGGAGGCCTCAGATGCAGTCGGTGTTCCAGTTCATCCCAAAGGTGTTCAGTGGGGTTGAGGTCAGGACTCTGTGCAGGACACTCAGGTTCTTCCATTCCAACCTTGGCAAACCATATCTTCATGGAGCTCACTTTGGGCACACTGGCATGGTCATGCTGGAACAGGTTTGGGCCTTTTAGTTCCAGTGAAGTGAAATTGTAATGCTACAGCATACAAAGACATTCAATACAATTGCATGCTTCAAACTTTGTGGCAACAGTTTGGGGAAGGCCAACATATGAGTGTGATAGTCAGGTGTCCACAAACTTTCAGCCATACAATATAGTGTATCTTCAGATTAGTAGACTTTAAGCTTCACAGTGGCAGGAGTGTTTGGTGTGACTGTGGTCTTGGCAGAATGGCTGCGTGTTGAGATGTCAGTGTTTTCCTGACAGGTTTATTGAGCATTTTAATTGACTTAGCAGGCACACAGATACTGGAAGGAGTTCAACAGCACACACCATCTGATATGATTTGTCTCTTTGGATGCCAAGCTGGTCTCTGAAAGTGCTAATGATTTCTGACACAGCCAATGACATACAATAGAACAGGTGGAGACCTCTATCTTCTTTTTCAATAAAGTATGTCATCAGAACATATGGCCACAGTTAATTAGTTCATCAATAATCCATTCTGCTATAAACCTGAACTTTAGAGTGGGATATTGTCTCATACAACAGCACTCAATAATGTCATTTTTAATGAGAAACTCCTAGCATGTAGAAAGAAAAAAACCCCACAATTGTAGGTGATGGACTGACTATTTACAGCTGCTACAACATAAGTGCTAACAGAAACTAACTTGTTTTTGGATATTCCATGACAATTTTTTTTTATATAAGTACAACTACATGTTTTTTGGTACTAGTCAATGCCGATACCGAAATGAGTAACCAACTTAGTATTAACCATCAGGGAAGTCACAGAACATTTTATACAATATTCTTTATAATGTTAGCAAGCTGATTTCAAATGAAGTGCATTAACTAGCTACATTAGTCTTGGGTCAAGTAGTTGACCTATTACTCGAGTCAAGTAGTTTTGTAGTGGAATAGAGATGGCTATGGCGTCTGAACCCCACATTGTCAGTGACTGATAGTGGTTGATCGTCAAGAACATCATACCGGGTAAGAGATGTTATTTTCACTCACCTAGCCTTGTCTGTATACATTTTTCTTGCCTAGCCAATGAACAATTCATGCTAAATTTTATGTGTAAGATGATTTATAAGGGTGCATGTATTGTGGGAAGATGCTTGATATTTACAGAGCAGAGTTTGTAAACTGCTGTGCTTTGATCAATAATCATGAAATAACTCCAGATCTCTGTCAATTCTCCGGATGTTGTCATCTGTTTTATTTGCACAAAACATACACTAGGCTTACATAAATGGATGGGTAAAAGATGCATCCCTAGTAACTATAACTGGATAAAAAGTATGACATGGCATTCTTTGATTGATAAATTTTAGGGTTGGCAAACTGCTGTGGTATTGGAAGAATAAAACACTTTCTGTTACAGGAAAATAATCAAAATCAGGGTTGTTAAAAGCAAGTCTGTTTCATCACTAAAGCACATTGTTTATTTTTTTTATTGTAACAGCACCACACCTAGTGTTTTTTCCTTATTTATTGCACTATATTTCTATTTTTGTACAGAGAGTTCATATATAGGTTACACAGAAACCAGCAGTGAAACTGCTTCACTCACTCAACTCTATCAGAAGTTAATAGAATTTCAAATTGGTAGCCATTCACTTTGAGCATGTTTCCTCTCACCTCTGCATCATGGCACCGCTGTGACAAGCTGAACTGAAAAAAGGGGTTGCTGATGAAGTTGTCCTGCCAATTGTGCCCTTGATCTTCTGTGCTTGGAACTCATTTCCTCTGCACTTTACACACACATGCTCCTGCAGTTAGAGCGTGAGAAAGCCAGAACTTTGGAAATCCATCCTCAGCCAAGACAAAGCAGGAGCTGTCTCCCTGAAGACCAAAGGCAGCTCAGAAAACCTCCCAAAAAGTGCATGTGAGAGAGGAAGACTGGAGCCATGCTGTGTGGATCCAGTTGTGTTTTTTTTTTCACTAATAATGTGGACACAAAATGAGTGAAGAAATCAGGAATGGTGCTTTCCTCAGCTGTTGTCGCTTGCCAGAAGGGAGATTGAAAAGCTGGTAAACAAAGTCTGAACCTGCCCGATTCCTTTCAGCTGTTTGTGTGCAGTTTTTGATTGAAGAACTCTTTATGAAGCACCTTTATGTACTTCAGGCCTATGATTTAATCATAGCTGCATGCAGTGCATGAAAACAGGGAAAGAGACATTTCAGAAAGAAATGAGCTAAGATAAATTTTTGGTTTTCCGCAGTAAGGAAGTAAGGAATGTTTTGGAAGAAACTTCCCTGAAAACATGGAAACGAGGCCTGAGTGGCACAATTTAAACTATTAAACAAACACATATACACACACACACACACAGCTCTTAGTTTAGTGATCTGCGCACACCAGTTGAGCAGCAGCTGGGAGCCAATGTTGTCCTTTTGCTTGTGATCGTAGTCCAGCAGGCAACCATGGGGCATGAACTAGGTCACCAGCTGCATGTTGGGGCTCACACACACACACACACACACACACACACACACACACACACACACACACCATGAGCAGATGCAGCAGGTGCGGGTGATCCATGCTGGAAATCATCACAGCCTCCTGGAGAGGCAGGAGAGAAACAAAAACATTATCTTGGATTGGAAACCTTTCGCAAAAATTGTGATGCCACAGGTTGAAAAGACAGAATTTTTACAAATTCTTCAGACAAACAACCATCTGCTGCAATGCTGTGATACTTTAGTAGGTGGTTTTATTTCATTCTCAATAGATATAGAAGGTTACGCATTATCATCACCCTTTCATGAAAGAATGGCCAAAGGACAAAAGAGCTTTTAGTGCTCCAAGGCCTGTACTCCCAAATCCCAGAGAAAACATTATCTGTGAACCCCCAGAGGGGAAGATAAAGAATGCGAGAGTGTGTTTAGTGTTTACTTGCTTATCAAGAGAGTTGACCCCTATTAGTGAGACTGACCCTCAGTATGTACTCATGTGTGTGTGTGTGTGTGTGTTTCTGAGAAGATGCACTGATGCACTTTTCTAGAGTATACATGCATGAATATACAGGGTATCCGAAAAGTCAGGAACCAATGGGAGTTCAACTACTTATATGGGATTTTGTATTTTATTTATTCATTTATACTTATTTTTATATATATTTTTTCTTATAGGTGAAAAATGGCATTACAATTGAAAGAAAAGCTAGAGATAGCTCTTCTTGCTGTTCCACTGGCTTTAAGAGGCTCCAGCAGGTGATCCAACACACAGATCCCAGATCAGTTATTACAATAATGCATTTGCATACATTATACACCTACATACACACAGCAGATCCCGGGTCAGATTTTTTTTGTACCTCAGAGTCCAGAAAGCAGCGTAACACCCGCTTCTTCTTTACGATCTTGCGTCAGATGTAAATGGAGAAAATGAGCGCTATGATCATTAGCACAAAAATCACCCTGATCACTCCGGCTGCAATTTGAGAGGTTTTATCAGACGAAGGCTTTTTACCAAGAATGCACTTGTAGCAGAGAATCTCAGCTGGACCCCTCACTGTGACACTGAGCTCTAATGACCAATTTGCTTCTGCTTAAAGTTTTTCTATTACAGTTCTTGTTAATCATCCAGAGGTGTCAGGAAGGTAAAGGGCTCTCTTGTAACAGAGCAGCTGGTTAAAGAAATTGCAAGACATTTTGTTTTAAAAATTAATGTGTTAACAAAAATCACTAAGCGTATTGCTTATCTGGAATGTAATATTCAAGGCTATGTTATTTAGAGATAGAGACAAATCCATTTTACAGCAGAAATGTGAAATGTCATATGAATATATAACTATACACTGAATACTAAAGGAAATTTCTAGTCTCAGCCTAGCTCTGCTTCGACACTACCCTCAGCAGAACACACCCAGAGCTCTGCCTCGTCTGAGTGTTAACACCTGCAGCCTGTTTCCTGTTCATCATAGGCTCTTTAAAACTATCTCACTGCCATTGTGGTTTTGAATTTATAACCAGTATGTGTGCTGTGTGTGTATGTTCATTCCTACTTCTTGGTTTTCCTCAATGTCTGGAGTATGTTTATTTTACTTCCCATTTTTTAAATTAAGCCTTTGTGTAAAGGCACACACACACACACACACACACACATACAAATACAGTTACCCTTGGGTGCGATGGGCATGGCAGAGTCTGTGCTCTGTTGGCTGCTGTTGGCGTATTTGCATATTTCAACAGAGTTGGGCCCGTCTTTCATATGAACACACATGAGAGACAGACAGACAAAGAGAGACAAACGAAGAGAAACAGACAAAAAGACAGACATATGGACAATGAGATAGAGAGGGAGAGAGACACAGAGTGTGTGTGTGTGTGTGAGAGAGAGAGAGACAGACAGAGAGAGACAGCAGGAGAAAGAGACAGGCAAAATGAGAGAGGTTCAGATATGAGTCTGTTACCAAAAACTCATTTTAAGGCACCAGATGTCAAAATTAAATGCAAAATATATAAATGAATAAAGAGAAATGAATAAAGAGCCCTGGTTTCTTACTGGTCAGTGGCATGTCAGTGTTCTCTGTAACACACACATACACAGAAACACACACACAACACTGAGGCATTGAGAAAACCACCAACATCTGCATGCTATAACAAAAATGCTTAAATCAACACTAAGGTAAAAAATAAATAAAAGGTTCATTTGAAACAGAGCTAATGAAACAAACTAAAGTACATCCATTGACTCCTGACACGCCTCTGCAGCTAGCGTCTATTATCCGGAACTAAACGAACATTTCCTATCATCATAGAGTCACAATCGCACAGTTGGAAATTTGTATTGTTCCCATTTATGAACATTGTTTTTTTAAACAAAATGGTAATTTTGTTTTTTTTTTGGTAAATTGTAATTCTTTTACTCATGCTTCTTTTGTGGAAGATTTTGGCTTTGCTATTTCCTGACATTACAGCTAAGCTCTTCACATTTCTCACAACAATTAATTTGTCTCAATTATAATTAAAGCAGTTACTGATAGTAAGTAATAGTGAGCTCAATACTTTTTCCAACATCCTGCTTCTTAACATCTTTCATCACACATACACACACACACACACACACACACACACACACACACACACACACACACACACACGGTGCTCTGTATCTGTAAACATACACATAGGACATTAAAGATATTGCTATATGTTGATATATAAACACTCCCTATCATAATGCATAATACCAACTACAGCATGTAATGGGAAAGGGATAATGATCTGGAGCTGTATTTCATTGGCTAATCTGTAAAGATTAGTTTGAAAGTAATGTTGGTGTAGCTGATGTAGGTTTGATCATACAGTATAAAATACAATTAACCCTTAAATCATTTTAGGAAAAATACTTTAAATTACCTATTGTAAACTTATAGTATACCTGCATCAGTCCAAAATTTAGATATAAATTTAGAATAAACCCTATGGCACTCAAAAAACCCATTCTCAGTAAGCAATAATGGGTAATGGATCATCTTTACATGGCGGAGCTAAGTGTGTGTGTGTGTGTGTGTGTGTGTGTGTGTGTGTGTGTGTGTAAACACACACCCAAAGTGTATATCAGTGGGATTCAATGGTCTGTGTGGATAAGTGGCTAATGAGCAAGGCGACTAATGGAGCCATTGATCCTCCTCACCACAGAGCCATTAGCACACTAATGACATCAAACCCAACCTGCACTGCACAACACATCCACTATATCCTCAACATGGACTTGGTTTGAGATTAATGTGTTAGTTTGTGCTTTCTGCTGGAAAAATGTCCATTTTAATAGTTTCTCTGCTCCAACTCATCCATTTTACCTTTAACAAGAGTTACTGTGTTGAATCAGGTGTGTTGGAGTGCATCCTTTTATATTATTCGTTAGTTTTTATTCCACAATGCTGATGAATTCTCAGTTCTGATTGGTCAGAAGGTATTGGTTCATTTTCTGTAACAGCATCTCTGGCAATAGTGCAGCTAATTTTCTATAGTAACAACTCACACAGGGACTTGCATGGTTTTTGTATTTAAAAGTATGTGTGATTATTGATATGGTGACGTTTTATGCACAAATGTTGTTCTTTAATGCAGATATTACTATCTACGTTCCTCTGATGGTATATGTATCAGTTTAGGAAATGCTGATGAATTTTTGATGAACTTGCAAAAGTAAGTAAGTACATTTATGTAACTGCTCAAAATAACTTTAATTTTCTTTTTTTTCATGAGATTGCAGGGAGAAATGGTATTGAGATCAGCAAAGTTCAAGAAAATGGAGCTTGGCACAGAGCTGAGAAATACACACAGGAGATGAGAGAACATAAATCAGCATGATAATGAATGGAAGAAGGCTATTCAGCAACATCCATCAATAGCTCAGGCTTTTATTCTTAAAGAATCTTTATCTTGAATCTTTTACTCTTAAAGTGGATTTGAATAATAGTGTGTGTAGGATATGGAGAAGTGTAGGACCTTAAATGTGAAGAATGTTAAAAGTATGACTAACATACTCAAACATGTGTGGTACTAAAGTAAATAAGTACTAAATGCATTATTAATAGTAACTGACTAAAGAAAGATAAAAGGTTAAAACAGGCATAAAGAACACAGTTTATTCTGAATCATGCTTACAGTGATGTACCAAGGAGTGAATGCAAAGATTAAATGGATTCATAGCACTGGTGAGCATGTATTTCAGTTAAGGAAAGCCTGCAGTTTTAACAACTACATATAGTAGAAAATATCAAAATTTGACCCTGTGAAGGCTTTTTCCAGGCTGCTAATCATCTAATGTCCAAAATTCTTTAATATTGATTTACGTATTTATGCATAAATTGTGTATTTATTATGCACATTTTGTCCTCACCTGTAAAATGTTCTTCCTCCAATGATTCTGACATTGAAGAACACTTTGAAGCCTGTCATGTTCTCCGGCCACAAAACCTCAAAAAAAAAAAAATTATTTTTTTTAAAAAGCCCAAACATGCTGTGATGGAAACTAATATCTGCTGAATGTGTTATAAAAGAAACTTGTGTTAACCTTCCTGAACTGATTATTGCACTAAGCAGCAAATAGAGATAACAAACTGTGGAAAAATTTTGACATTTAAAATGACATTTAAATTTCCTCCTCATACACAGACTTGTTTTCCTTGTGTTCTGTGTAACGGCAAGAAAAACGTACACACTGGAACAAAATGAGAATCATCAATAAATAAAACAATAAATAGTGTACAGGGTTTTCTTTTTTATTGACTAGTCATGTTTTAATAATGAATGTTCAGGGCAAGAGTGTGAGAGACCCCATTATATTTTCTTTATGCTGCAGTTTTCATTATTAGAAAGTTTCACCTCATTAGCTACACAGAGGCAGGAGTCTAATATGATGAAGGACCAGACAAGGAATATAAATACATTACACCCATGAAACAAATGCCAATAAATTCATATTCACAATAGGAAATATTTATTGTGCATCCTCATCTTAATTTCTGCAATGTGAGATAAAAGATTTGGAGGAAACATCTGGACTGTAAATGACTGGTGGATATTCACTTTCAGGATTGATGTCAGTACAGGGGACACACATCCTGACATAGTACTCCTCCATCTCCATCTTGTTACTTGGGCAGGCTCAAACAGGAGCTGTGATCCACCACAAAGTTATCTGATGGACACCACAGTGGAGCTTTTTCTCAGCTTTTTTTTTTACTCAAACAAGAATTTCACAATAAGCAAACTGATCATGATAAGGAAATTAAGGGGAAATAATAAATTTCTTGGATATAATTTCTATTTTAGGCTCTTTTCTGCTTCACTTACATGGACACTTCTTGACACAAAAAGCTCCATACATGTATTTGACTTTGGGATTGTGCTCCAGCTAGAAGGTTGCTGGGTTGTAGATGAAAGTCACACAAGTCACACACAAGTCACACACTGAGTCACACAAGCACTGTCACTGAAGTTGATACAATGCTACACAATAACACATAATCAGGATGTTAAAGGTCACTGGGTTTGGATGAACTAATCTTATTTGTCTCGCTTTAGTTCATAAATCATTCACCTAATCCAATACATTTCATAAATTTAACAACATTCACATGTGGAAAGTGCACCATAATGAACAACTGATCCAAGGCAGAATGTAAAAGAGTGAAATGTTGTTCTAATTAAAATCTAGGCATGTATATAATCCCTGTGTTTGTGCAGCAGTAACCTGAAGTAATTGAAATGCAGGACGCTATAAATTCATGGTGCCATTACTTTTCTCTGTGTCGTGTCTGTAATAGACACTGCTCTGTTTTATAGGTCAGAAATCATAACAATCAGTTTTATCATTATACATTTAGAATGTCTGATTGAATACATATACTGATGATAAGAACCCTCAAAAACGAATAAAGCTAATAAAAAGAGAAAAGAACTGTTACACCTTAAGAACTGACACCTAAACAAAGAAAATGACAAAAAAAGAACAGAGGGCTCTTAATCTCATAAATCTAATCTCATAGACACATTGAGCACACTGAAATAAAGTAAGGATGAAAGACAGGATTGTCCTCTGTGGAAAATTAAAAGCCTTTACTGGAATAAAGGGTAGAAGGCAGAAGACAAAAGAAATGGAAAATAAAATTACAGTAAAAGTTCTTTAATTAACAAAAAATTGTAACTGATGGCAAATTGCTGTTTTAAAACAGGAATAAAAATAATCAATTTCAGGGTGCTAACAGTGTCACACAAATGCCGGAATCTACCAGAGTCTCCACTTCCCAGAACACACTGCAGCCTACAAACACGGCCATATTGGACTACGTGCTGTAAATCCTACTCCCAAACCTGACCTCTCAGAACCCATTCATTTTGTAGCACAGTGCCCCTCTCAGGAGAGAATCCCAGTCAGACCCAGCCCCGCTGAGAGAACATCCACATCCATACATCCATAGTGAGTCCATCTCAGTTTTTCTCTCACCAGTCCTTTGCCCTAAACGTGCAGATAAAACACTCAGTCCATGCCTCTATTGTCTGAGCGCTGACTAATTCTGGAGCAGCAGAGAATTTCTTGGACCGCAACAGTATTATGTAAATATATATGCATATCTCCTTATTTATACAACTGTATATAGAGTAAATAATGCATAAATCTGTACATAAATCTTCTGTTCCAGATTCATACACATTACTATTTTTTATTGTTAAGCCTTACTATTTAAATGTTTTTCTGTTCTCATGCCAGATATGTATGTATGTATGCATGTATGTACCAAGAGCACCTTAAAAAAAACACAACAAATTCCTTGTGTGTCTGCGCACACACTTGGCAAATAAAGCTAATTCTGATTCTGATTCTGATTCTGATTGATGGAGAATTCATAGGAGACAGGACTGTCACCTTGTGTACCAAGCCTCTCTTACTCCAAGTCAGTGCTCTCCACCAGAAGCTCATTTCCTTTCTCATCACTGTCACAGCGAAATGCCCCATCATCCTAGGATTTCCCTGTATGCACTTCCATGACCTCCAAATATCATGGCACAACAAATCATGAAATGGTCACAAAATGATCACATTGCAAAGGTCTGCATCTTTCCTGCCTCATCATAGCCTCGGCCAGAGTAGAGAAAGACCTGAGACTCAAGAATCCATAGACATCCCTCCAGAGTATCAGGAGTTCCAAGAGGTATTCAGTAAGGCCAAAGCTAGTGGCCTACCACCACACAGACCCCATGACTGTGCCATAGAGCTCCTACCAAGCACCACATCACCACATAATCGAATCTATCCCCTTTCCTTAACGGAACAACAGGCCATGGAAGATTATGTACAAGAGGCACTACAACAGGGGTACATTCGTACGTCCACATCTCCTGCCTCTGCAGGATTCCTCTTTGTGGAAAAGAAGTCACCAAATCGCCCACAAGACTGTCAAGGAGCTCCAAAGATTTATTTGCTTCACCAATTTCTTCTGAAGGTTCATCCAGGGCTTTTGTTCCATTGCTACTCCCCTCACTACTGAAAAAGGGACCCAAGCATCTGGTTTGGAATACAGCAGCTGATGAAGCCTTCAAGAACCTCAAGACCGCATTCACCACTGCTCCCAATTTAAAGCACCCAGACCTGTCGAAACCATTCATTGTGGAAGTAGACATCTTGGAATTTGGGGTGGGAGCGGTCCTGTCCGAAAAGTTTGAAGATAAACCTAAACTCCATCCGGTGGCTTTCAACCCAAAAAGCTTTCAAAGCTGAACAAAACTACGATATAGGTAACTGAGAATTGCAGGGCTGTGAAACTTGCCCTGGAAGAATGGCATCACTTGTTGGAGGGAGTGGTCCATCCCTTCACTATCTTCACAGATGATAAAAATCTTGAGTATCTGAAAACAGCCAAGTGCCTGAACCCTCACCAAGCATGATGAGC
>CM041000.1:2155077-2169674 GCA_022985145.1 Pangasius djambal | reverse complement strand
CCGAGCCGGTGTCTTGTCTATCATGGAGTGGCCTGCCCAATCACCTGACCTTAACCCCATTGAGCTGCTATGGGAGGAACTGGACCGTGATGTCCGTAAGAAGTGTCCAACCAGTGTGAATCATCTTTGGGCAATCCTCCAGGAGGCTTGGAGTAATATATCAAGTCAATGTTTGAATAAACTGCTCGGATGCCTAGTGCTGTCCCTTATTATCAATGCAAAATGGTCACTAACTAAAGAGGATTTATGCTGATATTGCCCAAAAACCCTATTTTGTTCAGGCGTTTCCAAACTTTTGGAGGGCAGTGTATATATATATATATATATATATATATAGAGGCCATGTCAACACCTTGAACTCTTTGTCATTATCCTCAAACCATTCCTGAACAATTTTTGCAGTGTGGCAGGGTGCATTATCCTGTGAAATAGGCCACTGCCATTAGGGAATACTGTTGCCATGAAGGGATGTTCTTAGTCTGCAACAATGTTTAGGCAGGTGGTATGTGTCAAAGTTACATCCACATGAATGCCAGGACCCAGCAGAACATTGCCCACAGCCTCCACCGGTTTGCCTTCTTCCCATAGTGCATCCTGGTGCCATCTCTTCCCCAGGTAAGTGACGCACATGCACCCAGCCATCCACATGATGTAAAAGAAAATGTGATTCATCAGACCAGACCACCTTCTTCCATTGCTCCATGGTCCAGTTTTGATGCTCACGTGAACATTGTAGGCGCTTCAGTGGTGGACAGAGGTCAACATTGGCACCCAGCCCCATACACATATGCAGCAAACTGTGATGCACTGTGTGTTCTGACACCTTTCTATCATAGCCAGCATTACCCTTTTCAGCAATGTGTACTATAGTAGCTCTTCTTTGGGATCAGACCAGATGGGCTGGCCTTCGCTCCCCACGCACATCAGTGAGGCTTGGGTGCCCATGACCCTGTTGCCGGTTCACCAGTTGTCCTTCCTTGGACCACTTTTGGTAGGAACTATCCACTGCATATTGAGAACACCCACAAGACCTGCTGTTTTGAAGATGCTCTGACTCAGTTGTCTAGCTATCACACTTTGGCCCAATTTCCTTATTCCAACACATTAACTTTGAGAACTGACTGTTCACTTGCTGCCTAATGTATCCTACCCCTTGACAGGTGCCACTGTAAGAAACACTTGGTAAGTGAAGCTTCCAGTACATACACAAATATGAGAGCAGGACACTTAATAATAATATAATAACATATTATATTATAACATAATAATAATAATATGCAAGGGGTAATGCAATGTACAGAAGGTAGGGGTATATACAGGTAATAGAATAATAGCAGTGAATTTTCAGTTGCACATATGAGTCTATCTACAGAAAATATTACACTAAGAGGGTCCTTGGAGGCAGTTAACTGTTCATGAGGGAGATGGCCTGCGGGAAAAAGCTGCTCTTGTGTTGGGATATTCTGGTGCTCAGTGCTCTGTAGAGCCGGCCAGAGGGCAGCAGTTCAAAGAGATTGTGGAAATGATGAGTGGGGTCTGAAATGATTTTTCCTGTCTGTTTCATCATTCTGGAGGTGTACAGTTCTGCGAGGGAGGACAGGGGTGCACGAATAATCCTATCAGCAGTCCAGACTGTCTGTTTTGGTAGCTGAACCAAACCAGACAGTTACTGAAGTACGCAGAACAGACTCAATGACAGCTGAGTAGAACTGGGTCAGCAGCTCCTGTGGCAGGTTGAACTTCCTCAGTTGGCAAAGGAAGTACAGCCTCTGCTGGGCCTTTTTCATGATGGATTCTATGTGGGTCTCCCACTTCAGATCCTGTGAGATGGTGAAGCCCAGGTCCCTTGTCTGTAAAGGTGTTGCAGGATGTAATGCAGCGCCATGTTGACTGCATCATCCACTGACCTGTTTGCTCAGTAAGCAAATTGAAGTGGGTACAGCAAGGGTCCAGTTGTCTTTCAGGTGAGCCAACACCAGTCTCTCAGATAATTTCAAGACCACAGACATCAACAGGTCTGTAGTCGTTCAGTGCTGTGATCTTGGGTTTCTTTGGGATGGGGATGATAGTGGAGTGTTTGAAGCAGGAAGGAACTCTACACTGCTGCAGTGACTTGTTGAAGATCTGGGTGAAGATGGGTGACAGCTGGTCAGTGCAGACTTTCAGACAGGCGGGTGAGACACTGTCTGGACCTGGGGCTTTCCTGATCTTCTGTTTCTGGAAGAGCTGGCACACATCCTTTTCACAGATCCTATGTGCAGGTTGAGTAGCAGGAGAGGGGAGAGGGGGGTAGCAGGAGGCAGTAATGGTTGTGAGGCAAGAAGGGCAGAGCGGCACTCATTACAATTAGTCTGGACTCTAACAGTGTGTGGTGAAAAGCAATTAACAACACCAAACATACACCAAATAAGTGCAATAGTTGTAGTGTATTATACAAAATAAAAGTCACCAAATATTTACAATAAACCTCTGCCCCCCAAAAAAGGATCATCCTCACCAGAACTTCTGTCGCATGGTGAACGATCCTCTGAACCCACCGAGTCTAATAATCCTGCTGATGAATGCCTCCATGATCAAAAAAGTAAAAAAGGAAATATAGTCCCACCAGTATTCCTCCTCTGTGATCTCCACAGGTAAGAGTGACTGTAATCCTCCAGCATTTCGTTATAAACAGCCGAGCGCACTTTCCTCCATTCTCTCTCTTCTGGCTTATGTACACTTCATGGTCACATGTTCACACATGGCATGATGCAGTGACCTCACTGAGTCTCACTATAATGCAAGCACTGGACCAAACACTTAGGCCAGGGGTGCTCATACTTCTATGACAAGAGATCTACTTTTTCATGTTATTATTATGGTAAGATCCACCATGCAAATATGCATGTACATTCTAAATTTGGAATATATACACACTCAGGTCCATAGGTACTTGGACAGTGACACAATTTTCATAATTTTGCCTCTGTACACCACCACAATGGATTTGAAATGAAGCAATCAAGATGTGACTGAAGTGTAGACTTTCAGCTTTAATACAAGGGGTTTAGCAAAAATATTGCATTAATCATTTAGAAATTACAGCCATTTTTCACATAGACCCTCCATTTTCACAGGCTCAGAAGTAATTGGACAAACTAACAATCATAAATATTAGTACAGTCAGGTGACTGACAAAGCCATTTAAGAACATCTTATTTCTTTGCCTTAAGAAGCTCTTGGATTGCTTTTGTGATACATTTTCGGTCATTATACATTTCCATCAGTTTTGTAGCATTTGACTGAATCTGGACAGAAAGTATAGCTCTATACAATTCAGGATTCATCCTGCTACTTCTATCATCAACAAACACCAGTGATCCAGTTCCATTGGCAGCCATACATGCCCATGCCTCCATGTATGACGGATGATGTGGTATGCTTTGGATCATGAGCCCTTCCTTTCCTTCTCCATACTCTTCTCTTCCCATCATTCTGGTACAAGTTTATCTTGCATTAGGCTGATTAGGCTTTTTTTTTTTTTTTTTTTTTTTTTAGCAAACTCTAATCTGGCCTTTCTGTTCTTGAGTGTTACCAGTGGTTTGCAACTTGAGGTAAACTGTATGTATTTACATTCATGAAGGTGTCTCTTGATTGTAGACTTTGACAATTATACACCTATGAGTATTCTTGACATGACTAGACATTGTGAAGGTGTTAATTCTGTTAGGAAGGAAATTCTGAAGGAAATAATTCTGTGATCATCCACTTTGGTTGTCTTCCATGGGCTTCCAGGCGTTTTGGTGCTGCTAAGCTCACCAGTGCATTCCTTCTTTTTAAATATGTACCAAATTTGGCCACTTCTAAAGATTCTCTCTGATAGGTCTGTTTTGTTTTTTCAGCCAATGATGGCCTCCTTCATTTGCATCGACACCTCTTTGGACTGCATAGTAAGAATTCCCATGAATAGCTAACAAATGCAAATTCAGTACTTGGAATTAACTCAAGACCTTTTATCTCCTTAATTTGTCATGAAATATGTAGGAAACAGGCTACACCTGGCCATTAAACTGTTTATCAGTCAATGCTTTATTACAGTTCTTCAAACGATAAATTAATATTGAGTAACTGAAATTTTGAACACAATATGGGCAAAGGTTTTGTTTATTTTTTGCACTGCCAGCAGAAATATACATTGAAGAAGCTACATTCATTTTATAGCCCACTGGATAGTTGTCTAGCTAGCTCACCTTGATTTGTACATTCTCATTAAAGGTGCTTCCGATGAAACTGGCGTCCTGTCCACTGGTTTTCATATTTTAAGTCAAAAGTTATATTGCTGAAAAGTATTGTCTGCCAAGTCTGCTGATGATGTCGCTAATACTACTCTAGTAACCATTTCGAGGAAGAAAGAGGAATTTTATGTGGCAAACACAAAGGAGTGGAGTGATACAAATAGTGAAATGTCCCAATGTGGTTATACTAATAAGTACTCTTGGGACGCCTCTCAACTAATCAGATTATTGGACTGGAACTAACTGTTGTATAAATACTATATATAGTTCTGAAAAATACAAAACCCCTTTCTTGAACAGATAAGTCAATAGGACAGAATATTGGTAAGTAAAGAACAAAACATGAGAGTGAATACTTTAATACTGAAAGATACGTTATGACATGAACAAGATGTGTGGTAATACACTCACTGAATCACCCTGTGAACTCTGAGATCACAGGAACAGCATTTTCAAAAAGTCAAAATTGCTTTTTTAAAAATAATTTAAACAGCTAATGGTCTGTGACAGTGCAGAACCTTCCCATCTGGCACCTTCATCAATAATGTAAACATCCAGTTCCAGCTTCAGTCCCAGTGTCATTAACACAGACAGAGAACATGCAGGGTTGGGCAAATGATAAATTTATTAGCGAGCCCAGAGGGCAAGTAAAAGCTCTTCTGTGCTGCCCAGTCCCATGTTTTGGTTGCTCAGAAACTGACTAGTTGAAAAAGTGGTAGGTAATGTAATGTAATAAGGTATGGCAGAAGTAGCTAGTGATCTACATGTGCATTAATACAGACTACAGGAAACGGTACACTGTTTGCGCCCTTGAAAACACTTGAAAACAGATATTGTTCTGCAATGGCTAGTGTCTTTATATTTAACTGTGAAGTGACTGCTTGTAGTATGCATGAGACTTCATGTATATGGCAGCTTTATGAGATTCAGTAACATGCTATAGTTACAGCATTGCGGTGCATCACACCACCATGAAGCACATTGAATTTAAATATATAGACCAAATGAAAACTTTTGTTTTGTGAGGTTTCCTTTTTCTACTTGTTGAACTTGACTGCCAAGCAAATGAATAAAATCTAATGGTCCTGACATGAAATCTGCTTGTCCTGGGTGCCAGTGCTACTTATTTTTTGTCCACCATTGACATGTTTCATCTCTGTCCCACTGATGGCTGATGGCACACCAACACTCACCTCTACTTCCAGAACTGACACACAGCACACACTTGAGTTACTTCACTGATAGCTCTCACTGCCAGTCACATCACTGCTGGTGTTTACACACAGTGCTCATCATTATGTCCTATAACGTAGATGACACTGAGTAAGTTGTAGAGGTGAATGCTGCAGCAGCTGCCACATGGAACCGATTTATAAATTACATGCTGTAAATCTCCAGCTTATACCACTGTATTCAATTCTGAACATATTTTTCTGTTACATCGTGTCAAGAGCTCACAGAAAATATAAAAATTTAATGAGTGATTTTATTCTATTAATATGGTCAAGAGAAAAGCTAAAAATGTTGACCCTACCACTCACCTTAAAGCCTTTTAATAATTCCAAGTTGCCTTATACAAATTTATATAAAATTGAAACTCCTGCCTATGACATTAAAAATGGTCTTATATGGCCTTTGACCGGTGATCTAGCACCAGAATAAAGAAATTGTCAAACCAAGTAATTGGACTTTGTTATTTGATTTTGTTATGTACTTAAATCTTGTAAACTAGCAGTTATCAAGCCCTTGATTAAAAAACCTGACCTTGACCCCTGTCAGCTGTCTAACTATAGACCAATATCAAACCTCCCCTTTATCTCTAAGATCCTAGAAAAGGTTGTAGCACAGCAGCTATGCTCATACTTACATAGGAATAACATTTATGAAATGTATCAGTCAGGATTTAGGCCTCATCATAGCACAGAGACAGCACTGGTAAAAGTGATAAATAACTTACTTCTGGCCTCTGATCAGGGTTGTGTCTCCTTGCTTGTGCTGCTTGACCTTAGTGCAGCTTTTGATACCATTGATCATGCTATTCTCCTCAATAGACTAGAAAATGTAGTTGGCATTAAGGAAACGGCCCTCTCCTGGCTCAGGTCTTATTTGACTGATCGTTATCAGTTTGTAGATGTAAATGGTGACTTCTCATCGCATACTAAGGTAAAGTTTGGTGTCCCACAAGGCTCTGTTTAAGGCCCGCTGCTCTTTTCTTTACATATGCTACCTCTGGGCAAAATTATCCGTAAACATGGTATTACCTTTCACTGTTATGCTGATGACACACAGTGCTATGTTTCAGCAAAGCCAGATAACAGACACCAGCTTAATAAAGTTGGAGGATGTGTAAAAGACATTAGAAACTGGATGTTTATTAACTTTCTCTTACTTAATTCTGATAAGACAGAAGTACTTGTACTAGGACCACATGCAGTTAGAAGTAAGCTTTCTGATTACATAATAACTCTGGATGGCCTTTCTGTTTCATCATGTGCAGCAGTAAAGACCTTGGTGTGATTGTCGACTCTAGTATTTTTTTGAAGCTCATGTAGATAACATCTCTAGGATTGCTTTCTTTCATCTCAGAAATATTGCTAAAATAAGAAATATATTGTCACTACACGATGCATAAAAATTAGTTCATGCTTTTGTTACCTCTAGGTTGGATTATTGTAATGCCTTACTGTCTGGATGTTCCAGTAGGCGCATAAACAAGCTCCAGTTAGTCCAGAATGCAGCAGCAAGAGTCCTTACTAGTACCAGAAGATATGACCACATCACCCCTATCTTATCCACACTGCATTGGCTTCCAGTCAAATTTTGTATTGATTATAAAATACTACTATTGACCTATAAAGCACTAAATGGTATTGCGCCACAGTACCTGAGCGAACTTTTGGTCTTTTAAGATCTGCCACGCCTATTTAGATCAAAAGGTGCAGGCTATTTGTTGGTACCTCAAATAATGCGTGCTACAGCTGGGGGTAGAGCGTTCTCTTACAAAAGCCCCACAGTTATGGAATAGCCTTCCACTTAGTGTTCAGGGCTCAGACACAGTCTCAGTGTTTAAGTCTAAGCTGAAATCATATTTGTTTAGTCAAGCCCTTTGTGAATAGTTTTTTTCTCAGGTACAGGGGCAGGTCTGGAGGGTTCACAGGCATAGAGTGTTGTGGTGAACTGGGATGTTTGGATGCTGTCGCCCCCCCCACTCTCACACATTCACTCAGGTTTGTTGACGGTGGAGTGGCTGGCTGCCTTATGTCCCAGGGTGCCCTCATGTCTGTGTTTGCTTCTGGCTCTCCCTTTTAGTTATGCTCTCATAGCTAGTCTTGCCAAAGTCCCTGCTTGCACTCTGCATGCAAAGTACATTGTCCTTAACCATTAGAGGACAAAAGCTTACCTAACAATCTCTCCATCTCTCTCCCTCACTCTCTGTCGAGCTACACATGCTACTTCTGAGATGCCAGTGATCCTGACCCCTTCTGCTCCCTGGACCTGCCTGACCTATCCTGATGCCCTACTTCTGGTTGGAGTTCTCATCGGTCGAATTAGCTCGCTGCTCCTGGGGGTGGACCCATATGGATGGCCTGAAGAACCGTTTGGATTGCTGAAGATGGTGCCACCTGGGGGATGTGGAGATGGCTTAGGGATCATATGAGGAGCTGTACTGTAATGGCTTGGGACTGTAGTGGCTTTGGGGCTGCAGTTGCCATGAGCACCTTCGTACTCAGGACTCCATCAGTGGACGGTGGATAGATTTTAACCAACCGGACTTCTTGCAAAAACTGTGATGAATTTACTGATTGCACAATTGCACTATTTGTCCATATAGTACACAATAATAGAAGGGAATTATTTATAATTGCACTATCCATTGCACACAGATGAGGATGGGTTCCCCTTTGAGACTGGTTCCTCTCAAGGTTTCTTCCTCATATTGTCTCACGAAGTTTTTCCTTGCCACCGTCGCCTCTGGCTTGCTCATTAGTAATAAATTCACATATTTGCAATATATATTTTTAATCCATTTATTTCTGTAAAGCTGCTTTGTGATGATGTCCATTGTTAAAAGCACTATACAAATAAAACTGAATTGAATTGAATTATTTCCCAACACTGTCTATACCCTATACTGGGGAACGGGGACACACCCCTTATGGGGTGCCAGTCTATTGCAGTGCACCATGCACACACATTCAAACACTAATTCACATTTAGGGGCAATTTAGACCAGTCAATCAATTGGAAACTGGACAAACCAGAGGAAACTCACATGGCCATGAAGAGAAAAATGCAAACCTCCACACAGACAGCAACCTGAGTTCGGAATCAAATCTCGGACAGTAGACTTGTAAGGTCAAGCTGCCCTGTTGATCTACTGCCCTTATTTAATTCAAGCCCTAATTAAACATCTGCAGGTCTACTTGTCCACTTATTTTGGTGCAAGTTGTGTTGGCAACAGGCAAAGAGTTCAGAACTGGTATAAGGACTATAAGGACTTCTCTAGTCCCAGCCACAGATTCCAGCTCCCCCCAGGGGATCCTTAGATGCCAGGGAATCTCCAGATGTTCCCAAGCCAACTAAGAGAGATAATGTCTCTGGCGGGTCCTGGAGCTGCTCCAAAGTCTCCATCCAGTGGGATGTGCCTGGTACAGCTTTATCAGGAGTTGACCAAGGAAAATCCTTGTAGGGTGCAGAGACCACCTAAACTGGCTTCTATCAATTTGGAGGAGCAGTGGATCTAGTCCAGTGTTCTCCAGGATTGTCAAGCTCCTTACCCTATCATGGAGAATAAACTCAGCAACCTTGCCAAGAAACCTCCTGGCTCCATGAGTGGATCCTGGTAACCCTATGTGTTTGTTTTAATTTCTGTTATGGTCCTGGCTTCACCCCCTGACCCATCATTTGCTTATTACCCGATTGTGGGCACCTGCTTTGTATTAGTAATAATAATAATGTATTAATAATCAATTAAATAACTTTGTAATAAATATTTTTGTTTAATATCCATTGCTCTAAACAGTATTTTCTAATATCTTTTTGTTCAAGTCTATAACACAAAAAAAATCACATTTTTCTGTAACATGTAAAAACTGTCAGGAAGGGTGGACAGTTATCTACACAACCTTCACTGTCTGCTAACAATAAAAAAGTCTTGTGAATCTGTACAGAAGTCATCCTTGCCTTGGATAATAACTACTGAACCAAACTCACTTTATTGCTCTTATAGATGGGAGTGTCCAGTGCTGACATCAAGGCAAAGAACAAAACTGTCATACTCTACAATTATCAAGTTTATACTTTTCAGCCTGTCATATCATTAAGTGACAAACTGTTCTTGCATCACAAAACCATGCTGAAAATTAATCACCATTAATTTTGCTCAGAAGCTTCTCTATTGTACAAAAGCAGTGTCTGTGATGTGGCTGTGGGAAGGTGAAAGGGATTGAGGGCTAAAAATTCCCTCATTTTCCCATAAGGAGCATTAATCTTGCTAATGCTAGTGTGCTCGAACCCATGCCGCTTCCAGCTTTTATCCATTAATGTGATGGAGAGGTGGGATAATGAGGTAGTGTTTAAACCCAGTGTCACTATTAGAATTCTCTCCAGAGTTCTGCTGTCTCTTAGTGGAGCAAAAATTACAGCAGGTTTATCGCTAGGAGAGTTTTAGCATGCATGACTAAAGAACAGATATAGAGAAGACAAGGGCTTTCCTCTCATATCTGGATAAATGTGTTCATTCTCTATGGATGGAGATGAGAGGCTCTTCACTTACATTTACCAAGAGACAGAAAAAAGTTGAGATGGGCAAAATGATGAAGCCTGCTATATTATGGAAATGCCAGAATGAGAGGTTTTGAGGTACACAAACTGGTGAGTAGAAAGTGCACTAAAAACAAAAATAAGTCAAACTTTCTGGCCCCATTGCATTATGGGTAATGATGCTATATAGCATCTTTTTACACACCAAATGGGCCTCAAAGCACTCCAGCAGCAGCAGATCTCAGAGCTATGTTCTAACATGAGTGCTTCCAATTGGGGTCTTGCTTTACACAGTTCAGATTTTCCCTACTCCAACACTGGGCTTCTCAGCTCATTGTCATAAAGGACCTTATTAATTAGCTGATCCGTTGAATCAGGTGTGTTAAGAACAAAAATATTAACTCTTCAGTACTCCACACTGTTTTGTAGGCCAGTCATGTGTAAAGGTGAGTTAATAAATGTAATATCCTTGCTGTTGAATATTCAATGAGAAATTCTGAAGTTACAACACTCAAGCCATTTAAGAATATACTTAGATTTAATAATATTTTTAATTAATATTTTATATTTAATAATATTTTATATTTTATATTTTATACTAAATTAGAAATTATTATTTCTAATAAATTAGAAATTTCAGTTTGTGCCTCATTGGAAATACGCTATTTGGAGTTTAGTTAAAGGAAACTGCCACCCTGAAAGACATGTTTAAAATATATTTATTATTGAAATATCACTGGAGACATTGCTAGTGAAGTCACAATGGCCTTTAATAGAAGAAAGAAAAAGGTTTCAAACATAAGTGGTAACAGTCAGGTTTTGCTGTTAGCTCATTAAAACAAAAGAGCAAGAGCTTATTTTGTTACTCACCTTTTTCCAGTGCATTCAATGTTTTAATGATAAATCTAACACAGAGGTAGTGGAGACAGCAAATGCTGGACTCAAAGTTCCAGAATGAAGTGCGGCTATATGACGCAGCTGTGCTAACTTGCATCATGGGTAACGTAAGGAAATCGTTAACCAAAGTGACAACAGAGCAACAAGTCAGTTTCTCCAGGAATTTTCAGAAGGAAAAGTGCTCGATGCTCTGGAAGTTCTGTAGTTTGATCCAGAAGGAGGTGGCTTAGTCAGATTAATTAGTCAGGTACAAAAAGGAGCAAGTGCCCAAGAATTTTCACCAAGCAGGAAAAATATATGCACTATATGGCCAAAGGTTTGTGGACACCTGACCATCACACACTACATATCTCCCAAACTATTGCCACAAAGTTGTAGGCACACAACTGTATAGGATGTGTTTGCATGCTGCAGAATTACAATTTCCTTTCAGTGGAACTAAGGGGCCCAAACCTGTTCCAACATGACAATGCCCCTGTGCACAAAGCAAGGTCCATGAAGACATGCTTTGCCTAGGTTGGAGTAGAAGAACTCGAATGTCCTGCACAGAGCCCTGACCTCCAGCCCACTGAACACCTTTGTCAGGAAAGTCAGGAATACATCCTGGATTGGTCACCAGGCCATCACAGAACACCATTCACTGCTAGTGGAAATGCAGCACAGCTAAACCATTTGATGGCTTGTTTTTGAGAGGTGAGAGGAAACTGGAGGAAACACTGGTAGAACATAAAATACTCCACACAGATAGTATCCCAAGCTCAAGATCCAATGGACCCTGGAACGTTAGATCAGTTAGATACCTGTTATGGTTTGCTGAAGGCCAATTAAGGAATGTACAGGGAGTCCCAAAAGTCTCCATATATAAGGAACTATGTATGCCAGCACCATGTCGGTTGTGCCTTCATCAGTGGATGCTCATGGACGTCCATTTCTCGGTTGGTCTGCACCACTTCCAGTCTTTTTGAATTCATTAGTAAGTTTCGCAACAGTGTTGTGCTTGATGTGCATGTCATGTTTCCTGTTAAAGTCCATCACAATCTTGCGACAGCTTCCCGATCCAGCCATGAGAATTATTTCAAAATGTTCTTCTTTTGTCAAAGGCATTCTTAAAGGCTATCTGAAAAAAAAAAAACATAATATAAACTAAGTATGAAAAACTTTTTTGGAAGACATTTTGCTAAAAAAGTGTTAACTTCCCCTATCTATGGAGACATTTGGACACCCTGTAGAGATTCTAGAAGAAGGTATGTTGGCATGTATGCATTCTAACATTTTTTTTAAAGTTTGCTTAACTTTATGGTGGTGTTTACTGAGCACTTACAGTGTGAAGACAATCTGAAAGAACTCACAGTCTCTGTTCTCATACTCAGAGTACATTTAATCAAGCCTGCATTCAGTATAGAAAATGGAAATAGCCCTGAAAGAATTAAACCACCATTAAAGCTTGTAATAGCTGTAATTTAATGGCAATGATGATAGTATTCATCCTGAAATGACCTGGTAAAAAAAATATAGCAGATGTTCTTTGCTCAATCAGGTGTGTTAGGGAAAGTCCCTGGAGAATAAAGCTACATTACAAATACACAAACTTCCCATTGTGCTTTTATCTTGAGAATCTGAAATGTAGGTGAACATCTGTTCCACATAATCACAGAGTAAATCATAGAAACAGCAATGGCCCAAGAGATTAACCATGAAAAAGAAAAACAGTTTCTTCTTCTTCCCGTCTTCATATCTACTGATAGCCCTTATCAAGCCTCCAGATGCCCAAATCTTGAGGAGCCTTACTGGCAGCCTTAACATGACAATGATACAACAAATTATGAAGATGATAACAGTGCCTCATGACATCTAGCTCGATAACTAAACATCACATAAACATAAACCATAGCAGAGGTTCTCAATCCAGGCCTCAGAAACACTGACAGACCACAATTTTCTGTTATTCCAGTTCCTGACAAGTTTAAGTGTAAAGTCTTCCTCCATGAGTTAATAAAGACAAGGTCAGTTTGCTAGTAAAATACTGAAGATGGTTTTGTCACATCTAAAGAATACTAGCTGCATAAATTTAGCCTTAACTGGTGGAAAAGTAGTGACAGTGTGACTGAACATTAAGTTAACTAAATGTGTAGGACTAGGTTGAGAAGTTTAGACTTATGATTCACCTATCATCAGTTTGTAACTAGTAAGGGTTATGGTTTAGGACTAAAGATTTTGTTGTGATGGTCTTTAGGAAGTTGTGGTCATTTAGATGGATGGATGGATGGATGGATGCACTTTATTGATCCCAGGGAAGAATTTGGGAATGAGTCTGAGTTTAGATAAAGCAGGGTATTGGGTTCAAGGTTTAGGGTACAAAGGTAAGTTTCATATGATTTACCCTGAAGAATTTTTCTTGTTGGGACTTAACGTTGGCATTAACGTTGGTGTTACTTAGCCATAAGATGTTTTGTAGGTTAAGTTTAAGTTTATGATTTAGAATTAAGGTTAAGGTTAATTTTGGTGTGACTCAGCTCAGGGTGACTGTGACTCAGGGTTTAAGTAACTAATCTTGAGGAAGTCAAGGTTGTGGTTGTGCTCAATGTTAGTGATCTCCAAATTTCCCATCAACACCTCACAGTTCTCGTAGAACTTGCACAGGGTGTAGTAGTGCTGATCCAGATCTTGTTATCAAAGCCTTTACATGCTGCAAAACACAAAATAATACCATTAAATGTGAGAAACTACTGTACATCCAGAATGCAAAACAGATTTAGACACCATCTCACTTAATAAATCAACAGTAGACTCAGATAATGCTTGCATTAGCATGTAATTCAAATCAAAATTAAAATCCAATCCAATTTCAAGGACATAATTAACACATTTCCTTCATATGTATAAAACTACATATCACATATAGTATGCCTATCAATGATGAAAATCATGATAGTCACATGATCATGTGACTGCAAGTTTCTGGAAACAGCTATATGGTAAAAAAACTGACTACAGCTTTGCCTTTCCTTCTGTTTTTCTATAAGCAGCGCGTCTTTGTGAGTAATGGTTTGTAGTAATGGGCAACAATCCAGCTTGTAAACAGATGAGACTTGATGTGTAATTAAACACACCTCTTTCCACCCATCACACACTTTCCGCTGTCAGGCCAGAACCATCTGCTCCATCAGCTGTGCCGACATACTCCAACACCCTCAGGTTTTACAGTGTGTAGGTGACCATTCCAATTGGTTATTCATTTTATACATGTTTAAATTTTCTATAATTAAACCAAGAAATTAGCAAAATCTTTGCATTGCTGTCCACTCATTTATGCCTCTTCTAGATTCATATGCATGGAAGAGCTCTCTTGTTCATCGAGAGAAACAGAGTGGATTAACATGCAGCACCACTGATTTCTAGTCATACAGCCAACAGAGGGAAGAAACACAGGCTGTCAGCACACACTCAGGCCATTGATCAGGCTTCTGCTCGAGCTCTAATGGCTCCACTCTCGAGATCTGACTGCCACTGAGCAAGATTTAGTGCAACTCAGAGCTACACCACAAATTATAATGAATGTGGAGGCCTCCATTAGAGCAGTGTGTTCTCAAAGTGGGGTCAAGAAAGAGGCATAATCAGGGGGTCTGTAATTTTATTATGTTGTTACAGTGGTGGAAATCATAA
>CM041000.1:2130401-2153533 GCA_022985145.1 Pangasius djambal | reverse complement strand
GAATAGATTCATGGTGGGGAAAAAAGGCAAGAACAGCAGTACTATCCTTGTGAGGGCATTCTAATAACATAAATATTAATGCATCTAATTAATCTAAATCTAATCTAACCCTAACTTTAACATTAAGTAACCAAAAGGAAACCATTTGGATATTTATTTTTAAATAAAAACCACAAAGTAGTTTTCCTCATGGGAACCAGCTAAGTGTCCCCATAAGGTCAAAACTGATATCCCTGTACTTGGGGAGATATTTGGTCCCCAACAAGACATAAAAACAAGCCCACACACATATACACACCACACACACACACACAGATGGATGGCTGAATAAGGAGGAGTGGAGGATCATTCACATACTCTTATCTCTCCCAGACGCTGCTCACTGCACACAATACAGGCAAGAAAAAAAGAGAAGATTAGTCCCAAAGCATCACCTGGAAAAAGCACCCAACCACCCACCCACACACACACACACACACACACACACACACTGGATTTACTGGTTTTATAGCTTAAATTGTTAGCTATATAATTAGGGGATGTGGCGATTGGGAGCCTAAAGGACCCCTGCTTAGTGATAAATAACCACAACACTGCTTTATACGCATTAATCTGTTTTTCTGCAGGAAATTGCCCAATGTAATGAGCACAATAAGGAGAGAGAGAGAGAGAGAGAGAGAGAGAGAGAGAGAGAGGGAGGAAAAAAAACAGGAGAAAGAGGCTGTGTGTACGAGCCTAACATGCGCTGCCATCTGTATGAAAAGTCTCTGCCAAAACTCTAATCAGGTTCTCCATCACATCTCAATACCTGTTCCTGCCAAACCAACACTAAACTCCAGTGGCAGTGCTAATGGATGCCTCGCACCTCCCGCTAGTATACATCATGTGCCATATAAATCCTCCAAACGGACGGATGGTTAGACAACCTGAAAACATAATACCTCCACCATCTAGTGGCAGAGAAATAATAAAAGGTGTCCTGCTACAAGAGGAAACACTAGGTGATATCTGTGTACTCACATTCACAATGTGACCTTTAAGCTAGAATGAATGCTAAACCCTGTGGGTCTGACGTGACACCCTTTACTGTGACTCTGCATAGAGATGACTACTTTAGACAATCAAAATCCCCTCAGGAAATTTCCCTGAACAGAGCTGCAATTAAAGTCAGAATAAGTACAATGGAGGGAGTCAGAGAAACATCCTATGTGTCAGCACAAAAACACTGCCATGAAGCAGTGTGTAATTCGCTCAAAATAACCCTGCACATTGACTTTGCTTTAGTTAGCTAACATTTAATTTATGTCCTTGGGTGCCTGTATGATTCCAAGCATAACTGTCCAGTTTTTACTAGGATATAATGTTTCTTGGTTCCAGTGATTCCTGTTGCACATCTGGTGTAGACCTTTTTATGGCACTGAGCAAAATCAAGAGAAAATGATTTGAATGAGAAAATCAAAAGAATTTGAGCTGCCTTTTTCAAACTGATTGTATGCAGCCAAAGTGGGGCGTCACATTGGCAATTTAACACAAAACAAAATTCGTAATGTAAAGTCAACACGACTCAATTTTCAACGTCACTTTGTCCTCCATGTTTGTTTTTTCGTTGGCCTCCCTACAAATCAGTTCGCAGGTTGAAAAAAGCATTAGAAGTCATGAAGCTACACTGTGGCCATAAAAATACCAGCAGCAGCACCAGGTTTCACCCACGTAGAGGCTGCTTCCCATAGAATTACTTGGGTCTGCTTTCTTTTTGAGCATCGTACTAGTACTGGATAAGACCCCACTTTGCTCTCAGAACATCCACTCACAACAGTTCTTCATGGAATGGGTTCAACAAGGTGTTGAGAACCACAAGGTGTTGGTCCATGTTGATCCGATTACATCACATAATTGCTGCAGATTATTAAGCTACACATCCCAAAGGTGTTTAGATTCAGATCTGGTGACTGTGGAGGCCATTACAGTACAATGAACTCACATGTTCATGGAGCCAGTGTGAGATGATCTGTGCTTTGTGACATGGCATAGTATCGTTGGGCAAATTATGGCCATAAAGCGATACACATGGTCAGCAACAATACTCATATGCTGTGGCAAACGATGCTTGGCTGATATTAAGGGGCCCAATGTATGCCAAGAAAACACTCCCTATACCGTTACACCACCACCACCACCAGTCTGAACTGTTAAGGCAGGTTGGGTCCATGGATTCATGTTGTTGACGTAGAATTCTGACTCAATCTGAAATCGAGATTCACCAGATCATGCGACGTTTTCCCCAAGCTTCAACTATCCAGTATTGCTGAGCCAGTGCCCACTGATCATAAGATAGGATTTTGGGGGAAATTTTCGTTTAACTTTCACCTTTTTTTTTTTGCATCTTTTTCAACCCATGCACTGAAACCAATGACTTAAACTAAGAATCTCACAAATCAGTCACATCACTGAAAGGTTGTACAATGCATTAAGCCAAGGAAGGTAGCACAAAGAACAGAACAATGGATTTTTGACATGCTTGGATTGTTTTCTCCACAAACAGTAATAATCAGTGTCACCTCCCCAAAAAAGTCACCATCAACTCCGCATTTAGGCAGCGCTAATGCTAGCATTGTGTGTGGAGTACTCCTGCTCTCAGAGACACTTGACGGCACTCACCTTAGTGACTGCATTACAGCTCTGCCTTCATGCTAGAGGCTAATGGGGGACAGCTGAGTAGTGAGAGGATCATCTACATGGCAAGTGCTTTAATCAAGTAAATACAAAAGCACTCAAATTGAGCCAAAATGGTAGCAGAGTAGTGTGCTTCTTGAATTAGAAGCAATTAAATATAGCTGGTGTATTTCTGGTCTAGGCGAGGAAAATCAAGAGAAACCAGACAGAGTGAGAAGAAGTGACAGCCATTAGAACTGTTAAACTCTCCATTCTCCACTCTGATAGATTAATGTGGTATAAGAAGATGAAAACACTTTGGGACATGTTGTTATAAGAAAATAATTAACTTCCAGGTGGTAGCAGTAACTCCGCTGTATCACACCATGATACTAGCATGACACAGAGTGTATTATTCCTTACATACTCTGGGAAAGGATTTTGAACTGTCCAAGAATATCAAATAAAATATAAAATAATTGTTCTTAGACACTCATTTTATTCTCATAATATACTTTTTATCAGTTTATTATTGTTGGAATGAGAAACAGACTCCTAGAATGCTTCCAGCCTAAAAATATGTTGAGCTGGGGGTTTCCTGAAATACACACACACACACACACACACACACACACACACACACACACACACACACACCAATCAGCAAACTAATGAAATAAATTATGTTGAGAATGAAGTTAATTAACTTGATGAAAGCCCCACTGCTGCCGTTCTCCTGTTTGTGACAGAAATGACTCAAACTGAGTCATTTATCAATAAATGCGTGCAAACAAGAACATTGCACCATCAATATTTGCTCTATATTTGCTTGTTGCAACAAGAGTTGTTTGTTTGGGGTGAATGATTTTAAAAGTTACATGTCACAAAGTTAAATTTGCATTAGCTATTGATAAATTTAGCCATGTATGGGTGTGATGATACACCAGTATTATATACTGAAATTCTTACATCATACACCACTAAAACATTATGTTTTACGTTTAACACAGTAACTGACTTCTTGTAGCACTGAAAACAGCTAAATTATTTCTGTATTTGTGAACAGAAGGCCAATAGCAAGAGCGATCCTCTTAACACAATTATCACCTAGAGATATTCGTTTATCATATCGTTCCAATACTACTTCAGCATTCACATGCAGAGTATTAAAATCTCAATTTGTGTGAGGTTTGTAAAAAAAAAATAAAGAAAGAAATAAAGAAATAATAAAAACCTTCATGCTATTGTAACTTTGTTCACGGCCAATGATTTCTGCTGAAGATAAATGTTCTGAGGTTATAAAAATTCATAAACAAGATGGTGTGTATGTCAGCGTTTGGATATTCTCATAAAAACAGTGCTAAAATAATTTGTGCATCCTGTCCTAATAACATTTAACCACAGCCAGACATCTGGGGTTTAATATTTCTGTCCAAACAAATAAGTTCTGCTGATTCTTTAATTAAGAAAAAAAAAAGGCTCACAACTCCACAGATGGGTTTCACATGGGGAAAAAAAAGAGAAGATGATGGCATTTTGGCTCATTATTTAAGGTGAAAACAAAAGAAAGGCGTGTTAACATGCAGACAATATAACTACAGTCACATAGGACTTTCATGGATTTGTGTGGTGCTGTTAAAGGAAAATAATCAACCTTGGAGTGGCGTGATATAGCGGTGTTACTGTTAGCACCCAGAAGGTGATTGTTTTCCGATAACAGCACACCCGAAGTGTTTTATTTCCCTCCTACCACAGCAATTTGCCAATGATTACAATTTTCCATTGATTAAAGAAGGACACATCATACTTTTAATCTGTTTATACTTACATTTAATGCTGTGGACTGTCCAATGGTTAGTTTCACTGTATGAAACCTGTATAATGTGATGCAGATCTGTGAGACCATGTGAGTGCAAGAGATGGTGATGATGGTCAGAGTGTAATTCATTTTCTCTCAAGCATCTCACACAGGTACCATGTCCATCTCCTCCTTTGTTCAGGATTTAACCATAGAAGCACTTAACTGAGATTTTCACAACATTACAGGGACAGGGACATGCTGAGATTTTCCATCATTCTATCAAAGAAAATTACTTTCTTCTCTTTTTGCATAAACCAGAGAAAGGTGAGAGGGCAGAACAGAGAGAAAGAAAAATTTAATAATTTAATACAAGGCGTGAGGAGAAGCACTGAAATTCATTAAACAACATGTGGGGACGATGGCTGATGGATAAACAGTGAGAGTGAGGATCCTTATTAATGAAGGCTGTGTTTATTACACAACCTGTATGGGGCTATTTAACACAGAAAGAGCGCTAAGTCAGAGAGGCAAGAGAGATGTGAGAGAAATGGAAAGAGGACGAGCATGTCTAAACAAATATGATAATGGAGATTGAAGCAGAATGAGGACAAACACAGACCCCTGTGGTCATGTTTAGAGAATTAAAGGCTACAGATTCCATGAAATTCAGTGTTTATATGAGAAAACACACTAAGCTTAGGAAGATGAAACAACAAGGATGACAGAAAGATAATATCATTGTGCTGCAATAAAGCCACTGAGCCTCCATTATTACACCCATAAATCTACACATCAAACACACACACAGACACACACACACATACACACACACTAACATATGTTTGCCTTACTATCAGTGTGAGGACCTTCCACTAAAATAATTATTAATATAGCTCCTAAATCTAACCTTAACTTTACCCTCAGTAACCAAAAGGAAACCCTTTTTTTCCATACAAGAGCAGTTTTTGTCTTGGGGACCAGTCACATGTCCCCACAAGGTATAGATATAAACTATCAGATATTCCTATTCTATTCTTCACCAAAAAAGTAAAACAAACATAGTCACAGTGCACACACTTTCTTAATTTCACTCTAAATCAGTAGCTACAAATGGAAGCCAATTAGCATGAACATGTTCGAGTAATGCTAACTGGCTCACAGTTGCACTCACTCCTATCAGTGTTAGCAATTTTAAATTAATTTTGAATGTTACATTAATGTTTACACCAACTGACACTTGAAATTCACAAACATGAATTTTTCAACGAACTAGTTAGCTACAATTGATATAAAATATCTACACAACCCTGTTAAAATGACAGGTTTTTGTGAAATAAGATGAATCATATCAGATCTTTTCCCACCTTTAATATGGAATTGCAAAGTGAAAAACAAAAAAAAAGGAAAAATAAAACACTTACATCAAGCTTTGTAAGTGAGCACACCCCTAAACTAATACTTTGTTGAAGCACTTTTTGATTTTATTACACCCTTCAGTCTTTTTGGGTAAGGGTCTCTCAGCATGGGACATCCTGATTTGGCAATATTGTCCAACTGAATATTTCCCATGCAAAATATTCTAGATCCATCAGATTGTAAGGGCTAAATATTTTTATTTGGATTCAGGTCTGGGCTCTGGCTAGGCCACTCAAAAACATTGATCTTCTTTTGGTTAAGCCATTCCTTTGTTGATTTAGATGTATGCTTTGGGTCATTGTCCTTGTATTGTCTTTCTGTAACTTTTGGAGGGACGTCCTGTTCTTGGTAATGTGACTGTGGTGCCCCATTTTTTTCCACTTCTTGATGATGGCCTTCACAGTGTTCCATGGTACATCTAATGTTTTGGAAATTCTTTATACCCCTCTACTGATTGTTATCTTTCGTCAGGTGAGATAACATGCATGCTGTGTAAGCTCTTTGCGGACCATGGCTTCAGCAGTCAGATGACTCCAAGAAGAGGTCAAGAAAATCTTGACAGAAACAGCTGTCCTTTATTTGGGGTTAATCAGAATAATTTCACTGATGACAGCTGCATGATAAGTACTTTTGAACATCAGATTGAATGTGATTGCTTCATTCTGAATGCAGCCACATCCCCAATTATAAAAGGGTGTGCACACTTATGCAACCAGGTTATTGTAACTTTTTTATTTTTCCTATTTTCCCTAAATCGGTGTGCACATGGCGTGCACATGACAAAAGACCTTTCCTGGACTCTCAACACCACCTGCCTAGCCAAGAAGGTATAGCAGTGCCTCCACTTATAATGGGGGCAGAAGAGAGCCAAACTCAAGCTCCTATCCTCACCACCTACTACAGAGAGACGATAGAGAGCGTCCTGACCAGCTGTCTCACTGGGTGTTAAGGGAACTGCAAGCCTCTGACCACAAGACCCTACAGAGAATTGTTACAGCTGAAAAGATCATTAGAGTTCCTTTATGTGGTCTTGCATACTGGTCTATGTTGCCCCATGGTCCTGGTGAAAAGACATTTCATTTCAATGCGTACAAGAGGAATGACAATAAAAACGGGCTTGAAGTTCAGCAGCTGCATTTGTGATTTCCTTCGAATGCTAAACAGAAAATTTAAAAAATCCTTTTAAAAATGATCTTTTAATAAAAAAAGAACACTAAAGTTAAAGTTTTGTCATCTGTCCTTTTGTGACATTTGTAATTTGATTGGACAATATGTGCTTAGTCTGTCTACTTTTAGTTTCTCCTCCAAAGAGAAAAAAAAGGATGATAGAGTAAATAGGCCACATCGTTCACATTTGTTATGCTTGTGACTGCATTTCACAGTCACTGCTGATGATGTGTTATGGATGTCTCTGAAAAATATCAGCCCAAACGGAAATCAAATCTAGGGGATCGTATCACTTTGTGTCACGACTATCACTGCACTGGGCTAGAAAGGAATCATCTCCAGCCTCACCAACTGCTGAATCTGTTAAATCCAAGTGTTAAATCCAAAATAATCCACTTTAAGACATTTGTTAACAGCAGATTATCTGAGGTGGAAGCCAAAAGTGAAACTTTATATTGATGTTTATTTATCTTTGAAAGGTCAGGAGGCTTAGCCCTGCTTGCCCCAGAAGATGGGTACATTCTGCAAGTTTACAGTTCTCTTGACTAGATCGCTAATCTTATCTAACCTAATCTTCAGTTAATAAAATAATGTGAAGACATAACAATGAGGGTGCATTAATAACAGCTTTGGAATTTGAGGAAGCTAAAGTGAACAGCTCTTTAGAACGTGTGTTGATAGGACACAATGACAGGAGCTTGTAATTGGCTCTCACTTTCAAGATCTCCTTCACCCAATCAATACCAGGATGTCCAATTAAGCACCGCGCTCCCCAGGAGCTACTGTCACTCACCACACACAAGGCCTTGCTGCATCTTGTTGGATCAGTTTGCAAGCCAAACCATCCTAATTACCCGTGGGTCAAAACAAAACAACAACAAAAAAAAAACAGAACAGAAAAGGAGGCTAGTTACCGCTAGACCATTAGAGCTTTCATCTTTGTTCTGATCACTGTAACAATTTAGAAACCACTGAACGGAATCTTACCAGGAAAAACTTAATTTTCTTTCTTTTTTTTTTACATTGCCTTTTACCTACTATCTGGTTCAACATGAAAGTCTTTCTCAAAGATTCCCTTAATGGTTAGAATTACATAAATGTAATTACAGCGTTTGTTTAAGGTTCTGGATTCATGGAGAAGCTAAACGCTTCTGGTCTTGTTTTAACCCCAGGCCTAAAAATGCATGCAGCAATGAAAGAGGACTTGACAGGAAACCTTTGTTAATTAGGTGTAAATGAAAGCAACATGCTCGTAATCAGGCCCAGAGGTGGACACCATTGACTAGCATCCTGACGTCAGCTTGGTGTGAATGCAAATGCAGTCTTGCAGGGCACATAACCCTCACTGAATGCATCACGAAGGCTTCACCTACAAATCATCATCTGTGAGGTGGCTAGCAAAATGGTTTAACCAAGGTTAATAAAGGTACAAACTGCTAGGTAAGTGTATAGTGTAAGTGTAGTCTTTTGATGGAGGACTCTACAATGGAGCATTCAGTTGCTTAGGATGATGATGGAGACTGAGAACACAGAGTAGGGGAGGAGAGAACAGAACAGAGTCTGGGTCATTTATCAAACCTAGCTGCTCTTGGACTGATGAATGAAACATCACAGAGCGTCGTCTAAATTCATTAGATGTTGAGGATTTATGCTGTACTGGACAGCACAGATTGAGACATAACACTGCTGAACTGCATGTAAGAACATCACACACTGATTTATTTTCAAAGCAGATTGGATTTAATTGACTGGGCAGGAGATGCTGTGAGGATTTAGACCAGGAAAAAGATAGGGTTGGTCAAGCTTGGTGTGTTATATGCTGTGTTCTAAAAGGTCTCAAACAGTGCAGAACAAACTCAATAGCCATATCTGACCAATCGGATGTTCTATTCAGTGCCTAGTGATGGATGTCCACTTTCAATGTTCAGCCGCATTTAACATTTTCATTCCTTTCATACCACACCTCATTTAACTCAATCCAAGGGCTCCATCATTAGCCGAAGATGTGAATTGGGTGCATTAGAGCAGAAAACATTGCTACCGTGACACTGCACAGTTCTGAGGTGAGAAATGCTGGTCTAGATGCTTTGACAAGCTTCTTAAAAGACAATTCTGCAAATGTTTGTCTATGTATTACATTATTTGTGCTCCAGTATAATGTATCTGGGTCTCAAACCTTCCTTTATCCAGGTATCATGCAAAACTGTCTCTATGCCTCGAGCAGTGACAGAATGTGGTTTGGTTTCTGTTTCTGATCAGTAACTTTTCAGTGAATAAGAAAAAAGTTCAGAACTAATATTTAAGTTAGAAAAAAATATTTAAAGTAATTAAGAGAATTCATTAAAAACGGCTTCATTCTCCAACTTGCATCAACATGTTGGACGCTCTTGAGTCTAAATTCAGAATATTCACCATGTTAAGCTTTTTTAGACTTAATTAGAGTTAAGTAACTGATGATTAAAAAAGTACAGTTGAGATTATAGAAGCATTCATGCTTTACAACAATATTTCATATACTGATATAGTTCACTCCTAATTCATTTTCTTAACCACTTCTAGAGGAGTGACAGAAATGACTAAAATAATAAATTAATTAATCATTGATTTAAAAAGGAAACAGGATTACAAAAGGACTAACGGCTGTTAACTTGTTTTAACAATCATCTACTAGGCCAAAATATAATTCAGGTCCAGGAGCTTAAAGGTATGGTGCCTCTGTAGCGATATGGTGGTTATTTTTTTAATATTGAGGTCACACACTGAGTATCTTGCGACCATGAATTATTATGTGGTGTCCACGAGATACCAATGTCATGCCAAGAATTGTGTAACATAAGCACACGACTTAGTATGCTGTGGTATATCATACTCAATAATGTAGTCTCCAGAAATTTCTGGAGTGAAATATGAAATGTGAATAGTGAAGAATTCACTTCAGGTAGCACAGGCTAATGGTATATCCATGTCATAAAAATCTCTCTGGTATGTCTTAATGCATCGTTCGAAGATTGAAGTAAAGTGTAATATTGTCATTTGCCTCCATGCTTAGGTTCCTGATGTGAGAACAGTCTAATTCAATTGATTTCATTTTAAAATACAAAAGTCTTCACAAGTACTTTGTGTCCATAAAAGAGATCTCATGCCCTTATCTCAGTAACTTCTAACACAAGTCAGTCTTCTAATAATCACTCCAGCAGACCATCCAGCACTTTCTCTATCCTGGTTCACTGTTCTCTTCACTTCTTCTTCTAAATTCCTGGATGAAGTGTGTGCCAGTTTAACCTGAGGGCTTGTTCTCCTAATTAACTAAATGAGAGAGATACACCAGCAGATGGTTGATGAAAGATGGTAATTAAGTTTCCTGAATGTCTCCATCAGAGTTGGCCTGCAGGTTGACAGCAGCGTGACGCTCTCAGATTCAAAGTGTAAGATACAAAACAATGGTTCACTTACAGATGGAAAAATCCAATCATGGAGCAACTACTCATAAAAGGTCCTCCAGCATCCTCTTAAAAAAATACAGGGAACCTATTCTCCACACATGCACAGTGAGTAAAAGAAAGTGTGACCCCCAGTGATCTTGCTCTTTGGCACTCCATTAATATTTACACCCTCCTCCATGGAGTGATGATCTCGGAGCAGGAAGATGAGAAGACGTGGGATGAAGGGCATGACGGTGGGAAAGTTAGGTATCTAAAACATAAAATGTAAATAATATATGAGAATATATTGAAGGAGTGTGATACTAGAAAGAACAAATTAATGAAAATGAGGATGTATTGGGGATTGATATTTGTTGAACTGAATAGAAAAGGATGGATAAAAAGCAGGAGCATCCATCATCTAAACATCTAAATGAATTTGTTGCTGAAAACGCAAATGCTTCAACTCTTGTGAAAAACTGCCAAGTCGAGGTCACATGCCGTCACCTCTGCTTTTTCCTTGGGAGTTTTATGATCTTTTAAATTCAGGGAAACAGATGCTATTTCTGCAGCCACGGCCAAGGCAATGGAACACACATACCCACAGTGTTCAAGGCTTTTCAGTGTGGTATAATGGTACATAGCGCAGAACATCTGGCTTGTCACATTACATTATGGCTGAGTTATGAAGGTGGTGCCAAGAGATCTAACATATGAGACAGTGATAAAATTCTCACAGAAATAGTGTGGATGTGCCACATGAGGAAATGCTAGCCATATCACAATTACAGATTTCATTATTATAGTATACCGCAATATCGATTTGATGTTGTTTCAATACAATAACTGGAGCAGTTAATTGCCTCTTACTTTCAAGATCCCTCGCCTTTGGCCAATCAATACCAGGCTGCCCTATTAAGCACAGACACTTTTTCCTCACCTCATTCTCACATCAAAATATACTGTACCATTCGATACAAATATAATCAGACCCTCTGTAGCTGAATGGCCATGATGCCAACCTCATGCGATTGCAAATGTAGTCTTGTTAAAATGAGGTGGAAGGTGATTGAATAAAACATGGTCTGTAACATGTCTAGGCTTATTCCAGCTCTACCAAATATCAATATTCTGCAGCTTAGAAGTTTAAATTCCCAGCAGCACCATGATTCATGGTCAAACGTCTATGAAAGCACAACTGACCCTGCTGTAACTGGTTGGAAAGAACTGCTTAGTACTGCTCTCACTCTTGATTCAAAGGCTGGTCAGGGGTGTGTTTCTTAAAGAACAGAGCACTTGGGGCATGCTGACATAGAAAAATTATCTGCGATAGGGTGGTGTGATGAAGAAGAGTTACTGTTACCACCCCAAGTTGAATATTTCACATCCTGACGTCTTTTATTCCTCTCATGCTGCAGTGTTATACCAACAATTACATTTCTTGCTTGAAACACCTGAAAACACTGTAGACTCCATCCATAGATGTTAAATTAAAGTGAACAAGTACGAGTCCCCTGTATAAGTTGTTACTGCAAGAAAAAAGGATCATGACTTAATAATACATATCAAATTGCCATGAATATCATTAGGGGGAAATTGGACAAAAAAAAAATCCCTCCTCATTCTCAGTCACACTGAATAATTTTCTTTTTCACATGTAAAACCAACAGTAAAGCAGAAATCTAAAAACACTGGAGAATTAAATGGAGTCCTCACAGTTGATCCATTCAGCCATTTCGTATGTTTTAAACCAACAGTTTTTCTTCATGATGGTGGGAAAAGCAGAGTACCCTAACTCTCTCTATACTATCTCCATTTGTGTGAGTGAAAGATCATTTCTTGCAAGTTTCTAATGGTGGTGTTTCTTGGTGTTGTTCGAAAAATGGAGTCGCTAAAAGGATCGAATTACAACTGTGAATCTTGTACTACTATCCTGCAAGCACCATACTTCATTTAAGACTGACAGTTTCTTCTTTAAACAAACTGAGAATCTGTGCATTAGTGGAAGAAAGACATTTCATCCTGTCAATTTGTAGAGCAGAGAGAGAGAGAGAGAGAGAGAGAGACAGAGAGACAGAGAAGGACAATGAGAAAGAGAGGACAGGCCAGAGTCTGGGTCATTTATCACACCTGTCTGCTCTTGAGCTGATGAATGAAACCTCACAGCCAGCTGTCCAGTTTGATTAGATGTAGAAGATTTCTGTTGTAATGGTCAGAGCACAGTGAGACACACCGACACGCACACCATGAAACACACACACACACACACACACACACACACTTCAACAGGCATCTGTTAAAGCAGATCGAAGTTAATTGACTGGGGTGAGAGAGGATTTCAACCAAAAAGAAGCTGAAATTTCCAACACATGCAGAGCAAATGATCCATAAAGAAAATGACATTTTCTTTATTGTTTAAACCATTGGCTTACATTTGTGTTACATACTATCACAATCAGTAAACTAATAATAGTAATGTGATCAGACAGAAAGTGTCATGCACAAATGCCTTAGTTATATACTGTATCTGTCAATGTTACTGATTTCATTCTTCAATACTGGAGTCTACTAGAAAAGAAAATGCTGCTCCATGAAAAACCTACAGTTAAACTTACTCCTACTGCGGCACTGTAAACCTCACAAAAAGTATAGTCAAAGCTAAGGAGCTATCATGGAATGACACTGATTGCCAGCACTCTATAGCACAGGTTTTAAATCCCTGAAGGAGGCTGACAATATAGGTCTTCCAGAAAAGTTGAAAGACTTGGGTGCACCAGCATAGGATACTGCTGAGGATCCTGTGACCACTACTCCCCTGTAAGGAGCCCTCCATGCCAAGGAGCATGAGCCACATCACCCTCAAACTTAAGCTTCACCTTCACCCTCACCCTCAAACTTAGGCTTCCCTTTAAGACCACAGAGGACTTCAAGGTTTTGCATGTAAGGAAGGTGCCCCAGGATCACTAATCAAGCAACCCAAGTCTCAAATGCAGGACTGCCACCGAAGACGGGTAGGAAGTGGAGAGTTCTGGTGGGAGCAGTTTCCAGTGGAAGAGCTGGGCTAGGAACCTTTTCCACTCTCTTGTATAAGAAAAGCCCAGCAAAAGAAGCAGCAGCAACTAGTCCAGCATGATGTCAGAGTGGCTGTCAAAGAGGACCGGGCCAGCAGAGCAGTAGGGAGAGTACAGCAACCACACCGGTGTTATGTTTCATGAAACAATATGCCAAAATGAAATAAAAATAGAGATGATTACTGTCATGATTACTTTTCTTATAAATCTTTAGGGTAATCTGTTTTTTAGATGTAAACTAAACATTAGTCACTAATATCTGATTGGATTTGTTTTATCCAATGTCCAGATCTGTTTCTTTTGTTATGTTATGCTGCTTATGCTGATGCATTCAGGGGTTTGTCATGGGGAAATCACCAAAGATCCTAAAAGATGTAAGTATTTCATCATGACAATAAACTACTAAACTGGTAATTCACGAGTGGTTAGTAAAAGAGGAGGAGTGAGAGCGGGTGGTTTTTACTTTCATTCTGGTGGGAAATGGTGGTTTTTACTTTCTTGCGGCTGTGAGTGGGTGGTTTTTACTTTCTTGCGGCTGTGAGTGGGTGGTTTTTACTTTCATGCAGGTGTGAGTGGGTGGTTTTTACATTCATGCAGGTGGGAGTGGGTAGTTTTACTTTCTTGCAGCTGTGAGTGGGTGGCTTTTACTCTCATGCAGGTGTAAGTGGGTGGTTTTTACTTTCATGCAGACGTGAGTGGGTGATTTTTACTTTCATGCAGGTGTGAGTGGGTGGTGTTTTACTTTCATGCAGGTGGGAGTGGGTAGTTTTTACTTTCATGTAGACCGGAGCAGAACATCAGTTATGAAGCATGCAAGACTTGTTTGTTCATCAGTTCATTCATTTGTTCAGTTGCCTTCAGTAACTGGGAAATAGAACCAAATATGTTCCTTAGAAAATATTGTAGGCAGGTGCAAATAAAAATAGCTGTAAGAGCGAGCAGGATTGGTTAAGAGATGTCTACGAGACGTCAAAAGGGGTAATGTGAAGCAACAGTGCCAGAAAACATAACCACTTATGGCTGGTTATGTTAGTTGGAGACACTTGTCTCCATCATTTGAAGCCCTCTGAGGGTGTAATAGTGCACTAGACGTTTACTCTTGTAATGCCAATTGGCCTCAACTCTCAAGAATGTTTCAGAGTGAAAATTCCACAGCTAAATATACATCTAAGAGCTTCATTAACTTCTTCCAGAGTTTAGGAGAGAGAGATACAGAAAGAGAGATACAGAGACAGAGAGATAGATCTAGAGAGGGAAAGAGACAGAGCGATAAAAAGAGTGATACAGAGAGAGAGAGAGAGAGAGAGAGAGAGAGAGAAGGAGAACTGGGTGAAGTGCGCGCGCGTGCGCATCTGAATGCGGATAAGGTGGACTGGGATGAAACAAAAAGTCCGTTACGCACGAGCTAAACTCCCTCGTCAACACACACACACACACACACACCAGAGATAATGTCTGTAGACTTTTAATATGAGTATAACATAACTGTGAAGGTAAATTCGCCTTTATTTGGAGTTGGAGCTGGGAGTGAAGCGGTTACCTGCGTGCGCGCGCGAATCGTCTGGAGGACAGCCAACCGCCAGGAACCACCAAAAACACTGAACATGACGAAGCGTCTTCATCTTTCCCCGTCCCTATCTCCATAAATTCACATGTTGAGAATGAATCCTCGGTGTAACTCTGTCCTGGGAGTGAATATGAGTTTATTTCTCTTCGTCATGTCCTCATGTCCTAACTCTCCGCGCTTTTTTTTTTTTTTTCCCTGTTAGGCGCGCTGCTAAAACCGCACTCACACAACTTTACCTCAGAGCACCTTGGAAAGGAAGCGCATCCTAATCTACATAGCCACGCCCACTCTCTTCTCTGATTGGTCGCCTACCGGATGGAGGGGAATATTATTATAATGAGCGCACCTGAGAGAGCGAGAGAGAGAGAGAGAGAGAGAGAGAATGTCACTTCTGTTGTTTATTTTAATACAAAAACACAGTGACCATATATGTTAGCTGCCAATCACCTCGAAGTTGATTATTTTCCTATAACAGCATGTGCCGAATGTTTTATTGTTCTTTTACCACAGCAACTTGCCAGCAATTACAATTTCACCTCATTAATGCACATCACACTGTTATCACCTAGTTATCACCTGTTACAGCCGCTATAAACAGTCTTTCCCTCACCAGACTCTGATTTTTCTTTTTCTTAAAGTTATTAAGGCAAAAGAAAAAACAAACAAACAAAAACAATGCAGCTTGTCATGATACACAGAAACCGCAAAGCATGAACTGAACTCCTCTGTCCTGAAGAATTTCCTATGTAAGAAAACCTATAGCTTTACTTTTGACTGCCCGACTGTTACAGTGCACTGACACTGGAGACTCCTTCCATAAATGTTATGTAAATGTTTCCTTAGAGAACAAATGTAAACGTTTTTTGTTTTGTGTATGTGGAGTGTGACATCAATCAAGCACACACATACACACACACACACACAAATAACCTGGACTTGCACACAATCATTGCAAAGAAACCAACCCTTGATATTTTGTGTGCATGATGTTCTTATTTAGATCTTGTTCTGGTTTATCTGTTTTTATATTTTAGTGTTTGTTTTTATGTTAGTTGACTCTGTCTTTATCCCTATCCAGATGGGATTACATGTACATTCGGTCCTGGGGTAATTTCCTGTTTTACAGGTGCTCCTCTGTGACCTTATTTCCAGCCTTTTCTGTGTTTTTCTAAGTCCTCCACTCACCTAGGGGTGATATACAGGAGCCAATTTACCTCCTGACATGTTTCTGGGAGATAGAAGGAAACCAGAGAGCCCTAAGAGAAATCAACACGGACAAAAAGAGAACACATGTGAATGTGAAAGTGTGAACACAGTTCTGTTATAGATTGTAGACAGTGTTTCACCTCTAGTGACCTTTTGCTTTTGTTACCTTCTTGTTTTGTTTTATGCAAATGATTCCGGCAACCACAGAGTTAAACAACCATTTCATTGCCGTTATTCCTTGGCATTTGCGTCACACGCAAATATATTAGACTGTATATTATACTGTAGCACTGTTAGAACTGATAAGTGTGTGTGTGTGTGTGTGTGGTGTGTTTAATGTAAAACCATGTCTCTAGAGGGAGAATTATGTTAAATAATACCCATAATCAAAGCTGATTTATCCTTAATTGTGATGTAATTTGTCTTAGGAGACAAATGGAGAGGAGACGATGATTTTAAGTAATTTTTTTTTTTTGACTAGTGTCAAAAGTGTGTTTCAGTCTTTCCATGACTGTGTGTATTTGGCTGTAGCTCATCATACTACATAATCTTGTTTGTTGCTAAAAGACAGACTACATTGCCTAGTTTTAGATGAGTCTCATTCATTTCTAGATCATTTTTTTTGAAAAACTTGGTTTGAGAAAAGGAGTGGGAACTTCAGGAGGAGGGCGTGGGAAGGAAACCAGGAGGGCCAAGGTGACATGCCTCTTGTCTCTGAGCAGCAAGTCACTTCATCCGCACGTATAGCAGTCTTGATCCACTATATCGCGTCACTCATGAGGGAAAGACTGTTTACACCTGCTGTAAATTCTCTTTATAATTATGTTATTTTATTAAATACAATGGTAGAGGACTTATTATAAACATGGTATAAAAATGGCACACAGACATCAGATGCAGGGAGAAGATATTGTAACGAGAATGCAAAAGTGACGTAATAGAAAATCATTCAAGCTCTTGCCAGGTAGAATCCCAACAATGCCACAGCCATCTGTAGTCAGGAACCAAGGCAGCAAAATCCCATGCTCTGTGGGTGGGAATCGAAAAAAGTATATCTCAAAGGAAGCACAGTCTAGCCTTCACCTTCCTTGCTTGGTAACTGTCTCATGATAGAGGAGAGCTGCCCGGTGGGTGGGAATTGGCAGGCGACTAAATTGGGGTGAAAGAAAAAGCGAGACATAATTGTTTTTTTTATAGTGCTGCATGGGGCTTTTTTATCTTGTGCGTGCATGCTATCAGACAGATCATTCCACACAGGTGCTGAATAAAGACACAAACAGCAGTGTTCTAACTGTCGTCTCTGCAGGTGTGGCTGGTTCAGTTTCTGCATTGTTGTTTTCATTCTTTGCCTTTAGTACTTGTGTCTTAATACGATGGGAGTGCTGGAATTTTAAGCAGCATATATGTGGTGTATGGGTTCCTGGAGGACTAGTGGTCAGGCCACAGCGCTCTCACCGCTGCAGCCTGGGTTCAACTGTGCCAAATCAAATATGCAGACCAATGATCTGCTCTGGTGACCCCTAATGGGAACATCCAAAAGAGGAACAACAACAACATACATGTAGCGTGTGCTATGATGTCACACCTGATATAATTGATAGTCAAATAATTTCTCTTTTAATAGAGAATGTGTGTTGAGTTTTATGAGTTGCATTTAGCTAAATTTCAAAAGTAGTCTTTGTATAATTCTAAGCTATAACATTTTAAAAAATTACAAAACGGGTTAAAGAGCACAGTATTTTCTGTAAGCACTCATGTTACTTTCACATGTTGTTTAATGCAAATGATTCTGGCAGCTACAGAAGTAAACAGCCATCTCATTTTCATAATTCCTTGCCATTCGTATCACATTGTATAATACTGTGAGACCTGTGAGACTGTGAGACTGTTTGTCTTACTCAATCTAAAGACTGTTTTACAAATTCAAAAGAGTACACAAAGACAAAAAACAGATGGAAAATCAAAATACAGTTGAGTCATCAGAAGTTCATCGCATAGTTTTGCGTCCCACAGTCCTACCCCGCACTGTGATACTATACATAGTGATTGCAGGAACTAATCACCTCTGAAAGACCAAAGACAGGAAAATACGCTGCTCAAGCTTGTGCCTGTAGCTGGGAAAGGACTCTGAGCAAACCTCAGCAAATCTAACCTTCCCCTGAGACTCGTTACAGTACAGTGTAACGCATTCAGAGGAAAGCACCAACTTATCTCTTCCCTTATACCTGAGCTCACGATTGGCTAGTGCCTGCTGATTGACAAGGGAGACAGAATAATGCTCTCCCTCCAACCCAGAGAGCATGGGCAATTCTGCTCTCTAGGACTCATCAGAAATCACACTTGCAATCTTCCAATGATTGGGTGAACGCTTTTCTGCAAAGTCATGTACAAACATACTAGTAGCTAACAATAACAACAAAAAAAGCACATTACAGACGTACTACATTACAGAGTTGTATAAGTGACCGTGACTGCTTTTGGACAAAGCAACTGTTATTCAAGGAAGCATATGTAATACTCATGCTCTAAGTTAGCAAACACCCCAAATCCATTTAAAAATAGCATACCTAGTGTTTTTGTTGTTGTTGTTGTTTTGTTTTGTTTTTTACTGTGGGTAACGTGTTACATATAACATATTACATATTTACATATTTACATATCACGTATTCTGTAAGTGCAGTGGGTAGAGTTGTTGCCTCTGTGTAGTGTTTTGCTTGTTTTGCAGTTTTTCATTGGACTTCCTCCAGATTCCTCAATTTCCTTCTACTATCCAAAAAAAAGTGGCTTGGTGTAACAAATGCCAAGATGGGCAAGGAGGAGGTGGGAACCAAGTGAACTCCAATGTAACGTTTAATAATAAACAGAACTCAGACATAACTGACATAGCATAAAACATGTGTGGGTCTCTCTCGCTCTCTTTCTCTCTCTCTCTCTCTCTCTCTCTCTCTCTCTCTCAGGCATCTCCAGCCGCTTCTTTATCACTCTCTCCCACTGATTAGACAACTCAGTGCCAGGCATCTCAGTGCCAGTGTGCATCCTCACAGCCTGGCCCCTCCCTCCTCCTAGTCACACTCCTCTGCGGCCAGATTCAGGCCTCCGGCCTGATGAGACAACCCCCACCCCACCCCCACCCCCACCCCTCAGGAGTAGCGGTGCTGCCCTTTCGGCTACGCCCTTCGGCCAGCTGGCCCCGCATCCTGTTCCAGTATGTTGGTTGTACACATTTTTTATTATTATTTTTTTTAAAAATAGATAATTAAAGTGTACGCAGCTTTATAATATTTTAGGATACACAAGCATGTATAGACGTACAGTATAACACCATAAAGTCATAATTACAAGATGTTTATAATGGCTAAATACATTGATGTTAAACATATTCATGATCCAATACGCAATTTCTCTTGCTTAGTTCTCTATTTTATTTATCTTCTCTCAAAACTGTATGTTTGCATATATGAATAGATTGCTGCTTATTTTTAAATTGTATTTTTTAATCAGGGGTGGTGGTCTCTCTCTACCTGTCATGTCAGATCATTTGACTTTTAATACATTTGAATATGGAGTGTAATGATGATTCCTCTAATAAAATGAATATTTTGACTGGAATAAGTTGTTCTCTGTTCATTTGCAAGAATAGTGTATACAGGGTGAAGGGGGTAGCAAATGTAGCTTTGGTTATAATTTAATTTTTGAATTATTTTTTATTCCTTAGAATTCCTACTTATTTTTCAGGTGCTCACTACTGCACTTTCTGACATGTGAGTCACTGTTTCTTTAGCTTCCATCTCCAAAAGAATCCGACATCCTTAGAATCATCTGTCACATTTGGAGAGTGGAAGATGTTTGTCCTATGAGCTGGTTGTTTTCTTGTAGCCAATCATAGAACCATACAGACTCATTGAGGTGAAACAGCCAATCAGAAAGACTCTCTTTATTTCCAACAGAATTTACACCACATTCAGACATAATGGGTTTGCTGAAAAGCATTATGGCTGGGCCGTTCCTGTTTCCATCCTGTTTAAGTGACAGTGACGAAAGTCAAGGTGAATTCTCATCTGGGACGTAATGTATTCTAATTCCTAAAGCAATTTCTATTTCTAATTCCAAATCTAGTTTTAAATTACTCCTACTCAACACTATATCAGACAATGTGTGATGCTGTGAGCATACAAAATCTGATAATAGGGTCATGTATTGTCAGGGTATGATGTCACAAAACATGCCACTTCGGAGGAAACTGTACGATTTCTTTCTTTTTTTTTCTTTGCTATATAACAAATTTAGCAGGACCAGGCCTGAAAAACACAGCAAACCTCAGATAAGTTTCAAGTGGCTTATGCCAAGGCTTGCATACATGTTCACCTACTTGAACCTTTCCATATTTTTTAGCATTACAAACTGGAACTGAGATGGACATAACTGAGATTATATGTCATGAATCTACACAAAACACGCATCATATTTTATACAGTGTGAAAATGTTGATTATTAGTTGATTAGCAGTCTGTTTCAATATTATTCTTTTTTTAATAATGAAACGAGGTTTTAAGTTTGACACGTGCTTTAGAGCATCCTACCATTAGTTGCTCTTCTTCCTGGCCTTAGGAGAGGTGAAATCTTTGATAATGTCATTGAAATCCATATCTCAGGTGGCTCAGTCTCTCATGTCCAATAGTAGAAAAAAGTGCTTTTTTTTTTTTAAATTAAAGGCACTTTAGAAAAGAAAGTGCATTCCTGCTTTCTCACGCTATAATCAGGCTACTTCATAATTGTCAGTCATGCAAGTGACATGAACCTCAGCCAACCAGGGGCCCCATCTGAGCTCAGGCTCTAGGGCTTCAGCCCCGACTATCCCTAAATATAACCCGGGTCTGCACTCAGAAGCCCCTTCACTGGCACTGGTGTATTTAAGTTGGCTATATTATTACTGTTGAATTAACTATTAGAGAGTGACATTTTATTATAGAAATAATAATTCTATTAAACGAGGCACCAGTCCAATAGACAAAATAATCTCAGAATGATCATGGTTGACAAACAAGACAAAAAATATTAATAATTTGCCTATTATCTGAAGGTTTTGATTTATATCAAATTAGGTGAATATGCTGATAGTTGTAGAACTTGATAGTAAGTAAGCATACATGAAACTCATGCTCTAAATCCATCTAAAAATGGTATATCCACTGTTATATTTAAAAATTCAGTTAAAAGCTTTTGGATGAAATAAGAAAAGAACAGTAGAGGCACAGTGGTACAGTGGTACAGTGTGTAGTGGTGCTGCTTCACCACTGTCTGTGTAGTGTTTCGTATGGTTTCTTAATTAGCATGAGCTTTTTCCAGGTTCTCAAATTTTCTTCTACTGTTCAAGAACAGGTGGATTGGCTATGCTAAATTGCCCACTGATGTGAAGAAGTGTTCCCAGTGTTCCCGGGATTGGATCCGGATCCACTGCAACCCTGATTAGAATTAAGTGGTTACTGAAGATGGATGGATGCATATATGAATATTTACCTATATGAAAAAAATTAACCAATCAATGAATGAATAGGATAAGATTCATTCAGAAAGCACCCTTCTCTACTGTGAAATACATTTTTGGATATCTGGCGTGTAAATGATTATTATTTCTAGAATTTGGCATCACACCTTGAACCACATGCAAAATATATCCTTATCTCTGTAAATGACACCCCACTGATACTGCTGAGGCAGTAGGCACATGCAAAACAGGTAATTTTCCATGTTATTGCCTTCCAATTAATACAGAGTATACTTTTATGCAAGTGCACAGAAAATGAACTGTACTGAACTTCAGATGACCTCACTTTCTAGGATCGTGCACAGGTGGAGATGGGCGGAGATGGGTGGAGATAAGTGGAGCAAAACAAGACAGCGATAGAAGAGGACAGTGAAATACAGCCACATATGGCACAGAGAAGCAAACAGGAGTACATTAAGAGAATCAAACACAGAAAGCAACATGCATTCTGGTAAGGTTTACACTTACTCACTTAACAAAAAAAACATAGAACTAACCTGTCGTTTTGGCTAAGTTGGTATTGTTTACTTGTGCATCCATTTGATAAAGCCTGATTGTGTGTATACAGTATAACACTGGTGTAATGCAATGTCACTAAGTGTATCTTTTGTCTATTTAGTACACTAACTGTATCTGGAAAGTATCTTTGTTATTATTGTAGTTGCTTTTTAGTATAAATACTATCAAACTGGCAACATTGTCAGTATGATACTTGAATTCTGGATCTGACAGTTCCTCATCATTTGAGTTTACAGTTAGTCTTAACTAGAGATGTGCAAGGGACTGTTTGTTCATATCCACCTACAATGGGCCTCATTTATCAATCTTTTAGTAAAGTTGCATGTGAATGTTTGTGCAAAAAAATTCTGTGGGATTTACAAAAGTTTCAGAAACGCTGATTTTCTTCGTACTCGTGTATGTATGCTGATATGCAAAGTGTGCTCCCGATGCAGCTCATTTGCATGAAGTGATGCTCAAATCTCTCTAAAAGTGCACTGACAGCTGGGAGCATGAAATGAACAATCAGGGTAAAGGCTGAAAACAGAAGTGGAAGTTATTTTGACTCACTTCTATGCCAATAAAAAAAAAAAAATCTATAATATTAATAAGAATAAGTGTGCACTAAATCTTCTGTCAGCTGAGGAAGTTTTTTATGCCATTTCTTTTGTAAATAATTGAATGATTAGTTTTACTTGTCTTAATTTACACTGCCCTCCAAAAGTTTGGAAACGCCTGAACAAAATAGGGTTTTTGGGCAATATCAGCATAAATCCTCTTTAGTTAT
>CM041000.1:2118292-2130301 GCA_022985145.1 Pangasius djambal | reverse complement strand
CCAAAATTTGAGTATTTTTCTATGTTATGTTCATGTTTATGTTCATAAACTTTTTATTTAATAAAATATGTTTTCATAGTTTGTGTTGTCCCTTATTATCAATGCAAAATGGTCACTAACTAAAGAGGATTTATGCTGATATTGCCCAAAAACCCTATTTTGTTCAGGCGTTTCCAAACTTTTGGAGGGCAGTGTATGGGTTTGTGTTGGCTTGCTTTCTTTATTTTTATTATTCTGCAATTAATGCAAATAATATAAAATGGCTGGTTTTACTGAAGGAAAAGAAAAAGAAGTGCAGATCTGGTTTTATAAGACAAAATGTCATTTTCACCTGCTATTAGTGGAACTGCCATTAAGGTATTTTATAGTAATGTTATGAATATGACTGGAGGTAATTATGTAATCTGTGGCTTAAATGATTAAATAAAAAAAATACAAAAAGTCAAAACCGCTCCTATTGTTGTCTGGCATCCACAGATCACATAAAGATTTTTACTTAGTACATTTCCTCATCTCTCCCAATAATGAATGCATGAGTGCATCACTTTGCACTGCCACAATTTTGTGTTAATAAACACGGTCTTTGTTTGTTCAAATCATGTATATGTACATATAATATAGCAAGGTGTATGCATTTGTTTTTTTCCACAGAAATGGATCAGAAAAGCATTTCTATAATCTTGTTTTACTCAGGTCAGTGTGTGGCCACAATAAGTTTTATGTAAATTTGTGTTTATGGATGAATCCTGATTGAGACTCAGACTTAGTAAAGACCAGGTTTCATTTTTAGGTTGTTTAAGACTGTCATGTGTCGTACTTGTGCATTATGCTGTTAAACATTAAACATTATTGTATTTTGCATGTAATCATATTCGGAGACATTACTTCTGTTCTCCTACACAATGTTTTATTAAGTCTAATTTTCCTGCTTTTCACAGTTATATGTGGTATAGGAGCGTATATTCCTCATCGCTATCACTTTGTGAATGAGAATATAAACTGGAGTGAAGCTCAGATTTACTGCAGAGAGAAATACACTGATCTCGCCACCATCAACAACATGGAAGAGATGAAGAAGCTGAATAACACAATGAAGAAGGAAACTGCAGAGCAAGCTTGGATCGGTCTACAGAGAGAGGGCACTGGGAAATGGCAGTGGTCTCTGGCAGACCAAACTTTCTACAGAGACGGAGACACTTACAGAAACTGGAGTAAAGGAGACGAAATGAAAATTGGGGAGAATGAGTTCTGTACTGACATGGCAAATACTGGTTTTTGGTTTAATTGTAGATGTAATATGAAATTATCTTTTGTGTGTTATGAAGGTAAGAACTTTGTCAGTAATAGACAACAGATGAATTTAGTGAATTTTTTAAGTTGATGTTCTTTTAATGGCAGAAATCTGCTTTAGTCATGAATGAGTTATTAGTTATATATATATATATTTTTTTTTTTTTTTTTTTTTCCAGAGAAGAACAAAGGCACTGAGAAATACATATTCATTAATGAGACAAAGACCTGGCTTGATGCTCAGATCTACTGCAGAGAGAAACACACTGACCTGGTCAGTGTGAGGAATCAAACTGAGAATGAGGAGATCTGGAGAGTGATTCACAAGGCAGTGGATGTTGGTGTTTGGATTGGTCTGTTTTATGACTTCTGGAAGTGGTCAGACGGGAGTATTTCCTCATTCAGACACTGGAGATCTGACCAACTGAATAATACACATGGTATTGAGAAGTGTGCTGCAGTGAATGTGACTGAGAAAAAGGAGAATCTCACCTGGAATGATGAGAACTGCAACAAAAGCTTTCCATTTATCTGCCATGAGAGTTAAAAATTACAATGATTCATCACTGGTTCTATGTATTTATATTTTTCAATTTATGTTTTCTGTAAAACTGTCCATGTGGTTAATCTGCTCATTAGTTCTCTACTTGTTTCACAAGATAAGCTGATCCTGATTAAGCAGAATCTGACCTGGAAAGCAGCTCTGAAATACTGCAGGAACCATCATTATGACCTGGTGTCAGTGCGCACTGAGGAGATGCAGCTCTGGGTGAAGGAAGTGGCTCAAAACGCCTCCACTGAACACGTGTGGCTCGGCCTGCGTCACACCTGCGCTCTGGGCTTCTGGTACTGGGTGACTGGAGAGATGATCTGCTACCAGGACTGGGCTCCGGGGAATGGGACAGGGTTCGAAGACTGCAGCAATGAGGAGAGAACCGGAGCAGTGCAGTCTGGAGGAGAGCAGCAGTGGATCAGCCTGCCTCAGAGCTACACCCTCAACTTCATCTGCTCGACCTATGAAGGTTAGTTAGTGTGGTGTTTTCGTTTGCACTATCATAAATATCTAACATTTTATTCTTTATATTTTCAAACATATGAAGGCTGAAGACAAGTTGTGGTCCATCATCTGTATCCACCATCAGCCGATCTACACCAATATCTCTCTCTTTTTTTTTTTATAAACATTATCCAGATTTTTTTTTTCCAGATGTTTAATCCTATATTTACACCATATATCATGGATTTTTTAAAAATGTTTTATGTATGTTATTCATTCAAGTTGCATTCAGTATGTTATATCTGTTTTCTTCATTAACAGAAGGAGGTTTGAGGTAAACAAGATGAAATGCATTTATATATTTCATACTGTATGTTCCAGTGTGCTGGCTGTACACATTTGTTATTATTATTATGTTTTTTAAATAGATAATTAAAGTGTACGCAGCTTTATAATATTTTAGGTTACACAAACATGTAGACATACAGTATAACACCATAAAGTCATAATTGCAGGATGTTTATAACAACTAAATACATTGATTTTAAATATATTCATGATTAAGATGCAGTTTCTCTTGCTTAGTTTGCTTAGTAGGTATTTTTGATTACTGATTATTTTTAAACTGTATTCTTTTCAAATCAGGGGTGGTAGTCTCTCTATACCTGTAATATCAGACAATTTGACTTTTAATACATTAGAATATGGAGTGTAATGAATATTGGAATTATTTTCTCCAATAAAATGAATATCTTGACTTGAATAGTTTGTTCTGTGTTAATTTAGCAAGAAGGTACTTTCCAGTATAATAGAATAATAACTTTCCAGTTTCTGTTATGTTTAAATGAAGACATGGAATAATTCACTTAAGAAGGTCTATTTAGGTGAATAATGTGCTTTAATTTCTAGTACAATCTATTCAGTATTTCTAATTCTAAATCTAGTTTTAAAATCATGACACTATAGGTAAAAATGTAACTAAATTATCTTTAGTAGCTGTCTATGAACACAGTGTTTTCAGTGATGAAGTTAGGGATAGTGTTCGTCACTCATAGTGACCTTTTACTCATGTTACTTCCTCTGGTGTTGTTTTATGAAAATGATTCTGGAGGCCACAGAGGGACTCAATGGTCTCATTTCCATAATTTCTGGGCAGTGACGAGACACTGTGTGATGCTGTGAGCCCACAAAGATCTGATAATAGGGTAATCTTACACTCTGCTAGTACAGATAATAATGTCACAATACATGGCACTTCTGAACAAACAATGAAAATTATTTTCCACTTTTTATTATTGACACAGAAGAAATTTGCCATATCATCTCAGTATAAATACACCTGTTACTTTTCTTCAAATAACGAAGACTGCATGTGACCTGACGATCTTGAGAGTAATAAAAAATAAAAAACACACCAAGATATCCTGAGTTTTCTCAGCTGTGTGAGTATACTCAGTACACGGTTTATTAGGTCCAATCCATGATTCGTGATCAAAGTCCATAGCGGGGTTCAGAAGACAAACAAGTATAATCCATATTTAAAAAAAAAAAAATAGGACTAAGGGCCAAAACCTGGAAATGCAGAGATTTCTCAGATCTTTATTGATACAAAAGCAATAATATTTATGAAACAATATTTTGCAGTGAGACAAAGACACAGAAGTTGGATACAGTTGACCCGAGTGGAGACACCACACTGTGCACTCTGAGTGGGAATTCAAACGCCCCCTCTATTATATCTATATGCATTATATTATAGATGGATGACATTTTATCTGTCTATAGAGAAAATGACTCTATAACGTGCACTGATTGACACCTTCACTCCCACTTCGTTCTCCGCAGCTTCACTCGAGTGCCACTTCCTGCTTGGATCCCACTGTGCCTAAGCTGCAGCTAATTAGCACGCTACCATTTCAGAATATAGTCAACAAACATTTCCACTAGCCAAGGTGTCATTAGCGAAACACAGAAGTATCAGAGGAATTGATAAGGGGCATCAGGTGGTATGAAGCGATAGTCGAGTACAGCCTCTCACTGCAAGTGTGTGTGTGTGCGTGTGTGTATGTGTGCTTCAGCGTGGCCATGCATACGTGATTAATACACCAAGAACCCTTTACTGATCTATTGGATTTGCCTTCTGCATCTACATTGACACAATAGTGATGCTAGCACCATCATGATATGCATGATGCTAGTTTGCTGAGAAAGCACGGTTAAGTCATGCTAGGCATACTGAGAACGAGTGATTACATTGTTGCAATACTGCTAAGTTTAGCCTCATTTGAGTGCCACTTCCTGCTTGGATCCCATTGTGCCTAAGCTGCAGCTAATTAGCATGCTATCTTTTCAAATTTGAAGTCAGCAAACATGTCCATTAGTCACGGTGTCATTAGCAAAACAATTAGGCATCTGAGGAATTGATAAGAAGCATCAGGTGCTATGAAGCCCCAACTGAGTACAGCCTCTCACTGCAAGTGTGTGTGTGTGTGTGTGTGTGTGTCTGTGTTTCTTCCCTTTATGTAAGTAAGACCCATTCCAGGCACTTGCCCATTTTTAACCCATTCCCCTTTGTCATGATCAGTTTCAAAGCTGACACGTTAAAACTGTAATTTCCACGTTAGGTCTCCGTAATCCTCCTGATTTGATCCAACAGTGCATTCTCCTTTCTCCTTACAGCTCTCTGTAATGTCTCTGCACTTCTCCTTAACCTGAAAAGCAAGAGTGTAATTTAGCCAAGAGCACAGGGATGGAAGCACTCGACTCTTCTCTCATCTCCTCTTCACATTTCTTTTTCTGTGGACAGACAATGTGAGTAATGAGACTGAACAAAGGATCAGTATGATAGTGAGAGAGGGTGATAATCACTGTGGTGGGCTAATAATGCTGTCTCGTTAGCCTTCTGTGTCCTCTGATAGAAGAAGAGAGGGCAGGCTGGGCACTAGCATTAACACAATTACTGCTATTTAGCAGAAATCAATACTTTGTTACTGCTTTAGACTTTATTTAGATGAAAATATTCTGTTATAGTTCTGTTATATTTTATGAAAAAGGTTGCAGTTTAGAATCTGGTCTCACAGTGTGCATATTTGTTGTCTTTGAAATGCTGAACACATTTCTAATCGGTTTTATCGGTCTGACATAGTAAGATGTCATTGTCTGCATAAGATACTGTTTTTTAAGATATAAAATCACTACCTTGAGGATTAGCTCTACGTTTTTTAAAAATTTTTTAGAATTGTTTTTTTTATTAGAAGTTCATAAACAAACAAGCAAACAAAAAAAACAAAACAAACAAACAAATAAATAAATAAATAAAATACAGTTTGTTATGTTACTGAGAAGAACTTCCTGTGTCGGGAAATTTACACCTCAAAATGCTGACACTGGAGACTCCTTCCTTAAACAAACGCGTCCTTACAGAAAACTCCACCATATCTACAATTAACATGATTTAAAAATGATAAAAAACCATAATGTATTCAAAAATGTGCATTGATTCTGTTACTTATTATTAATACTTATTAATAAAACTCAAGAATTCAACAGCACTGTGCTATAAGTCATTTTCAAACATGTGCTTAAAAGTGTTATTTACTTCACACGAGCTGGAATTTTAGTCAGGCCAAAGGCTTTTGTAGAAATTAGCTTGCAGATGCAGATATTTCCTCTTTCCTGCGTAAAATATGAATGAAATTATAATGCAGGGTAGCCTGAAGTGTCTGTATTGATACTCAGAATGTGTTTTGTCACATCATCAGAGAGTAAAGAGCAGCTGGAACATCACAATAATTAACTGCGGGGAATGTTGTATAAACACACGGATGTTCTGGCACCAGATGGTTCTGGGTAATCGCAGTGACAACGCAGTTCCAATGATGGGTAACACTCTTAATAAAGCATGAGGAAGGAATTAGTGTCATTTTGAGTTTATTTATTTTTGAAATGGACCATTTCATTTTGCTATTTTGATTGCAAGTTTATTATTTATTACTTTATATGGTGAGTTTGCACTGATCTGGTTAATTCATTAACCGGCATAAACGTAAAGAGTTTCCCCTTCATGCCACTCTAGAGTTCAGATAATAGAGGATGGACTGGAGCTTGGAGTCAAAACTTAGAGGCACAGGACTTTTTGGTGTCCATCAAAAAACATATTCACGTGCATTGGTGGTACATAATATTGGTGGCTTGTTTGTTTTTTCAGCAGTGGAGATGAGTATTAGATGAAATATAAGTATTTTGCGCTATGAGCTCTGGAACTTATAGATCTTTACAGCTCTGACTGTGAGTCGATTGTGACTGGACAACACTGTCTCAGGGTTCTACATCAGATCCGGTTCCATTGTATTCTTCTCTCAGAGAGCGCCTAATCAGGAAGTGTCAGGGAGGGGAGTGTTAATGACCTTTTCTCCCTCCCTACTATCACCTCTATGCATCAGAGTCATTCTTCTTCCTGTTCATCCTCTGTAGGTCACTGTGTTTTAATTCGTGGCAGGCCGTTTTCTCACCATTTATGTTAATAGTGGATTAAAATGCAATTAATGCAACCTTTGTGAGAGGAGAAGGTCTTTAGCATTTGGGAAAAAGAGTGTGTTGGAGTGGCTATTAGACATTAGACACTGATTGATTTCAAGGACATTCATGATGCTAAAGGTGATCGCATATGTTTGCACATATATCACAGACTTCAGCTGTTTGAACAACAAAGTCAACTGATGTTAATTAAAGGAAGGAGAATAATGCTGGATGGTAAAAGAATTATTAAACTTTTATTAAATGTTTATAACATAGATTTTTGCAATTTACAGATTCCTACTGAACTGTTTATATGAATATAAAAAATCAAATTTTGGAAAAATTAATCTCCTTCATTCTGAGTCTCTTCCTGTGCTTTGCAATCTGTTCTCCAAAACCAGCTGAGATATACCAAGGCTTCAAACCTGATTCATGAACTTGTGCAAACTGGAACCCAAAATGCAATAGGTCATGAGCAACACCATGGAACTCTCAGAAAAAAAATAAATCTTTAAATGAATCTTAAATAAAGTTGTTAAAGTTGTCAAAGTTGTTTTTTTTTTTGCTGTCCTTGAGCTACTAAGTTGAAAATGAAGACTCATGAATTTGTGTATCTTCTCCTAATTACTGTTCCCCATGTACTTTTTTAACCCTACTTTGGATCTCTGCCAAAAGATTTCAGAGCTCCTTATGAGTATAATTTAAAATGGATTACTCCTGGAGTGCAGTCAGTGGATCAATAGACATGGAGAATACAATAATACACGATTTATCTAATATTATCCTCCATGTCTTCCAAGAAAATTATTAGAAATCCATATTGTGCTCAATGTTTAAGCTACAAATATAATGCATTCCTCAGGGCTAATGAAATAAACAGTACATTGACTAACTAGCAACAGTACGCTGACTAACAACAGATTTCTAGCTTTCACTAGAGCTTTAACTTGGATATTTATTAATGCGAAATTGTTTTTTTGTTGGAATTGTGAGGCGGCAACGCTCCTTGCTTCACCACTGTGCCTCTGCATATGGATTTTTTAAGGATCACTTTAGAATGAAACAGCGATCAAAAGCCGTAAACAGTCATAAAAAGTGAAACTGTGACATTTGGTTACAACCCATCCACTTGCTTGATGGACAGCTAGAATCATCCTACTGTTCTGAAGGACTATGGTTTGCTGAAGTTAATTTTAGACGATTCTCAGAGGCACTTTTGACGAAGCACTGAGATCGAACAGCAAGCTTTTTCTGACTGACAGCTCCAGAAGAAGGAAGTGCTGCTATGTAAAGAAAAAAATACACTGTGCGTCTACTGTATTTTCACCTCCAAATTAGGTCAATAGCAAAACCAAATCTGAAGTAGCAATGCAGCCAGACAGGGATATTTATTGTCCATTTCCTCTTTTTCATTCTTTGTCCTCTTACCTATGATTATTAGAGTGCAGCAGAACAGGACTGTAGAGCACAATGGCTCTATTCTACAGTTTCATTCTACGAGGGACGCAGCTTCATTCACAGAATAGAAAAAGGCATTGGGCTTGAAAAAAGGTGCTGTTCTATATAGTTCTGCAATAAAACAGCCAGCAGTGAAACAACGGTGAAGACGATTTTGTTTAATTACCATAAATGAGAAACTTAATTTCTGATGATCTTCCTGTAGATAGCAATATTGTAATTTTTTCCACATGAAAAATATGTGATCGCATGTGAAAAAAATGTGTGAAAGCGCATTTCACCATGTTATGCTCTGAAATTGTGAAGAATTATTATTGGGAGAAAGTCGCATTTGAAACATATCACATGACCTACATGTATGGTGAAATCATGTGTAAAAAAATGACCTGTGAAAAAATAAATAATGTGCCAAATGCATATGTGAAAGTAAATTAACTGTGATCACACAATCACGTAAGAAATTAATGCTGCTTTTTACTTAACTGGGAAGTGGGAATATGGAATTATGTCATCTTCAACATCCAAGCATTCAAGTTACAAAGTAGGAGAAAGCAAAAACCTGGACGCCTCCATGTTCGTCTTTTGTTATCAACAATATAGCCAGTTAAATTTGATGAGTGATGTATGTTTACTTCCTCAAAACAGCAAACTGTGTAGTCAGCGAATATGTCGGTATGTTGATTGATCTAAAGAAAATACTTGTACATACAATATAAACTCATTTAAAAGTAAAAAAGTTCTACTGTGTTTACTGTTGACGCTGTGAGCAGCCATGTTGAATTTGATGTCCCGTTCTGAACAAGGAGTTGAGGAGACCTTCCTACTTTCTTAGTAGGAATTCTGATTCGAAGGGCGTTTTTTTTAGTTTTTTGTTCAATGTATAAAAAATCACATATGAGTAGAGATTAATCGTGTATTTAAATAAAAATCACATGAGAACAAGAACGCACGCACTACATTTAACGATGCCGTATACAGTCCTGTAAAGAACTGTATTATTTAAATGATTTTATATATAAATTATATTTTATGTATATTATATATACATGCATTGCTATAATATACAAGTGGGGTTTAAATTAAATTAAATTAATTACGTCCGCTGTTGAAGCATTGCTGTCATTTTTGACTCCATTTGTGTTTCTACGCAGTTGGTGTAACAGGAAATGTTAGAATGAGCTCTCTGAACCGTGCAGAGATTAAGAGATGTCATTTTAGTAGAAGATAAAGATGTGTTAGCAGTCTACGAGTGGATAAGAGTAAGGTGTCAAAACAATCTCTTTAGCATTCAGGATTAATCATAAGACTCTTTATGCTTGCCATCCAGTGAGAAATCAAGGCATCCACGGTTGGCCAATAATAGGTGTGTGAAAGAATTTCATTTGACATGCTGAAAGGAAAATGAGCTTTGGGTGTATGACATGGCATACAAATATTATCATCATTGTATATCAGAGAGGAACAGAATTAAATTAATCTAGGCAAGTGAGCAGAATAAAGACGATGTGCAAGTCCTTTTGTCTTTCTCTCTGTGCAGAGTGCATGCATTAACGCCATGAAGAGACAGTATAATTATCCTAGTTATCATATTTCTCTCTCTACTGCTGGCACAGAGCATATCAATTTATCACACTTACACTCTCTGACTAGTTGTTGCTGAGGGTTAGGTATTGTGTTGGTATGTATATAACAATATGCCAATTTGGGTTGTTTAATGAAGCCTTCAATTCTCAATAGCAGAGTTATGTTTGGGGTTATTTTGCTTCATAATCTAGTTAGTTAGTGAAGTGACGTGTAGCCAAGTATGGTGACCCATACTCGGAATTTGTGCTCTGCATTTAACCCATCCAAGTGCATGCACACACCGTGAACACACACCCAGAGCAGTGGACAGCCTTTTTTGCTGCGGCACCCGGGGAGCCGTTTGGGGTTTCGGTGCCTTACTCATGGGTCTCACCTCAGTCGTGGTATTGAGGGTGGAAGAAAGCATTCACTCCCCCCACCTACAATCCCTGCCAGACCCGATACTCAAACCCACGACCTTCAGGTTCACCTTTGGGTTACAAGTCCGACTCTCTAACCATTAGGCCACAACTGCCCCCTACACAGTCTACACATTTGTGGAGTAAAAACATCTTCCTTTCTCTAGACAGTGCAAACTCCTTTCCAATATTATGTGAATATTCACTTGAAGCAAAATTAGTAGAAATTTTAATGAGTGAATGCGATTTGATCTTAACACCATACAAATCATATTATGTAACACAGCTTAAACATTCATACACTAAAATGGGTACTCAAAACTGAATTTATTTGAGAGAAATTAAATTGACAGTCCATATTCCTGCATTAAGAAGCAAATCAACATGTGATTATACAAACAGCTTAACAATAAACTAAGTTATTTATTCACAATATAAAGGAATAAAGACATATATATGAGAATTCTACAAAATACAAAAAAAACCCAATAAGAAACATATCACTTGACACCTGCATAACAATTCTGAATAATGAACCTTTTAACATCATCGTTTGCAGGGCTAGGTGTTATAAACCTCCTGAATTGATGTTTTTATTATATGATTTATCAGTATCTGGCAAGTACTGGTCACCTTGCATATGACAGCAATCTCTTGTATTCTTCACATGTCTGGTCTATGGGGTAGGGTGACTAGATGGAAGCCGCTTCTCACAAAAAAACAAACAAACAAACAAACACACATAAAAACATCCAAGCCACCTAAATCACCCCAAATCATGTGACAAATATGTTATGGTCTGATGACACCAAGGTAGAACTTTTTTGGACATAATTCTAGGAGATATGTTTGGCACAAAAACAAGACAGCTTATTATCCAAAGAACACCATGCCCTGTGTGAAACATGGTGGTGGGAGCATCCTGAAAAAGCTCCAAACACGAATCTATTTTGGCACAAAACTTGCAGGCTTCTGTTAGAGAACTGAATATAAAGAAAAATGTCACCCTTCAGCACAGTAACAACCCAAAGCAGAAATCCAAGTCAACAAAGGAAAAAGATCAAAAGAAGATCTGGCCGAGATCTAAAATCCTATTGAAAACTTGTCAACTTGCAATTTGATAGATCTGGAGCATTTTTGTATGGAATATTTGAATATAATTGCCAAATCAAGATGTGCTAAGCTGGTAGATTCTTACCCAAAAAGACTTAGTGCTGTATTGCAAACAAAAGGTGCTATAACTAAGTATTAGTTAAAGGGTGTACACACTTGTGCAACCAGTTTTTTTCTTCAGGTTTTCTTCTTTTTCATTTTTTAAGACATTTCTGTTGTTTATCACATGAATTCTGCTGGTTGCTATGACTCATTAAAGGTGAAAAAACATCTGATATGATTTCTCTTGGTTTAATTTTTCACATCACAGAAGCCTTCAATTTCAAGAGAGGTGTAAATGTTTTATATCCACTGTAAATGTGAAGACCAAACACTTAGAATCAATTAAATATATGTTATTATGATATTTAATTATCCATAAAACCCATAAAATTCATCATAGCTAAAATATCATAGGTAAAAAAAAAGTAATATGACAAGTTCATCCTGTGAGGTTTACACAGTGGAATGTACTGATTACTTTACTGAATATTAAAATATGATGAAACATTGGATAAAGAAGATATACTACAGTAAAGATATATATATATATATATATATATATATATATATATATATATATATATATATATATATATATATATATATATA
>CM041000.1:2072031-2098512 GCA_022985145.1 Pangasius djambal | reverse complement strand
GAGACTGAGAGCCAGGCCTTCTCGACCAACATCAGTGTGTGACCTCACCAATGCGCTTTTGGAAGAATGGTCAAAAATTCCTATAAACACACTCCACAACCTTGTGGACAGCCTTCCCAGAAGAGTTGAAGCTGTAATAGCTGCAAAAGGTAGACCGACATCATATTGAACCCTATGGGTTAGGAATGGGATGGCACTTAAGTTCATATGTGAGTCAAGGCAGGTGACCGAATACTTTTGGTAATATAGTGTATGTGCGTGTGTGTTTAAAACTCTGTCGAGACATTCTGGTTTCGGTGCAAGGTTTCAGTCTTTTGCCACACAGACTGAAAGTGATGGACGATTGCCTTGTACCTGGACAATTTACTCCCATTAGTCAGTGGTTGAGTTGTTGTCCAGGAGCAAACAGAGCTACAGATCTGCACTATGGCAAAATATATAAATAAATAAATAAATAAATAAATAAAATTACAGAGTGTAGAGTAACTCTGTGGCTAGTAAGTGTGTTCTTGCCTCCTGTTACTTGCTGATAGAATACAGCTGGGAAAAGCGAGATAAGTGGGAAAGGAAGCTTGTTTTTGATGAACCATACAAAAAGAATGAGCTAATTTTCTAATGCTACGGCTAATCGGCACAATCTTGGCTGGACTTTGTCATTCAGAATCACTAAACCTCAATTTCACGGTTGCATTTCCTTTTTCCTTCCTATATTTCAAATAAAATGTTCTTTTTACTGCAGTGCAGGATTCAGTGATACATTATTCAGAAACTACACAATGCCTTTGGACATAGACGTGTGTAGATTTCACACAGAGTGTTTAGGATCATCTCTCACTCACTGCTAGGTTAAGGGATTGCTGTGGGGAAGAAGATAGGATTATTCTGTGTGTGTGTGTGTGTGTGTGTGTGTGTGTGTAAGGTTGTATAGGAAACAGACTGATTTATCTGCCTGTATTTGGCAGTGGTGAATGAATCATTACTCTCACTTCAGCAGCCAAGATCCAGCGATGAGGCTTTTGTGTCGTTCCAATACTGAACTGCTATTCAACTACTGGCTTTTTTGGGATTAAACCAGATCTTGGTGTTGTTTTAAAGGTTTTACAGGCATTCGGTGAATAAATCCTCATTAGTAAGTCATTATAAACAAACCAGAATAAAACAGCTGGGTGCATATTAAAATAACACCGAGCTCCAGCCACCTCATTTAATAATTCAGGGTTTTCAGGGCACCAGGCGTAATGGATAGGAGCTCTTTAGGTCTTGTTAGGAATAATTAGCTTTAGCTTTCTGTAGTCACGATTTAAGAAGAACTTAAGACGATTCACAGTTTCACTGATTGGTCCCAGGCCCTATCGTTTATAGGTTATTTTTTATAATATATATCAAATGCCTAGAAGTCTACGAAACATGCAAATCAAACATCCATGGCAACATCCATTGTTCTGACTCAACAGAGGAAGAAAAATCATACATTTAGTCCAGTGGGCAAGTAAAAAGCACCAGTGAGCTGCCCAGTCCCATGATTCGGGTGCCTGGAAACCTCATTGATGAGGCTAAAAAACTAGTAACGAGTGATTAGCTAGTAGCTAGGTAGTCTATTAATGTAGACTACAGGAAAGGTACATGTATATGGTCTTGTAACTTATTGTGTTGGAGTCCTCAACAGAAAGTCAGCAACACGTTGGCCAGCCTTTCTATCCTCACATTGCATGTAGAAGATACTATTTGAGTTAACATCTTTCTCTTTTTAAATGTTTAATCATGAGGTGATTCAGTTTTAAGCTGAACTTTATTTTGTTCTGTTTTTGTCAGTATTTCTTGTTTTTTGAGTATTTTGGATCTTGTTGGACCTATTGGTCCACTTGGCAACTATTTAAAAAAAAAAAAAAAAAAACTAATAGCCTAGATACGAAGTCTGCTTGTCACTTACTCTACTGATTTGTCCACGCTTCTCCAACATCATTTTTCTTGTCATATTGACAAGAGAGAGAGAAATTGTGGTAGTTTTCAGATTCTATTCATATGATGAGGGTTTATTTAAAAAATTAGTTATAGCTTTACGTCTGACTGTTACAAAGCAACGACACTGGAGACTCCCTCTAAAATGTTAGTTAACATCTCCTCACAGAAAATGTCACCATCAACAGCTGTACGTTCTTATTTGTTATGATAACAGATGACATTGCGTTGGAAGATTAGTTTATTGCAAATATTATTAAGAATAAATAGAATTAGAGTGTGCATTAATGAATGTACAGCAGTGTGTTGTTACACTTGTATGTCCGTCTTCATCTTTCCTCATGCAGGAGGAATGATTAGCAATTGAAGACATTTGATGCCAGCAGGTGTGTAGTTAACGCAGGAGCAAACATTGGCTTTCTGCTATTGACCAAAGCTGCTCCTGCTGAGCACATGGAGGAAAAGGCATCGATTATTCAGGAGCCACCATGATTTGTTCTACTTTATCAGCTTGTGTCCTTAATCAAATTTAATGTTGGTTGTTAAACTTGTGGGTTTCTCACAGAGTGCACGTATATTTGTCTTTGAAAATGCTAACATGGAGCCATTAAACAAGAAAGCGAGTTTAATAAGTCAAGTGACGTGTAGCCATGTATGGTGACCCATACTCAGAATTTGTGCTGTGCATTTAACCTTTCCAAGTGCACACACACAGTAGTGAACACACACACACACACACACACACACACACACACACACACACACACACACACACACACACACACCGTGAACACACACCCGGAGCAGTGGGCAGCCTTTTTTTTTGCTGCAGCGCCCAGGGAGCAGTTGGGGGTTCGGTGCCTTGCTCAAGGGTCTCACCTCAGTCGTGGTACTGAGGGTGGAAGAGATTGGTGGTCATTCACTGACAATCCACCTACAATCCCTGCCAGCCTGAGACTCGAACCCACGACCTTCAGGTTCACCTTCGGGTTATAAGTCTGACTCTTTAGCCATTAGGCCACAACTGCCCCCAATAATAAATAATAAATGAAAGATTGTGGACTGTGATAAAAAAAAAAGGCTATTAGACTTGGAATCATACAGATCTGTAAAGACTGGGGGTAATTTGAGTTTCTCTGAGACAGACGCATGCATTATTTGCTTCATGCTAGTGGTTTGGGACTCTCAGGACGTCCTTCTGCCCTCCTCCATTGTACTTACTCTGCCTTAATTGCAGCAGTTTGTCTCTGTTCAGGGAAAATTTCCGGAGGGGATTTTATTTGTCTAAAGCAGTCGTCTCTATGCGGAGTCACAGTACAGGGTGTAGCGTCAGACCCACAGGGTTTAGCATTCATTCTAGCTGGAAGGTCAAACCGGCAGATCTGCAGAGAGATTGAGAGAGAGAATGAATGTGAGTACACGGACACTACCCAGTGTTTCCTCGGGACTCTGTTCCACATTTCCAGCCAGAGATGTTGATCTGTTTCAGGGGTGGATAATGATGAATTCATTAGCTAGGCCACCGGGAAAGTAAAAGCTCCAGTGTGCTGCCCAGTCCCATGTTTTGGCCCAGAAAAAAGTGTGGTAGCTAATGTAATATAGTATGGAAGGGTAGTTAGATAGTTAAGTGCATTAATAGAGACTACAAGAAATAAACACTGTTTATTCTAACAGCTTATATAAACACTGAAAGCCAGTTAATCATTCGGAAATCATCTGAAAGCCATCCTAAAAACATCATTCAATCTCTGCAAGTGTGCTGGCCATATGCATGACTGACACTACATAGTTTGCTAATGAATTAAATCAGAAGTAAAATAATAACCAACTGTAAATAACTAATATTCACCATTAGCAAGGATTTGACTTAGCCAATTACATTAGCTACTCTAATTGATGCTAGTCTACCCTGGAATTAGCAACGGAAACAGCCTAATTCTAGGTAAATAAAGCCAGTTAAAATGAGCAAACTGTAAAAACTTACCTCAACATCCTTTTTCTAAGTAGATGACATTCACATTTTCTAAGGAGCCAAAGAGGATTCCTCATTTCATACGAGGCTGTGCCTAGCATTTTACTGAGGTAGGACCAGGGGCACTCATGTTCAAGTTCAACACTATAGTGGCTTATCCATCCACACACACACACTCAGAAAAAAATCATTTTGGTTTGAAATCTAAATCTAAATCTTTTCTTTTGTGAAGCTTTCTGGTACTTTTATACTAAATAACTAAATGTAAGTTTATTTTCTGCTATAACCTTAGTGAAGAATTTGTACTTGAAGTATTTATTTATTTATTAGTAGTAGTTTAGTAATACTTTTACCATCTCTGGACAGTGCTGCTGTTAGAGATGAGTGTCAGTTTCACAGGATCAATCCAGATGGCACCTCGCTTTGGGCTCTTATACACAGCTTTCTTCACTTTTACTCTCATGGTGTTTCCCATCAGTTTGACCCTGCTACTTGATTCAGTTTGCATATGCTAGCAACTTCCCCTGCTCTTCATATCTGATGTCTTTTGCATTACCACAGTTCCTCAAATATTGAGGAAGACATCAGCAATGCAAAGTCAACATCATAACTCTGGTGCTGAATTTTGTTTGTTTCCTAAGAAACCCTGAAACAGATTAAATATGTTTATATTGAAGTACACCAAAGTATAGAGAAGACACTTATAGCCTTCAGTAGAAGTAAAATATAGGTGTAAACAATCTCAAACATATAGAGATAATGCTCAGGTTTTGCCATTAGCTTCTAAAAACATCATATTAATGGAAAATCACAATGTAGAAGTTGTGGAGACATTGGTGCAAATGCTGGATTCAGAGGGGTAATTGTGGGTAATGTAGGAAACCGTTATCTTAAAATGCACCAACATGTCAATGAAGGTCAACTCAGAATTCAAAGTAAATATTTTTTGCACAATTGAAGCTCACATATGGATTATGAATATTCATATCCAAGTCATGGTGGATTTACACTTTAATGTTTGCGTTTTGTTCTTGAGTCTCATCCACACACAAAGACTTGTGCTGTTGTGATTGTATATGCAGTAGGCACAAAAATAGTCTTCTTGCCCTCATCTGGGAGTAGACGAGCGAGGAGTCGATTTATGGGAACAGATTTTAACACTTACACACAGTCTTTTGCAGGGACAAACTTTGTTCATTTTGACCTTTCTGAGAACTAAAATCATGATGGGGACGCAGTTCATTTTCATGCCAGATAGACAAAACAGTAAGTGGGCTTTCATTTATGAACTCGGAATGGTTTTTTGTGACTTCTAAGTGCATTTGGTAAAGCTTTGTTTAAGTTTTTCCATGTTTTTATTTTTTTTTACATGTACATGTTGTGTCACAGGGCAGCGTAACACCCTCAGAGGAAAGCGCTATCTACCTACTTCCATATACATGTTCTCTATGATTGACTAGTGTTGAGAGTTAGTATGCCATCCTTTCCATTCAGAAAGCATGGCCAATATTGCTCCCTTGGCTCAGACTTATAGGTTTGACCTATTAACAAAATTCACAGGTCTGATCTGATCTGATCAAACCCGACCCAACCCTAGGATTTCTCCTCCACTTCTGTTTGAGCAGCAGTTTAAAGCACAGTGTGGTTTTCATTGAATCTGAATGTGGAGAAGTGTTGGTGAATGAAATCGTGGGCATGTTTGTGCCCGGGCCTGGCAGTGCGATGCTCCGATGGAGTCAGGATCTCACTGCTGCACCAGAGTCCACCGCTTCTCGAGGGAGTCTGCTGTGTACTGGAGTGGGAGGAAGTTAGTAAGGGTTTGTAAGGCAACAAAAGTTTTTCTCTCTCAACAAACAGCACTTTTATCTCCCTATGAGTCATATCCAGCTGTGGAGAGTCAGGGTAATCAGTGGATTCCAGCTGTGTGCGATTGAACCATGCTCTGCCTCAGGTCCACAGTCATTTATTAGAGTTTTGGTTGATGGAGCTGTCCTTGGTGCTGAAGTCGTGCTGTTTTGGGCGTCATGATGCCCAACATCGTAATACTATAGACAAAAAGAAAACAAGAAGTTATTTTATGTCAAAATACACAACTTCTCACACTGTAGCAACATTTAGTAACACTGAGTCCATTTGTAAAGCTCCAAACCATCTATCACCATCCTACACTAGAGAGCACTTTATCACAGGTTTGCCAGCCACAAATTCCCACAATAAGCATGGTACTTAGACAGAACTGGAGTCATCACCCACTGCATTCCCCTCAGGCAGGTTGGACCATCTTACACAATCATAAAAAACATGGATTTAGCTCAGTTTCTCACAACAAATCTGACAGCTTGGACATGGAGAGGTCATGAGGTCATGGTGCTTCTCCAGGAGTGAAAAAAAAAACGATTGCAGTTTTTTTCCACAGTCAGAGGAGGAGAGGTTGTGGTTGTTTTTTTCCCTTTTTCTTGAAAGCAGTAAAAAAGGAACTTCTTGAGCTACAACTGGATTCATTAACACATGAGATTGGGTTTTTGGGAATTTACGAACAGGTCTTGAAAAATTAATCAAGTGAAGAACTCACCATGAAAGAAAATGTGAGTTCCATATAGATCTTGATCACTGCATATATCACTGACTGAGGAACGGATGTTCTATTTTCCCACTACGAAGCACAGAAATGTAGCTGTAGTCCTTCTCTCAAGGTCGTCTCACTAACCGTGAACCTCAGTGCTGTTATTTATGCTTAAATCAGATGTCATTCCTTTCTCTCTATTTGTCACATCTTTGAGTGCCTCTATCATGACAGTCTGCTAACATTTCTTGAAAAATACTACTGATACACTGATGTAGTGTTGAATATCCTTGAGTTTTTGAGACATGTTATCTGGTCCCCAGCTCTCTCTACAGCACAAGATCTTGCCAATGTCACCATAAATGTTTGATGTTCTTCGGTTAAAGGGAAAAGCAGCACTGGGTACACTTGCCTGATCTACCTTCATTAACTCACCATTATTGCAAGGAATACTGCTATTTACGATGCAGTTTAAATATATTAAAGTCTTACAACACCCTTTCTGCTGTAGTGGAATTTTTTCAAGGAAAACCATCCACAATGTGAGTGGGTTCTTGGTGGAGTTTTGATTCTGCATTATTATAGCCTCCATTTTCAATAGACGAGGTGACATTTTCATTTTATCACCACGTTCAAATAAATGAACCAATAAAATATCTGGCATTTATATAAATTCAGTAGGCAGGGAACAGGACAGAGGAGCATCTGATTTTTAAATGCCATCAGCATTCATCAAAAAAGTACAGTTGAGGCCAAAAGTTTACATACACCTAGGCTAAAGACATTCAAACTCAACTTTTTTTCCACAGCTCCACATATTTTGTCATCATACATTTCCTGTGTTAAGTCAATTAGGTTATCTACAGGATTTCAAAATAATAGCAGAGAGAGAGATTTATTTCAGCTTTTATTTACTATAAGAGATTTAAAGTGGGTCGAAAGTTTGCATACACTTTATTTGTATTTGGTTGCATTGCCTTTTAATTGCTTGAACTTAAAGCGCTTGGGGTAGCCTCCCACAAGCTTCTCGCGATATTTCTGGAATCTTCCAGACTGTTTAAAAAGACAATCAACTTGGTGTATGTAAACTTGACCCACTGGCATTATGGTACATGATGAATTAAAGCTGAAATAAATCTGTCTCTAATCGATTGTTTTAAAATGACCTCAAATATGAGCTAAGTAGCCCTGACTGACTTGCCAAAAGAAATGTATGGTAACATGAAATGTGTAGAGATGTAAAAAAAAACAAAAAAAAAACAAAACTGTGGCTCAACTGAAAACTGCAATACAATGTGAGACAAATGTGGAGGTGTAATGGCTCATATTTATGGCTGATAAATGAAAAGCTTCTACATTAATCTAAAACTGGTGTGTTTGTTTTTTTTACCCCATAAATTGACCTTACATAAAAGCATTTTGCCCAGAAATACCTAGAGAGAATAAAAATAACAGCCATTTACACTCATTGTAATCAGTCATGTTCTGAGCCACTGTGGCATTAAATTTTGTCCACTGGCATTTAGGCCCCCTGAGAGTGGAGCTATTAAGAGCCAAACAGTAAGCTGATAAATGAGCCAAGGGTGTTGACAGCCAATGTTTATCCAGGATGGATATGGCATGAGCCCATACGCACTTGATGCCTGAATAGACCAAAAATGCAAATTGAAGGTCTGTGAAATGCCTCACTGAATTCTAAAAGTAAAAAATGAATGTTTTTTTTTTGCAGGTAAATCAGTCCAAGCTCCATTGATTTCTGCTTCTTTTAGAACTACACCTACACTGAAACTGCACCATATTTTGGATACTAAAGACATTGATTTATTACCTTTTAGTGTTGTTACACCAGCAGGGTTATAATTCTTATCCTTACCCTAATTCTTAGTTCTCAGTGTCTTATAAACTGACCCTGTGGTTAATGACCAAAACTCCCATTCAAAACTTGCAGCCCAAAACTAAAAGTTCTATTCCAAATCTCACCTTCCATAATTCAAGCTATGAAAGTCTCAAAACCTCGAATTTATTTATTGCTTTTCAAAACTCCCATTCCAAACCACCCATTCTAAATCTCACATTAACTCAAATTCTGAAGCTTGCAGTCAAAAAATCACATTAAAAAAATCACATTAACTCAGATTAAAAAAACGCTAATTGTAGTCTATTCCTCATAACTGGGGCAGTGTTTTAGCACCTGAATACCTTTTCGTACATGTGCGCATGCATACCAAGACCTTACCTTGGTCACATGGTGACCATATGACGTAGTACGTTACTATAAAGTACCATTGACAACAGCTATCTGTCCCCGGAACATTTTTCACTGAGTTCCTGCTGGTTTGGCGTCCCAAGTACCAAGTGACAGGGATCCTGGCAGATATCCAGAGTTTGTCAACCCATATTTACATACATAACTAGCATTCCATTTCTCCCCTCCTAACCACCAGGTGCAGTGTCTAACACGTTGATCACCTAGACCACACTGTCACGTGGAACCAACTCATGATTTGGAAGGCTGCTCAGATACTATCTCCATATTTGTCCCACTGGAAGGGGTGATGTTAACCTTGTAGAATGTAAAGAAAATTCAAGGTGATGCCCAGGTAGCTGCAACATTGATTTCCTGGAAATGGCACTAACTGTCCATAAGGAGGAGAGTGGCATGTCATGGTAGGACTAGGCTTTTAGCCCATTTGTAGGCTGTGGTGATCCCCAGCGTATGGGTAACATGACACATGAATGACACATGAGGTTGTTTGAGACCAGCTGATGGAGCAGGTGGTTATGTCCAGACAGAGGAAAGTGTATTATGGGCATAAAGATGTGTGTTAATTGCATGGTTTAATTATAAGGTAATACAGACATGCCGTCAGTTGTCATGTTGTAAGGTTATATGGCCATCATGCATACCTTTATGGGGATTGTTACATGTGAAGTAAAAAAGGGAGTAAAGTGCGTCCATATGCTGCAGTCAGGTTGTCAGGTTTTGTACAAGCTCAGATAAGATTTGACAACATGCAAGCTTTTGCTAAATATAACAGATTTTTAGCTGTTGTCTTGTTGGTCTGGTCTGATGTACTTTTAAATATCACCACTACTGTTAGCTGACAAATTAGCAGTAAAGATCCTGTTAGGCCACTTTGGAATGCATACTTCTGAAATATATTTAGCAAGTTCTCTATAAATGAACCTTAATTGCTGAACATCTTCACCAAAACTTAATTAGGACTGTCTGGATGTTCAGTAGTTTCACACATTTACAGCTATTTTTCTGTGTTTTGCAGTGTGTGAAGGCACTGATAACAAGCTCAGCACCCTGTCAGATTTGGACCAGCACTACCACACTCTGCGCAATTTCTACGAGAACTGTGAGGTGGTGATGGGAAACCTGGAGATCACCAGCATCGAGCGGAACCGCAACCTCAACTTTCTCAAGGTGAGTCACACCGACGTTAACCTTTAACTTTAACCCTAAATCCTTAAACCCTAAACCTAATCAACCTCAATCTTATTTTCCTTTTTTGCGGTTCCTGTTATGTTTGGGAGGAAGAGCCTCTGAAGGGCACTCGTGTCAATGGAAGCCACTGCATCCACTGCATATACACAGGCCACTCAGGGACCTCCTGAGCAAAGTGCTGTGAGTTCAGAAGCTGTATGGAGAGAGCTGGGGAAAATAAACTGATAACCTCACACACACACACACACGAAGCTCTCTGCCGCTCACGCACAGATGACTGACAGCCATCTGGGTTCAAAGAGAAGGATGGGTTAGTGAGAGTGCTTATCACTGGGGGAGCACAAGCTTGAAACAGCAGAGAGAGAGAGAGAGAGCTCAAGCCTCTTCTCTTTATTCAGTCTTTCTCAAGCCTCTGACAACTTACAAACTCAACCCTCTCATGATTCAAAGAGAGACAAACAGTTATAAAGTAGGATGGCCAGCAATCAAGTTAAATTACCAGCTATTGCAAACAAATGCACCATCAATCAAGTGCAAACAAGCCATTGCAATACATACGTAGTGTCCGCATCAGCCATTTTTCAAGTGTAAAGGGTCTTCAATAGTTTGTACATCTCAGATTTAAAGTCTTCATAAGTTTGCATATTCAAACTTTTTGTATGTAAGAAATAAAACCCTTGATGGCATGCTGTTATAGGAAAATATTCAACTTCAGAATGGTGACAGTAACTCCGCTTCATCACAAAAAGCCCATTGTTGATTATTTTCCTATAACAGCATGTCAGAGAAATATCTTATTTCTCTTAGACCGCAACAATTAATTTTTTTTTACTTATTAAAGAACGATATGTCATACTTGATGTTATCTGTTCGTAGTTCCACTTAAGGTTATGCAACATCCACGAAACAAGTTAACAGCAGCTGTATTATATTAATCAACACCTTCAAGTGACAAGTGAGAATGTCAAATTCAACAGCACTGTGCTACAAGTGACAGCAAGTAGAGCTGTGGAAGAGAGCACTGTAATGATGCCGCCTCATTATCCCACAGCTCCATCATTGTAATGGATAAAAGCTGGAAGCAGCATGGGTGCTATGGAGCTAGGATTAGCATAATTAGCACTCGTTATGGGGAAATGAGGGAATTGTTATTACCTTGATTCCCTCCACCTCTCACCAGTGTTAACTTCACATCGCACAGGAGGGTTTGCATTTTCGTTTCTTGCAGCATGAAAGTTTAAAGGTGTTGTAGCAGTGCCATTTAGTCTATGTGAATGAGAGCAGCTAGTTCGTTTATCAGGAGCTTTTCAGGTGACAAATCTCAAGTCTATAATTTCAGTTTATGATGTACATCTGCACACACTTATCATTATACCACAGTGCTGTTGATTGCTTGATTCTGATTGGTGGTGATTCGTTTTCCATAACGGCAACTCTGACAGTAGTGCAGCAGCAGATCACAGGTTTATATTTTTGAGCTCGTTCTATCGTCTATCGATGTTGTGGTTTCTGTAGTAACAACTTGCACGGGGATGAGCCATTAAAAAAGCATGCATAATTGTTGTTACTCTGAAGTTTTCACAATACGTTGTGGCAGCGTTATTCTAAAAACCATGTGACGTTTAGAACAATTAACCTGTCACTATCAGTTAAGAACTACTCATAAGGTGGTGTTTTATTTCCTTCTCCAACTTGATGCAATATGCAATGGCAGAGTCCTCAAGTAGCTCTTTGAATGGTCAGCACACTGGCACTCTCACGTCTCATGCTGAGAGATTTGCACAGTGAGCTGGATGATATGAGAATAAGGCTTCGCATCCGTTCCTTTTAAGGGTTTTTTTATGTGGGTGTCAGCTGGATTGGGATAAATTGGCCTGTCTTACTTCTGTCCAGCTTTTCAGAAGCAGAACAAATTAATTGCATTAAAATGATCCAATTTGGATAGTTCGTCCTTCAGTTAGAATGTAGAACAGGTTTTTGTGATTGCATTTGATCAACTCTGACATTAACAACGATGAAGCTTTTACTGGCTGAGGTTTTATTGCATTTGTCCCTCCCACCTCCCTTTTACCACCTGGTCTCATGACTCGCAAGAACTCATGTGAAGATAAATATCTAAAGTTTTAAAAGATAACATTTAAGGATAGGGTGAGGAGTAGGATAAGTGCTCAAAGGCTTGCTTATTTATTTTGTACATTTCAACAAAATGCAAAATTGGTTTCACTTATGAATTTTGCATGAGATTGAGTTGATCTATGCTTAGTTTAAGAAGAAATCCTTTTGGTGCCTTACAAACTGTAGATTGGAAGATAAACTAGCATGAGATTTGTAATACAGAGGAATCCATGAATTATGGAATATATGATGTAAAAGTAAAAAAAATATATTTAAAATAAAATAGGTGAAGTTTCCTATTGGAAATGTGCACTGATTAAATGGTGTAAATCCAAGTTAAGCTTTAGTAAATCACTTAAGGCTGTCAAAAATGACAGTCATTACACTTGTACAGCAACTTGGTCTTGATCCCTGATATCTTTCAGATGAGCCAACATATATGAAAAGAAATCAGTTCTTAATGTTAGGATATGGCACTAAGTTAGCACTTATAACTTTAATACTTTATACATAGACTCGTGGTATCTTCAGGTCCAGAGGTGGCCATGGCAAGGAAAAACTCCCTGTGACATCATGAGGAAAAAGCCTTGGGACAAAAGGCAACGCGTCCTCTTCTGGGTGTTCCCAGATAGTGGGACTATAAATCATTACAGTGTACAGGTGTAGAAGAAAGGATGTTCAGTGTGAGCAGATTATGAATAAGCATCCTGGGATGAGCACAGGATAGTCTTTATGATTGCAGCAGCAGTTAAGTACACATCTAGAGTATACACTTGAGATTGTCCACTGACACAAGGAGGAGTCTTGGGTGTAAAGGGTTTTTGATCTTTAGGGTATCTATGAAGGACCATCCACATGAGCAAAAAGTGTAGAAGTTCAAGCAGTAGGAGTATCAGGATGAATCATGCAGGTCCGGATGGCAAGACGAGCCACAGCAGTAGAAGTATGAAATGAAGAAATGTATAGTTTTATGTTTGAAAAAAATTGGTTGTTTTCCCTCATTCCAGTCGATCCGAGAGGTGACAGGTTACGTCCTGGTGGCTCTGAACCAGTTCGACTATCTGCCTCTGGAGAACCTGCGCATCATCCGCGGTGCTAAACTGTATGAAGGCCGTTATGCTCTGGCCATCTTCCTCAACTACAGGAGAGACGAATACTTTGGTCTGCGCCAACTCGGATTCAACAACCTCACTGGTACTCGTTCCTTTAATTCTTTCTATGGAAACATCTCTATGTATGTTTCTCTTTCTGTGGTTTCTCTACTTGCGTATTCTCTTTTCCTGTCTCACTGTCTCTGGAATTAATTCCCCTGACATGGCTCAATCAGCACGGCAACACAATTATGATTAACAAGGTTTGCTAATTTGTTACCTACAGCAATAATTACACCTCTCTGAAGAGTATATCAAACATTTGTTGCTTTAGCATCACATTTCTTTCCCAGTTAATCTCTGGTCTTGAATTCCACTAGCGCATTATGTTCTTACATACATACTTTTATTACTTTAGCTACCACTTTTTAGCCTTATGAAGTAGGTTTCCAGGCAATCTAAATATGTGATTGGGCAGCAGAGCGCACCATGGGCTTGGTAATGAGTTTTTAATTCTATATTGTCATTAATAAAAAATTTATCAATATTACCAATGTACCAAATCAGCTTTACACACTTTCCTCTTCAAATTAACTGCTCAAATAGAAACATGTTATCCAACTTTACATCTATTCCCCTTTCAAAATGACATACAGGAATTCAGCTTCTTTTTTCTTTTAAGGCTAGTTAAAAGAAAAAAAAAGTTACAGTAACCCACAAAACTCTGTCACACTTTTGTCATTTTTAAACTCAATTTTACAAAGGAGAAAGAAATCCTTTAACTCCTGTGAGAGCCACTCAATATTGCTGTGTAAAAAAAAAAAAAACTCGATAGCGAGTGTCTTTCCTGGAGTTCAGATAAAAAATAAAAATCCTTTTTTTTATGTCAGTGAAGGTGACCAGTGTGTAAAAATACAATTTATTTTTATATATAACTACAAATGAATAACATTTAGATTCATGGATTTATTTTAAGTGACTCCTCTAAAACTTCATTTTTAATCTGTTGCAAAGGATTATGGGATATTATACCCATTAACAAAGTGCGAGTCTAATGTCCTGTGAATAAAGGTTATGACTGTTGGATAGTCTGAGATCTAAGGACTAATGTGCTTTCATTATTTAGTAAAAAGAACTACACACACATACACACACACACACACACACACACACACAGAGAAATAGACACTGTGTGAGATGATGTGAGAACTGGGGCAGTGGCATGTATATGAGGGTGAGGAGGTGAAGGAACGCTTCTGCTTCCTTTATACCCATGCGCAAGACTGCAGTTCATTCACGACTCAATAAATTCACCAAGATCGTGAAATATATATTACACAGGGGTCCAAGTGGCATCAACACTCCCATCTGTATTCAGTTCACTTCCTCTAGTGCTCACTGCAGTGGATTCAGGAAGTATGAGACTCTAGGTCTGAAGGGACCCTTGTTTATTTTCATTTCAGTTGGAAATAATGTAAATAGGCTAATTAAATAAATAAATAAAAAATTACTGGCTTTACCTTTACACGTTATGCTAGGGTTCTACATCTTATCTCCGGATCAAACACCTTTTAACAACGGAGTACGCTAGAGCAAGCTACTACACAAAAATACACCAGAAGAGCTTTTTTTGGCATAGAAACTGGAGATTTCAATCTGGATTGATTTGTGTAGTTGCTTCGAACTCTCTGATATTAACATTCCTCTGAAAGCTAAGATGCTCTTGTGTAGACGACTCACGAGGCACTATTTCTTTCTGAAGAACGAAGAAAAAAATCAATCAATGTATTAATTTTAAGAGAAAGTGAAGGAACGACAGTTTGTAGCTGCTATAAAGTAAGTGATAGCTGCAGGTAACTTGTTTCATGGACATCCCACAAGGTAACTGTAAAAGGATAGAAAGTATGGCTTGTTCCTTAATGAATTAAAAGTTGTTGGCGAATTAGAATAAGTGTGGTATACAAGGAATAAAACATGAACATGATTATAAGAATGTTAATGTCTGGAAGTAGTTATTAAATGGATTAAGATGTACATTTCAGCATTCAGGAAACTGATGATGCAATGGTAATGCAATAACTGAGCAAACATATTCCTCATTCTAACCATTTTAGTGTGTGTCCCATAAAACAACATTTATGCTTCTGAACAGAGGCAGGAAGAAAACAGGACAAGGTAGAGAAGTAGCGGATGACCCAATAATTCAGGATTTTTGTTAAAATCAAATAAAAATAATAAATAAAAAATGACTTTCTTGTGAGAGATAAAATGAGATATGCATCAAGTGTCTTGCTTGTGCTTTTATCTCATCATTAGACTTTTTTTTTCTTAGTAGTCTTCTGTACATTACATATGTAGGCTTTTGTCCATTGCTGTTTCAGAATTTTTTTCAGATTCATTTTAGAAAGCCAACTGAACCTCATCAGGTGCAGGCTGAATCATTTACTGGTAAACTTCTGCTTTCATTTGTCTCTCTTTGAAGTAAAAGTACCCTGTGTTAGTGTTTTCTATATGTTTGTTTCAGGAAGGTACTTCAAATCCATTTCCCCTGAACACTCATCCATTAATGGAGCTGACGAGGCAAGACGAATGCCCACGGCATGGTTCATCATCAAATATTTTTAGACTCTAATTATACATCCCAATTTCTGAAAAAAAAAAAAATCTGAGTTTTGAGAATACTTTAGTAAAGCCAGTTACAAGCTCAACAAGTCTGCCATGTTGTATATAGTAATTTACAACTGAACTTTACTGAACTTTAATACAGGTATTACATTCATCAGTATATAAGGATTTTTACATGCTGCATGTACAAATCTTGAATTTGAATCTTGTGTATTGTAAGTAAGGAGTAAAACACAATGGGGTGACATTAGTTACCACTACATAGTTGACTTATACCACAGAAATTTGCCAATGCTTGAAAACTTTTAAAGAACACAACACACTTTTTATCACTATCACTAGGTTTAATATTGTGGAACATCCGAGATACAGGTTAGTTCCTGTTAACACTTACGTTACACTTACGTAAACAGTCATTCCCTTAACAAATTAGTTATTTTTTTTCTTTCTTGAAATGAATAATGCAAAAAAAAAAACACCGCTTGTTATTTTGCAGAGAAATTGCAAAGAGTAAACTCCTCTATCCTGAAATCATGAAAAATCCAACAGCGTAGTACAATGTAAAGCAATACTTTCTCCATACTTTCTGTAGTAACAAGCCCAGCCATTTCCAGCAAATGTGTTTTTCGTTTAAATCGATAATGAAATTTGTTGCCAACTATTCATGCTGATACTTCCTGACAGTTTCTCCTGCTATAATTCTAAACCAGCCTGATGAATGGACAAAAACAGGACAGAGTCTGATTAGCTCAGGAGCAATGGGCGTGTTGGTCAGAATCTCATACATATAAATCATATTAAACCAATCCGGCTTTGATATCATGCAACCGGGTTGATCTCATTTTTCCTTTGGCTGTTGGTACTTTAATAGATGCGGCAAACAAACAGGAACATCTGAGGCTCTGGAGATCACAGCTCCATGCAGCTCAGATGTAAAGTACGTGTTTCTAAAGAAGGCCACCATCACTGAACGAATGAATGAAGGCTGCATCCCAAATCCAGTGGAGTAGTGTCCTTCTATCCTGACTTCCTTTCATCCACCCATCACCAATCTACACATGAAAGCATAGCTTTAAATGCTTTTACTTTCCCGCATATTTTATTGAACCATCTGTGAAAGATAGTTGGAAAGAATTTTCTAAAAATTCCTAGAAAATCTCAAGGTTTTCTCAGTTACTGTTCGAAATGCAGTGCATCAAAGTTCAAAGATGTCAGACCTTCGACTGTCAAAAGATACTGTCTCAGTTGCAGTGAAGGATTATGATGAGTACTTACTTAATAGATTTGAAAATCCCAGTCATTATGTGATGCACGATTTACACGACTGTGATATGAATGAGAAGATGGATACCACTGAAATAATCACCTATATTATATTCCTGGACGAATAGTCCTAGTCGAAATGATCACATTAATCACTGGTTTAAATGAACAAAATGGCTTCCACACTCATTATTCATCAGTGCATAGAATAGCACTTGATCCAGCACAGCCTATTATTTTGCACATTATTATTTTTTATATTGTGTGCTAAGAGTTTATTATGTGCACATCTTAATGAAACCACGAAACATTAAACAACATTTTTTCAAGTTGTCAAATTAATTACAGCTCACTGTAAATTAATTCATAATATATAATAATGCGCCCCTTCTGTGGGCGTTATTAGTAATAATAGAATCTAGCAAGGGAATTTTGTATAATATCTGCTGATCTTCTATGACATGGGGCATTTTTACAAATGATTTTGACATATTGAATATGAATATCTATTTTTTTCAGAACACCTGTGTTATGAAGTATCACGGCATAAATGAGATTTTTTTCGATTTCATTCATCCAGCCGGTGCATTTAATGGCCTCCAGCCAAAGCTGGCTTGTTTTCGTGATGATATGCAATGATTTTTTTTAGATCTTCTCATACCACAGCTGAATATCAGTGCAGGGGTATAAAGAAATTAGACTGGTTGGCTTGCGTGCATGTCACGTGACTTTGGAAAGCGACCTGTTGAATGAACTTTGTAGTCATTCTTTCATGTTGTCTTGGCACTCACAACTCCAAATATGGAAACAAATAGTTTTGGAGAGGTTTTATGCCAAGCTTTTATGTATACAGACAGTTGGGCAGAATGTTTTTTGCAAATTCAAAGCACATTCCAGTTTGTCTTGCCAGGTAGTTTGCATTATTGATCGATGCCTTTTTGGATGATATAAAAAGAAATGGAGTAGTGTCCTTACATCATGACTACATTTCATCTCACCTTTTTTTTTTATAGGGAACTACTCCATATATGTAGACAAATTGTTTTGGAGATGTGCCAAGCAGGTTATAATATATCTCAGAAAGCTGAATTTTTTATGAAGGCCCTCTTTTCATATTCAAAGCAGGTTCCCTTTTGCCTTGCCAGTGTGTTAGAGACACTGTGTCTGTTCTGCAGTCTGCAGCTATTCTGTAACCTGGATGCTTTATGAAAAGGTTTAAGAGGGTCCAAATTTAATTCTCTAATGTGTAGCATCATGTGTGGAATTTTCAAGCTTTCAATCTCCCTGTCTCACAAATTACAGCTGGCTGTTCTTAGAGTATGCTTAAATCTAATGCAAGGTGCCATGCATAAATGTGTGTCAGTCAGGGAAAACCCACTGAAATAGCTGTGGATGAACTCTGGAAAACTGGAAAAAAAAATCAAAATTGTTTTCTTTTTTCCTGCCTACTTAACTTTATTTACTTTATCCTGCCTTCAAAGTTCATGTTGTGTAAGAAGCCAGTTTAACAAACACAGCATTAAAAGCCACCACTCTGCCTAAAGACGTCTTAAACTTGCTAGCTAAAGCCAGTTTTACGCTGTGCCATTTCATCTGTCTCTTAAGATCATAAAATCTCGACTGAATTCTGTAACAAAAGAACAGTTCAGGAAAGTCAGTAGTTTTCAGAACTATATTGTAGAAAATTTCTACACAATTTGACCACGTGAAGGGGTTTTCCCAGGCTGCCACACATAATGTTTACAACGTGAGGATTTAATCTTATCTAAAACATGAGTAATAGACTCTGAACATGTGACATGAAGTCCTTTAAGGTTTCTGCTGGAACGTCTCAGCTTTCATCTCACTAAAATGTTTCTACAAAGCAGCATGAACAAAAGAGGAACGCCTCATTCATCTCATTCATCTTTTAATCTTTTAAAACCTGACATATTTCATCCTGACTCCTTATGAAACAGTAGGATTTGAGGCAGCTGAAATGAAATTAGAGGTCTGAAACATGATTACAGTTTAGAAGGCAGTGGGAAGAAGAGCGGCTCCTCCATACACACAGCAGTTACATTAGCTCATTCATTCGTCATTCTCAGCAATCACGTCTGTTTTAGCTCAGGAAGCTTATTGAGAGAGACTGCAGGGTTTCTCTTAGAGCTCTGCAGAGTTGAGTTATGACAGCAGAGTAAGGAGTAAATGCTGGAATTGCGCACAGAATATCGACTTAAATATGTGCTTAACCAGATTCTGAATACAAGGAACTTTCCCCAAGTAAATATTGATGTAACTTTTGGACTTATATGGCCCAAACTGCCTGTTCTGGCATTTTCTAAAATAATCAGTTAATGTTTTATTGTAAGAAGGGACCACATTTCAAAGCTTTATGCTTTAGGCTATAATTATCGTAAACATTCATACAGCTACTGTTTGTCTCACCATGTTGTAGAGGACGTGGATTCAGAAAACTAAGTACATAGAAGGTGTGTTCTTTGAAAATCAGTAGATATATTTGGACATTTACACAGTCTGGCTTTGTCTATAGTTTTAAAGACATTTCACAATGCAGTGTATACAAATAAACATACAATGACCATGAAGATAATCTAGTTAAGCCTCACACTTTAAATAAACACGAATTTGTGTAAGCTAATTTAAATTACAAATTTGCATACTACACCAGCTTTTTGATACTCCCTGGATTAGATATTTAGCAGCTCTGATTTTCACCCTTTTCCATCAGAGATCCTGAATGGAGGTGTGTATGTGGATCAGAACAAGTTCCTGTGCCATGCAGACACCATCCACTGGCGGGACATCATGAGGAACCCTCACGCCGAGCTGCTGGTGGTGCCGTCCAACAACAGCGGCTATTCATGTGAGTAAATCTTTATAGATATATAACTGTAACTGATTTATTGTTACTCTTCCTGCTTTATACAAAAAAATGGCCAGTTATACCTGATTCATTATAATGAAATATGAGAATAAGAGATTGTGTAGATTACCATTTTAGTGATACTTTGGTGGACGTGCCACATAGACGGATTAGAAAAACCTGTATAATTGTTAAAGTTGTTAAAGTTTTCTGACATGGGAAAAGTCTTCAAGGTAGGAGTTTACACTTTGCGATTTCTCACATGACAAGCTACAGCTTTTTAACTTCAAGAGACAGGAAGAAAGCTGGTGAGGGAACTACTGTTTATAGCTGCTGTAACATCAGTGATAACAGGAAGTAACTTGTTCCACTCTTATAGGTAGACAGTGAACTACGGGGTGGTAACAGTAACTCCACTTTATTGCACCACTTCATTGTTGATTATTTTTCTATAATGGTATGACATAAAAGTGTTTAATTTCTTACCCAGTACTTACTTATTAAAGTCTCTTGTTTTACAGGCAGACGATGCCATCGATCCTGTAACGGACGCTGTTGGGGACACCAAGAGAATCAGTGCCAAATCTGTGAGTGTCTTAAATATACATTATCTCTGAGTGTCCTAATTATAAGCACACTCTATACCAAGTGTCTTGTCTGTCTTACTTTTATGCCAATGCACCATGTTTTCAAATGAATGCTAAAAGAAACAATCCAGGATAAAAGCCAGTTTGTATTACAGACACATCATCCAGTCAGTACCAGACGAAACATTACGTCAAACAACTGTGCTTGTTGTGTCTTTACATGTTATATGTTGCAATGTTTCTTGCATTGAGAATCTTTTCCATAAACAAAGTTTAGCCTTTATCTTTTAGAATTGTTGATTTTTTTCAGAGTATTTGGCAAAAAATGATGAAAGTTTTTTTTCTCTCTAGTGCACACAGGCTTTTGGACCCAACTGTATATAACTGTAAAAAAAAAAAAAATAAAAATCTGGTGTAAGTTTAAATGTTGTGTGTGTGTGTGTCAGTAACGAAGACGGTGTGTGCTGATCAGTGTGACGGTCGCTGTTTCAGTCCCTACGTCAGTGACTGCTGTCACCGCGAGTGTGCTGGAGGCTGTTCAGGACCCAAACACACCGACTGCTTCGTACGTCCTCTTTCATTTATATTAATATTAAAAATATAATACATTGTCATACAATATCACTGTTATATATTATTTTTATAGTCTAGTGTACAGTAGAGACTTGGTCAAACATTCACAGTGTTGTTATAAAGTTCATTTTAAGGCCAGTATTTCTACAAATATGATCAGTTTGACAATATTACAAAATCATGCTTTCTGAATGGGTCGGATTTAATCTCAGAAAAGTAATGGCACTCTTGCAATAATGCCATTGTTGTTTACAGCTTTATGAGTTTCAATTACTTCAGGTTATTGCTGCACACACACACACAGGGATTGTATACATGCCTAGATTTTAATTAGAACAGCATTTCACTCTTTTACATTCTGCCTTGGATCAATTGTTCATTATGTGTTTTTTTATTTTTTTGCACTTTCCACATGTGAATGGTGTTAAATTAATAAAACGTAGTGGTTTATGCTTAAACAAATCTTAATTGTATGCCAGGTGAATGATTTATGAGCTAAAGTGAGACAAATATGCATAGTTCATTCAAAATCAGTGACCTTTAACCTCTTGATAATGTGTTATTGTGTATTTGATGTAGGCTTGCACTAACTTTAATGACAGCGGCGCTTGTGTGACTCAGTGTCCTCAACCTTTCATCTACAACCCAACAACCTTCCAGCTGGAGCACAATCCCAAAGTCAGATACACATACGGAGCATTCTGTGTCAAGAAATGTCCACGTGAGTGAGGCAGAAAAGAGGCGTTATTGAATAAAATGTAAATTATATCTAAGAGATAACGTACATTTTGGTTTAATATAGATAGAAAATGTCATGACTTGTCTTGGTGGTTGTTTTTAAGATTTAAAATATTTAAAAGCTCCATTGTGGTGTCGTCCAGATAACTTTGTGGTGGATCACAGCTCCTGTGTTCGAGCTTGCCCAAGTAACAAGATGGAGGTGGAGGAGAACCACGTCAGGATGTGTGTCCCCTGTACTGACATCTGTCCTAAAGGTGAACATCCATCAGTCAGTACATCTGTTTGAACTGGAAAGATGTGGCAATTCTAGTAAATCTGATTGCTGATGCCATTAAAAATTCTGAACTTAAATCCTGTTCTGAACTCATGTAAACATCTAAAGCCATTAACTAGGCTTATTTACGTAGAAGTAGTTAACCGAAGGTCTACAATTATTGCATTATTTTTCACAACCATCACAACAACTTTAGATTATACTATACAACTATATAGAACAGTGACTTAATGACTCATGTAAAAATACATTCGTTCTCTAATCCGTATTACTGTAGTAGAAAAAAAAAACATTAATTCCACTAAGTATGAACCTCCTGAATGTACATAAATGCTATGTCATTATTTCGAATTAATACATACAGTATCTTGTTATTTTGTCTTTATTTCAACATTTAAAGATACTTAGTCATTATTTCTAGCTTATAATTCTTATTCCGTGTGCTGTATCCATGAAAGTATTTAATCCAAATGTTGCTTTAGTGGAATTCAGTGTAATTTCATATTCAGATATGTCTAATGATTCGTAATTCACTGCAACGCGTTCGGCTGTGGTGCATCAAAATAAAAACCATCAAAACGGCTGCGATGACCATCATGAGATTATGATTATGAGAATCCATCAGTTTAAGTGTTCAGAGTCCAAATAATATATAGAATAATAAAATGTTAACTCAAAATAACAAGGTGTGAGATTATTATGAGATATTACACTGAGATTATGAGATATTACATTGAAATAATAAGATAATAACTTTTTAAGTGAGATAGTAAGTAGAAATAATGAGATATTAAGTCGAAAGAATGATATTAATTCATAATAATGAGATATTAACAAAATGACAAGATATTAAGCCAAAATTAAGACAATGTTACACTGAGACAAAATGTTCACTGAATTTACTTAATTAAAATGTGAATGAATTGAGTTACATTAACACATTTTTTCGTATAATGTATTGACCACACTCACGCTACATAATTCACAGTAACTATAAACTTGTTTAAATTTAGGTATAAGCAATGAAATTGTGTTGTGATAAAATAAACTTAATATTTTTACTGTTCGTGAAGTGTGCGCAATATGTTCTCTTCAATCTGACCGCCCCTTTTTTTTAGTGTAGGTCAAAATAACAACATAGCACTTCGTCTTCTTCTATCCACAGCTTGCAGGTCAGAGCTTCCGCAAAGCAGCAAATAAATTAAACGAGTAGCTAGCAATGTCTCTAGCTTGAGCCTAGAGCTGATTGCAGTTGGATATTTATCAGAGTTTGAGTGTTTGTTGGTGTGTGTTGGTGTTTGAGTGTGTGATGGAATAGGGACGGGCAGTTTACACACGGCCCAGACTGTGGACTCCAGCAACATCGACAAGTTCACCAACTGCACCAAAATCAACGGCAACCTGATTTTCCTCATCACTGGAATTAAAGGGTGAGAAATTTCTCTCTCTCTCTCTCTCTCTCTCTCTCTCTGTCTGAAACTTACAAGACTGGCAACACAGTCTCTCTTTTTTTTTGTAAAGTAATCCATCTCCAAGCTTGATTTCCCCAGAGTATGTTAAATTTTCCGCAACAGAATTTCAATTTTACTTGAACTTTAGGGCTTTGCTGCTCACATACAAATTTTTCAGAACCTTGAGCCTATGCACCTGTATTACAGTTTTTTTTTTTTTTTTTTTTTGCTGATTTGACAGTTTCTTACAGGCCATCGTTCAGTAAGATTGTCAGAACTCATTTAGTGTTTTCCTTGTAGCTCTGAGACGTCATTAGTCCGTCCTTCACTCCATGAGCTTTTTTTTCCCCCTCAGTGTCTCAGGAGCTCACTTATGCTTTCGAACTCAATTTTAAACCTCGCTCTGAAGTGCTAAACTATTTGCTTCCCGCCTATGATGTTTCTCTTCACTCCCTAACAGAGACATGTACCACGGTATCAGAGCTTTGGACCCTGAGAGACTCAGTGTGTTCCTCACAGTTAAAGAGATCACAGGTGAGGAGCAGCTTTCAGTTATACACCACTTTCCACACTATGTAGTGCACTTCTAAGGAATGCCAGCAGAATGGTTTGTCAACTCTGACTGTTAATGTTTACTGATTACTAGTTTATTGGTTGGTGTAAATGTAAAAAAAAAAGCACAACATATAAATTAGGAAATTTTATACAACGCAAATATATAAAGTAAAATATAATTCGCAACAACATATACAATGCTTAATAAAATACAAAGTGTAATAATATACAGTAAATGAAAATGTCAAATCTAATTTAATACAAAATTAGACAATACAAAAACAATTGTATGTAGTTTTTTTGAAATGGCATCTTTACAATATTTCTTATTATTAATCTGAATTTATTGGAAATGGTATGTAGGTGTAACAGCGTATTTATCAATTTGTTAGAATTTAATTGAACTATTATATCTCCTGCTCCATCTTTCCTATTAAACTCGTGCCTCTGACTGTGTCATGGAGCTAATGGGGTGAAACTTTGTTGTAATGAAAACCGCAGCATAAAGTAAAAAGTAATGGCGCCTCTCACACTGAACACTCATTATTTAAACGTGATGATTATTGCACACCTTCTAGTCAATAATAAAACCCTGTTTTGTTTTGTTTTTGTATTATTTATCAACTTTTCTCATTCTGTTCCCTTACCAGTATGTCTTTTATGTGCCATTAAAGAAAAAGCTAGAAAAAAGAGCCTGTGTGTTGAGGAGGAAATGTCATTGTTAAATGTCAGCAGCGTTGTTTAGTGTGAAATTCGGTTCAGAGAGAAAAACGATGATGAATTTTTAGGTTTCTTGAACATCCAGTCATGGCCGGAGAACATGACGGACTTCAACGTGTTCTCCAACCTCAGCATCATTGGAGGAAGAACGCTTTACAGGTGAGAGCGAAAGAATACAAGCACAGAATTGATTTTATGTGCATTGAGCTCATTAGGACTGATTTACTTACTAACGCAAGAATAAAGTTTTTAGGATTATTATCATTGTTAGCATCGATGTTGGTTTTCTCCCTCAGTGGCGTCTCTCTGCTGATCCTGAAACAGCGCTGGATCACATCCCTGAGCTTCCAGTCTCTGCAGGAGATCAGCGCCGGGAACGTTTACATCAGCAACAACAGCCAGCTGTGTTTCTATCACACGCTGAACTGGACGAGGTTTTTCCGCTCCAGCAGTCAGAGAGCGCTGCTGAACAACAACAAGGAGACGCAACAGTGCAGTGAGTGGATAGCAGCCGACACCAGACTTATCGACATACCCTTGAAGTTTAAATGGGTGATTTACTGCAGAGAATACAGTCAAAATAGACGAGGATAACACTTTACACACATCCTTCAGGAGGGTAATCTGGGTGTGTCAGGTTTGATGTGAATAACACGCTAATGGCTCTGTGGTGAAGAGAATTCATTGTGCTTGTTAGCCTCGTCGCTCATTAGCTGACTGAGCTTCATTTGTATCAAGCAGGATAGAATTCATGTCTATGTCTGTTTATGTCTAAGGATACTCACTAATCACTTCAATATGTATATTTCTGGTGATGGCGATCTCTGCTAGCTTTGCCTTTTATGGAGTTTTGTGGACATCATTAAATGTGTAAAAAATATGAATTGTTTCTATGGTATAAGAGGAATAAAGTGCTTCAGGTAACAGTAACTCCGCTTTTTGTCACACCAACCTGTCATTGATTATTTTCCTATAACATCACCACCATTGTGGTTTATTAAGTCAAACTTGTGACGGTGAAACGTACGCTAAGTGTCATTCATCACTGCAGAGAATGCGCATCCTTTCCTCTAGAATCCGTTACAGCTTTCCCTCACTTTCCGTGACATTTATCACTGAGTGTCGTCATGGAAACCCGTCTTATTCACCTCCCAAAGAAAAGTTTTTGTGCTGACATGACTCCCTGAATTTGTTTCTACTCAGGGTAGACAAATTTCCCATGGTTCTCCCACATCATGTGAGATTGCATAGCCCAGCTCTCCAAAATATTACAATTTCATAATGTCACGTACAGCGAGCAAAGCAGCTGCGGCAGCAGAGAAATCTGAAGAGTAAACTTGGTAAAAAGTGATGTCTCAAGATGAGCTCCAGAGAGTCCTGCCTCTGTTGCAAAATGTCACGTCTGCGCCTACAACCTCCGCGGCTCCCATGATCCCCAGCTTCGCAATCACATCATCATACCATACAAATCCCTATCCACGACTGATCACAAGTTCCTGGCGAACAAACTGAGCACGATGTTAACAACAACAATATCATTAAGGCTGCTTTAATAGGCAGAGCAGTGATGCAGTAACTTCATTTACATGTTGTTAGGAGCTGCAAAATTGTCACTTAAATACTTGTCATAAACAATTAGTGTGTGTGTGTGTGTGTGTGTGTGTGTGTGTGT
>CM041000.1:2042031-2067031 GCA_022985145.1 Pangasius djambal | reverse complement strand
TGTAGTAACTGATCTGGGATCTGCTGTGTGTATAGGCGTATAGAGTATGTGAGTGTGTTATTGTAGTAACTGATCTGGGATCTGCTTTGTGTATGTATATGCGTATAGAGTATGTGAGTGTGCTATTGTAGTAACTGATCTGGGATCTGCTTTGTGTATGTATATACGTAGAGAGTATGTGAGTGTGTTATTGTAATAACTGATCTGGGATCTGCTGTGTGTATAGGCGTATAGAGTATGTGAGTGTGTTATTGTAATAACTGATCTGGGATCTGTGTGTTGATCAGCTCCTGGAGCCTCTTAAAGCCAGTGGAACAGCACTGAATCAGGCTCAGCTGCGCTTACTGAAGGAAACTGAACTCAAGAGGGTTAAAATCCTGGGATCTGGAACCTTCAGTACTGTTTACAAGGTAATCGAGAAAGAGTGAGAGATAGTGTGTTTTTGTGTGTGTGTGTGTGAGAGAGAGAGAGATAAGTGTGCATTTTATTATTCTATAAAATATCTCAATGTGTTTTTTTCTCTATCAGGGCATCTGGATACCTGAAGGTGAAAGTGTGAAAATCCCAGTGGCCGTAAAAGTCCTCAATGAAACCACTGAACCAAAATCCAACGCAAAGTTTCTGGATGTGAGTCACAGCAATGCTCTTTTCCGTGCACATATATCTCCACATACACACATCAAGATCAAGGTTTAATATACAGTATGTACAGAACAGAAAATGTCATGTCATAATTAAAAACAGCTATAAACTATATTCATGCACATGCACTCTAAATAAGTGCATTAGTATACACACACACACACAAGCACACGAGTACATGCTGAAGGTCACTCTCACTAATGGCGGTCACCTCTTCTGAGAGGCGAGGGAACACTAAACACACTCTCTCATTATTTTTTCTGTCTCTCTTTCTCTCTATAAGCCTTCGTGGATAATGTTTAGTCTGGGATTTGAGAGGACGGATATTCATGACCTTTCTCTTTTTTTTCTTAGAGCGCTGAAAGAGTCTTCATTCTATGCTCTTTCTTACTTTTCTTCAAGGCCAATGTTAATGCACAGCCTTTTCTCTGAATTCAGGATTAAATAAATAATAAGAAAAAACATCTATTAAAAGCATTGCATGGCCGTCAAGGTGAACGTTAGCATGATCGCGTTTTTCATCTGCATCTGATGTTCACAGCTTTCTGTTACAAGGTCATGGTTTTTTTTTTTCCCCTCAGGAGGCTGTGTTGATGTCCAGCATGGATCACCCGCACCTGCTGCGTCTGCTCGGGGTGTGTGTGAGCCCAAACGTTCAGCTGGTGACCCAGTTCATGCCCCACGGCTGCCTGCTGGATTACGTTCACGAGCACAAGGACAACGTCGGCTCTCAGCTGCTGCTCAACTGGTGTGTGCAGATCGCCAAGGTAAGAGTGCCCTGTTTCTGTTTTACCTTGTATTTTTCTCTCTTTGTGCTCCATATGCATGCAAAAATCTCCAAGACTCTGTTATTTACAGTATAAGTCGCAATGTCCTTCACTGAGAGACTCATTATTAGGGGTATAGAGTATGAAGTAACTGAATATTCTTCAGATTTGCTAGCTAGCCTTTCTAGTTTTTAAATCACTCTTGCTTTAGGCTTTCAGCCAAAAGTACCTGTTATTTTTCAAGATTTTATTATTTTTTTTAGATTATGACTATTATGGCTTTATAAGTAGCATTGCTGTCTGAAGAAGGTGGTGTCCTTGAGTTCTTCATTCAGCAGTCCCTATAAACTATTAGTGATAAAACCACACTGGGTCTGCACAACATGGTCCTACTTTTCCACCCTCTTCATTTTTCTTTCTTCTTGGGATGTTCTGCCACATCGCCTAGCTCAGCTCGGCTGTTTTTGTTTTTTTGGTTTTTTTGGTGGCCTTTATCCTCAGGCTGCCATGCTACCAACAAAGCTCCTACACTCTCATTCTTAGACCCCAGGAGCATGTGTCTGAAGGTGCAGAGTAAATGAGTTCCAAGCACAGATGATGAGGGACACCTTCAGAGGTCACCTTCACCAGCAGTGGCTTTCCAATTTACTTTCATTGCAGATCTGCCAGTCTTCACACATTTTGCGCATGAAGTCCGCATTTTAACCCCAGAGTACACTGCTACAAGTCACTCAAAATAAAAGAACCCCGAAACAAATGACAGATCCACTCGACCTATGAATCTGAAATGATTGACAGTTGCAAAAAAAGCACCACCCCTTTCCTCCATCTAACATTATAGTAATCTCCATTCTCTACTCAGTTCTCATTCTTGAAAGATGAGGCCTTGCTTTCTGGCAACTAAATCTAAATCTACCTAATGCGTACTAATTAGCTATACGTATATAGTTCACATCAGTTAGCTATATTTACTGTATTTAACAGTAACCACCAAACAAATGGCTGAAAATGGTCAAAACTGCACTTTTTTCCCTAAAAATTGTGCAACAAGATTAACATGGTGTACAATGGAGTGTCAAATCTAACACTTTATCATTATTATTAAAAGTATTTATAATTAGAAAGTGAATGAAAACTCTGTTTTCTGTTGTCTCCTGTCCCAGCATGGTCAAGCCTGCTCCAGTAGAAACTGGAGTGCGTGAATATACAGGGTTTTACAGTAACCGCAAAGTGCTTAGGGGGGGTGAAACAGCTGCCACTCATCTGAGTCTGCTATCTCATTTATTGCTCTTTTTTTACTAGAATAGGAAGAAAGAAATTGAGCATGTAAACTTTTCTAATGGCTACATCTTGTAAGAGACACAAGCTACTGTTTTAAAATGCCATCTTGCTATCATGCTTGAGTGCCTTTCTCTCTTTTGGCACAACTTTCCCCTTATCCTGCTCGCTAACCTGCGACACTGCCAAGTCACCTGCCCACTGTGAACTGATGGCTTGAGTAGAAGAGACACACACTGGCTTTTCATCACAAAGAGGTTCGGACACTGACTTAATGACTTCTATCAATCATGCGGCCACCTGCGACACGTCCCTGCTGTCGGAGGTTGTCGCGGTCACACCGCAGCCTGATTGGTAGCAGATCCTTATTTAGAGATGTTGCATGGCACATGGAGGAATAATAAATGAGTTTATGGTAATGGAAGCATGATGTATTAGCAGGGAGGATTCTCCAGTATCTCCAGCTGAACCAGGAACGCTGGCTATTCATTCGCTCTGACTGTGGTGCCATCTCATTGCATAATGGATTATTGATGAACTAATTAACCGTGGAAGTACATTTTGATTGGCTATAACAGAACTATGGCATGCTGGATGGAATGTTGTGCATCTTTTTTTTTTTCTTTCCTGTTTCTCTGTGCCCAGTTAGTAAATTAAAACACTCAATAAAGCTGTCAAGAAAACCCTGGCATCCCAACACTCGGTGATTCCATGCAACCTCGTTTCTCTCATAAGAGTATACTAAGATTTCTATGCTTCCTTTTTTTTCCCTAGAAGCCATCTTTGGCTGCATTGTTCACACCCTGCATATAGATATCATCATTAAATCATTACTTAAATCTTTTTTTTTTTAAATGAAGGCCAGTAATTGGCAACAGATTTGAATCCTGACAGACCACAATTTTTTTTGACACAGTGGACTGTGACTGATTTATGACCTTCTGTTCTTAATGAGAGGAACCTTTATGCCACCTCCTTTTTGCTCTCCTACAACCTCCTTCTCTTTTCTCTGTCACATAGATTCTGTTTCCTTTCTCAAAGTAAAATGATATTGCTGTAACAGGGCACATAGGGAGCCTCTTTTCTTTGACTCCTCGTTAATTTCTATTAATGCGCTCACTAAAACCAAGACCATACACAGCCAAAGTGAGTGATTTTGCGCTAATGCACTTCACTCAGCATGCACAAACGTATGGGGCATGCACAGGGCTGGCTAATGCTAATTAGCTTCAACAGATTTTGATTGGGTTGCTCTGCCTTTCATCATGCCCAGCTCTAGTGGAATATGTGAGGACGGCTAAAGGCTAGCAGTGTGTAAGCAGAGAACTGGACCTACATTAACACCATTAACACAACATTGAGAATGTGTCTATGCTCTATGTTCAGTCTCCTGTTCACACCTGATTCGATATCGCACAGGTTTGCAGCGACAGAATATAATATGACAGGGCTTAATACTGAACCCTGAGGGACTCCTTCAAAAGTGTACTTATAGAGTGAGATGAAAGACATGCTTACATTAATTATGATGACGTATATCCATTTACATTTACATTTATGGCACTCGGCAGACGCCCTTATCCAGAGCGACTTACAATAGTGCTTTGAAGTCTATCAAAATTACATTCTGATATTGGCTCACTAGGTCACAAACTAGGAATACCATCAGCCCAAAACTCTGTTTTTTTTTGTGTGTGTGTGTGTGTGTGTGTGTGTGTGTGTGTGTGCGTGTAAGTGCTAACTTAAGTACAAAATATCCATTTTCAGGGTATGATGTACTTGGAGGAGAGAAGGCTAGTCCATAGAAACTTGTCTGCTCATAACGTTATGGTGAAATCCCCAAACCACATCAAGATCACCGACTTTGGGCTTGCTCAGCTTCTGGGTGCTGATGTGAAGGAGTACAGTAATGATGCAGACAAGGTTAGATAGTGTACATCTAGCCACAGTGACATTCTTTAAACCTAGATGTGAATATGATCAAACTTATGTTATATTGTGTTGTATTATGTTGTATTAACGATGGAGAATAGCCATCTGAGTTTTTTTTCTTCTCCCATTCATGTGCAGATGCTCATCAAGTGGATGGCGTTGGAGTGTATTCACTACAGAAAATTTACCCACCAAAGTGACGTTTGGAGTTATGGTAAGGGAAATGCTCATTATTAGTAGTTTACCAGTTAATGCTTGCACAACTTAAGTCCAAAAAGTTATGTCAAATTTTATGGAGGGAAAGTTATGCATATTCCAAGTCCAGTTGTGCAGCTGCTTAAGTAAATTTTTTTGGATGTGCTACTCATAATATACAATTTATCTGTGCAAATTCATTCATCTCTGAGCTTGCCTCGCTGATCATTGTGTGAATCAGCCATTAATATTTATTTCATTAGGAGTGACCGTCTGGGAGCTGATGACATTCGGAGGAAAGCCGTATGATGGCATTCCCAATCGTGAGATCCCGGATATTCTGGAGAAAGGAGAACGTCTGGCTCAACCTCTTATATGCACCATAGACGTCTACATGGTCATGGTCAAATGTAAGTCTCAAAGCTTACATTTTCTACCTATGTTTCCTTCCACATGTCTGCAGATTGTAAAACAAGAAGTTTGTTCTTTTACAATGTGATCAAATAAAAATGCATTATATTTAATTACTATTATACGACATGCTGTTACGATTAATAATCACATTGCAGTATATGGATGGAGATGAGTAATTAGTGTTGTAGCATGAGCTTTAGAGAGGGAATTAACACAGTGTGAAGTGGAAACATGCAAATGCAATCCCTCGACAGGGATTAAATGATTCTATCAGCAAGCGGGATAGTTGCATAGACAAAGTCGAGGAATTACGGACAAAAAGAAAAGACATGGTGGAGGCAGAATTTTCCGTTTATTTATGATGCATTGATTCATTTCCTGCTGAAAGGGCTGCTTCATTTTGTGCCTCATTAATGATCCTTCCTCCAACCTGCTCAAGGTTGGATGATCGATGCTGACAGTCGTCCCAGGTTTAAAGAGCTCGCTACAGAGTTCTGCAGGATGGCAAGAGACCCTCAGAGATACCTAGTCATCCAGGTGAGTAGCAAAAAAGACGTTTTCTCCTCTTAGTTCTGACACTTCGTACTTCTGGAGAGTCCTGGGGTACTTTTTTTTTCAGGGGGATGACAGTATGAGGCTGCCCAGTCCCAGCCACAGTAAATTCTTCCACAGTCTTTTGGATGAGGACGAACTCGGAGACGTGATGGATGCTGAGGAGTACTTGGTTCCTCAAAACCTCAATTCTCCTGTTTCCTCCCATCCATCCAGCCCTCATCTGGACTCCAATCAGGTGAGACTTGTAGTACTTATCACTACTGTACCTCTGCTTTATTTTCCCCTTAGCTAATAATCAGACATGGAATTAAGAATTTTCTTTTCTGGCTGTTTTCCTTTGCATATTGAATGACATACAGGGACTGAGTGATGCGACAATAGGAAAACAGAGTTGTGAGGCAGCCACGTCGTCTGGTGAACTGTTTTTCCCAGTGAGGCCTGGGAAGGAGGAGCAGCTCTGTCATGGAAAGCTGAAGAAGAAGCTCAGCACTGCCTTTGTGGAGGACAGCAGCTGTCGACGCTACACTACAGATCCTGCTGCATTCCTGAAAGAAAGAACACAGAGGAGAAGTGCTGATGAGGATCGTTGTGTTGCCGCCAAGAATGACAAGAGTTCCTCAGGTAACCTCTTCTGTTTCTGCACTAGTCCAGTGTTTTATGCTGGTGAAAAAAATAATAAGAGTGATCTTGAACAGAACCTTGTGTTAAGTTATGTAGGTGGATAGATCAATAAATTGTGAACTTCTCTGCTGTCATTCTTGGCAGGATCTTTGAGATCTCATGTTAAAAATGCTGTTTTCTCTAAACTACAGACCCTATTGAGGAGAATCCTTTCATCACACACCAGAAAAACAGAGAGATTCATGCATTGGACAACCCAGGTTACCATGGCAACCCTGATGGACAGCTCAAGATTGACGATGAGAACATCAACAGTCCTCTAGACCACAACACAGATGAGATGATCCAAGAGCCACTGAAGAAGAGCGGGGTTTCTCTTCCTCTGCTGTCCAGAACAACAAGCAGGACTACAAATAGCCATGTAAACCTCAGCACTCAAACAGAGAGACTCCATGTTCATTTTACGCTTCCACCAGTTCAGCCTCCTCAAAGTGCACCAATGAGTCAAAATGGCCACCATCTCCATTCAGGTCATGGTCTATGTACTGATCATCCCAGTAAGTGTGTCCTTCCTTCAGTAACAGGACAAATATGTCACATCAGCCACCAAATCCAGCCTGGTTCTCCTGGTCCTGCTCGCGTCTCACACCAACATGATGGTGTTAAAAGTAGCACCACTGCTCTACCAGGCCATGTGATCCATCAAAGCAGCACAACAAAAACAGGTCACGTTGGAACAAACAAGAAGTCCTTTCACACAAACAATCCAGAGAAGTGGCATCACAGCCTTCCAGCCAGTGTTCCACAGCATCCTCCAGATCCTTCGCTGGTCTGCAGGAACAGTTTCATCTACAAGCAGAATGGCCGTGAGAACCCAGAGAACCCATCAGAGTCCAGCATGAAGCCAGGAACATTTCTGCCTCCTCCACCATACAGGCACAGAAACACTGTAGTGTAGCATCTCAATCATTCAAGTTCCTCAGAGACTGCTTCTTCTACCAGCACATTAAAGATATTACTTTCTTCCTCAGCAGTTCCTGGAACTCACCTGCCAGAACGTTTCATGTTCTTAAGAGAAGTAATAGTGGATTCCTCAGCATCATCCCATAATATATTGTATACTGTATATGTACATATATCCAAACGACTGAGAGAACAAAGTGTACCTTTCAGACTTTTGTACCTCTCCTTCATCCTGTGTGTGGGTGACATTAAAACTTTGTAAATTCTGGAAGATATCGGAGACTTTTATAGTATATTTTTTAGAAAACCGAAGGCACCGGATTGTTTACACATCAATCTTATATAATAAAAAGTAATAAATGTACCTGGAAATATATTTTTTCGTGCTATGTGAGAACGCGTGTGCTGTTCTGAGGCAGCAAAGCCTTAATCAAGAGGCTGGTTAATCCTCCCTGACTCATTCGTGGATGTTATTTAATAAAAATGTAGAGCTCTGAGACATTTCCAAGTAAGAATTGTGAATACCGAGAACGTCTCGCCCTTGGCTTTTTAAAAGGATAATAATTGAATGTTTTCCCTCTCAGTGTTGTAAGTCTATGTTTAACATGCTGTATTATTCCTGGTTGTGGACTGGCGCAGTGTCTTTTATGATGTATATTTTTGGATTATGATCATTACACAATAAAATGATTACAGTTTAAATGAAACTATCTGTATTGCCTTTACAGTCTTATAGATTATTGCTTATGCTGTTTATATAAACAAATATTTAGGTTTTTTTTTTTTTACTCGTAAATGTGCAACCTTTTCCAGCAATTCAGATTGATCACATGGCTGTTATAAGAAAATAATCAATGACAGGGTTTGGGTGATGAAGCGGAGTTAAGGTTACCACCCTGAAGTTGATTATTTTCCGATTTTTTGCTGAGAAACCTATTAATTAAACTAATATACAAGATATATATAAATATAATAATTCTAATGATTTATTAATCAGTCAATATGTGTGTTGATAACACAAAGCACATTATTCGTTATAAAAATGCTCATAACAGTGTTAATATTTGCATAAAATAAATGTCATAAATTAGAAGAAAATATAGTAAACAAATTAAACAGGATTTTAATTAGATTTTTTTTTTTTTTCTGATTCTCTCTGTTGGGGTACAAAGCTCTCAATTCTTCCTCACAAACTTTTTCGCTTCTTGTTTAACTTACCAAATATTTGTGAGTGCTCGTACATCCAGCATAGCTCAGCAGCTCATGATTTGATTTGTAAAAATATTTCTTTTGGACATCAGATTCTCAAATTGCCCATGAGGTGATCCCGCTGTGTTCTTCCAGGGTTCTCCGCACCTTCCCTTTGAGTTCCTGGCACGTTCTGAGAGACCATAACTGAGGACGTTAACTTCAAGGAAGGATACATTTAAAAAGAAAAAAAAAATCAGTGCTCTCCTGGTGGCACGATGTAAAAACTAAGCTGTTCGAATGAGATTAGTGTAATAGCAGATGACATATTTAAAGCAGATTAACTCCATTTGACAGTGCGGAGATACGGACTCCCTTGGGCTAAGTAGAAAATAAGATAGAAAATGAATTTCCTGCTGTTCAGCTTATAGTTTCCTCACTCTCACAAGAATCTAATGAATACTGAGCCTTACTATGTGGCAGGATCTCACCATGTCATCCTAAATTAAACAGTTCAGTGATAAAAAAAAGTACTTAGTGTTAGCATAGCACCTCATTCTGTAATACGTACCAGTACAGACGAGCACTGCTAATTATAAGCCTCTATGTTTAAGTTATACAGTTCCATGTACTGACTTATGATTTTTTTTTTTTTAGATGTGCTAGTACAGAGTAGATCATCCCTTTGCTAGCAAGCTCCTCTCCTTTGGCCTTCACTGCTTTTTTAATAGCAAGCTATTTCAATTTGTCGTTTACTACGTAAGGAATAAAACACTCAGGGTCGTATTTTAATCAACGTCGAGGTGGAGTGATGACGGGGAGTTCCTGTTATCACACCGAAGTTGATTCTTTTCTGACATGACGACATGTCGAACAGCTGCATCCTTTCAAAGATAAAACGAAAGGTTTGTATTCTTTCAAGAGAGAAACGTCTAGAAAGTGTTATATCTGAAAAGAAGATGTTCCGAACGTTTCGTGTGAATTGCGTAAACTGTTAGAAATTTTAACAATGTGTGTGAGACACTTGTTCATTCTAAAAATGCATGCCATTATATATGAGTAATAATACATAATAAATAATACATATTTAAGTAATAATTTTTTAAAATGTAAGGCAAAGCAATTAAATAAGAATAAAACAGTAATTAAGATGATGATTTAAGATGATTTACACGTATGCCTTGCTAAAGAAAGCAGCTCCAAACCGTTAACAGTGCTATAAATTGCTATGCAAAAAACATCCTATAATAAAAGGTCATTCGGTTAGTACGTCGTGGTTCCCTTTATTTCCTCTGATAGTTCGTGAATCTGTCGCCAGATTACACAGGATAATTCAAATTTGCTCATGTAAATTTCACAGCAAGTAGCATTTAATTAAGTGAATGGTGACATTTGGAAGGAGGGAGAGGAGAGAATATGAGACTGTCTTGCTAAATATCTACAGTGGCTTGCATAAGTATTCACCCCCCTCCCCCCTTGAACTTTTCCATATGTTGTAATGTTATGGATAGTTTGCAAAATTTTATACAAATAAAAATCTTGAAATCCTGATGAAGTCCATTTCATTTCCAGTTTGTAACACTGCAAATTGTGCAAAAGTTAAAGGAGGTGAATACTTATGCAAGTCAGTGTACTTCCTGCTAATGTACTGCAGAATGATCTGTCTTACAAATCATGTATGATGCATTAGGAATCCAACGCTTATGCTTTTTCATCTGTATTTCATGTGTATTTTACAGATGTTAATGATAATTAACGAAGTGTTTTTTGTTGTAAAGTAATAAATCTCGATGCTGCACAGCATCTCTCTGTCTTGAGGTTAATAAGACAAAAAAAGCAAAAACGCAAAAGTTCCAGAAAACGTAAAGCTGCAGCTTTACCTCTGATTGTTATTCAATGCTGACGCTGGAGACTCCCCAGACTCCTTCCCAGAAATTTTTTTCTTGCTTCTTCTGTTATACTTGATCCTCATACATAAATTAATTTCCTTTCCTTTACATTATTTCTTATTTAGCCATGCATTGACATGTCTTTTTTTTCTTTTAGCAATGTGAAAAAATGAAATGTATTTTTATACACTTGGTTTTATATATGCCTGGTATAAGACAAGTAAACCCAAATGGAAACTCCAGTAATAAAATGTTTGATTATTTGATGAACCGACCACAATAAGAGGTCAAGTCAATAATATAGTGTGCATGTTCATACCTGTAAATGATCTTACTGACTCCATTGCATTATCTTAATCATTATCACAAAGAAACCAGAGTATAAAATGAGCGAAACACTCTGTAGCATTCTAGTCTTTCTTTAAACGATCCAGATAATAAACACCATGCTGTTCAGGATTATTGTAATCAGTGTGTCTATTGATTGTCTGTCCAAGACCCGAGACTAATCTAGTTTTAATACACTTGCACTGAAAGTCCATTCTCCATTTAAGTGTACTGGCTTAGTACAGAAAAGCCATTGATTTTGGGGGGAAAAAAAAGTCATGTAAGAAAATCCTTCCTTAATCTAATATATTTCTAGATAATTACTTCATTCATTTATTGTGTATGAGTGTGAAGCTCATATTTGTCTGTCCTGTAGTGTCAAATGGTACAAGCCTTTCACAAAACTTTGAACTGTCCACGTTCCTGTCTAACACTATGCAATAATCCCTAAAGTGACACTAGTGTCCTCCAAAACTGCTGATCTGTGTCCTAGGCGTCCATGTGGAGCAGCAGCTCCAGGAGCAGTGAGATGATGGATTAAATCCATTTGGGAGAAAAACACACACATTTGTCTGGGACACTGGGACAATGTACAGTACATAAGTAATAAGTAAAGATTAAAACACACTGTGTTGTGCTGTTATAGGAAAGTAATCAACAAAAAAAGATGGATGGGGATGAGGTATGATGAAGTGAAGTTCGAGTTATTTATCTTGCACAGCACATCCTGACGTGTTTTATTCCTTTTATACTGCAGCAGTTTGTTTTTTTTTTAGTTCTTAAAGAATGATGTCATACTTTTTATCTGTTTATCCGTAGTTACTTTTAACGTCTAGCAGGTTCTTGCAGGAAAACAGTTCCTCACCAGTCTCTCTTTTTTTCTACTCAAGTTAAAAAAATGCAGTTTGTCATGTTACCGAGAATGCACAAAAGCACAATCTCTGTACCAAAAACTTCTTTGTGTCAGAAAACTTAAAACCTTCGACTGATGACACTGGAGACTCCTTCCATAAATGGCAATTAAACATCACCTTGCATGTTTATTACACAATATTAGAAAAAGCGCATTAACATTAATATAAACGTGTGTAGAATATGAATCAACATTTTCTATCTGGCCAATTCGAGTCAAGAATACAACAGCGCTGCGGTGAAAAATGGACTTTGACATCTTCTCGAGAGTGATGATTTGTACCTATTAGAGAGCACGGTGTATGACGCAATGCAAATATTTGTCTGCTGAATAATTCATGTTATGTCATTAGTGTCAACAGTTTTTGCTCTTTTTCCTCTTTGGAAATGAGATGTCGATGGTGCCCATTCACTCTGACTTCTCTTTGTCTCATTTAGATCTGTGTTCACTGGCCTGCATAATGAACACAGTAATAAGACATTGATTTCCTCAGGGCCTAATTGTCTTGAAAAATGTAGTTTCACGATCCTAACAATAAAAATGTGATATTTGGGTGCTCATCGACCCACATACTCCATTCCTTTTTTTTTTTCTTAACTTCCCTTGATGATGATGATCATGGTGATGATGATGATGATGATGATGGTAGACCTATGTCAGCATGATGACCTTTGCAACCATGTAAACGGTAAACAGGCTGCCGCACGTCATGTTCACACACTTTCTCTGTATTTGTTTGAAAGGTCACACTGTGACTGCATGTGAATCACAATGAGGGAGTTAGTAAAGTGCTTCACAGCTCCGCAATCAAAGGCAACTGGCACTGGAGATGCATTTTTATTTTACAACATGGGAACACAAAGCACAAAAAATGTGCACATTAAATTAAAATGACCTACCCTAAAAAAAAAATATAATAATAATTAACCCTCAGTACAGTGTACATTTTGTTGCTTGTCTATTCAATTTAAATGTTTTTGGTTCAGGACAATAATAATAATCAATTTTAAAATGAGTATTTCAATTAATTAAAGTCAATTATTAAATAATTAAGCCTTCGTTGCTTGAGGTTCTGACTGTGCATGCCCAGTGTTGTTTGCCATTAAGGCGACCATTTTATCCACCTTAGCATATTGTTCCTGTGGTGGGGGCATGGCTTATATACTCGATTTGCCTATTGTCTGAGGAATTTTAAACTGATTTAATTTTGAGTGTTATGGAAGGGTGGTTTTCAATATTCCAATATTTGATGTTGTTTTGTTTTGGTTTTAAGGCCTAGGGCTACTGTGTTATGAAATGTATTGTAAGTATTTCAGTAAAATTTGCTTACTTCGCCTCTTTGTGTTTTTCAGTCAGTTGTATGTGTGTGCAGGACCTGGTTAAGTAGTTATCATGGGTTCTGCTAATAACAGATACAGTATATATTATGTATGTATATATGTGCTTATTTGAATACATTATGATTTCTATAGAAATGGCTAATTGACTGGTATTTGTTTAGAGAACACACCACATAAAGAGATTAAATAACTTGTGTGACTGTTGATATGGTGTTTGAAGCTTTCCTTTAAGATGATGTTTATTTAACATGTATGGAAGGAGTCTCCAGTGTCAGAGCTTAGTAACAGTCAGAGGGCAAAGCTGTAACTTTTCTAACATCTTCAGGCCCGATGAGTTTACACTTCTTTGCTGTTTTCGGGTAACACAACAAGCTGTGTTTTTCTTTTTTGCTTTATTAACTTAAAGAGTGACAGAAATAAAGACAGGCTACTAAGGGAATGGCTGTTTACAGTTGCTATAAAGTAAATTAAACATCGTATGACATTAAAAGTAGGTCATTCTCTAAGAAAATAAAAATTGTTAGCATTTACAAACTGCTGTGGTGTAATAGGAATAAAACACTTTGGGACATGCTGTTCTTGGAAAATAATCAACTTGAGGGTGGCTTCAAACACTCCACTTTGTCGTTGATATATTTCCAAAGACAGCATGCTCCTCAACTTGTATTCCTTCTTACTTCTAGCAAATTAAAGACATAGGAAACAGTTTTGTCCAGTTGTTACATGACCACGTGACAGACATTGGCGATGATCATTAGCTAAAAACGAAGACCTGTATAATATTGTACTTTCACATTTTGAAAAAAAAAATTTTTCTGCTAATTTGGGCCACTTTCTAATGCTACACATATCTGTGGTTCTTACTTCCAAACGACTAGCTGCTAGTCTTCAAAGTCTGCCCCAAAAGTGTGAATGATGATTGATTGGCATCTTGGATTAGACCAGCTGTGTGTATGTTTGCTTAGAAAGCCACCTGATATTTCATACTGTGGTAGCATTTTGGTAGTTTTGCATGCGACGTTCATATCTGGACTGTTTTCAGGCTCTTAAGCAGTGCTGTACTTTTAAAGAGATCCAGCTGACTTCTCACGAATTAAAGGAGGCCCACCAGTGTGAGGTGCTGTCATGTTTTAAAAAATATGGGGTAAATGTATGACTAAGACCAGGGGAAAGAGTTGATGCTGGGTGCTGATGGGACCACAGTGAGTCTCTTTGTCTTTTTAAACTGCTGCTTTAGTGTCTGTGACCTGTAATAAATGAGAAGCTCTTCAGAAATGTCAGCTGTGGGAGTTAGAGAATAGAGCGAGACAGAGAGATAGAGAACAAGCTACACTGGTGAGTTACTGTAAGCATATATGAACCTAGAGATAGATACTGAGATTTGAGCAATGTTGCAAATTGTCCCACGCGATGTCAGTGTCCCTGCGGTGTGTGTAAATGATGTGAAGCCATTACCTTGCAGGAATACTGCCCATTTTCTCCAATTTAAAGGGACATAAAATATCCTGCAGAAAGGAGCAGGTAATGGTGCATGTCCTTAGCTAACCACAGAAGGAATTCTGTTGGCCCATCACGTCCAGGGCTTTATGCTTTAGTGGCTGGCTGAAGCACAGAACTGGCGATACATCACTCAGCTTGCTCGAATCTAACATTCAATTTGGACAAGACACAAACAGAATACAGATAGTGTATACAGATATATTAGCACTCTATGTGAGATAAAAGACACAAGAATGACATTTTTTTTCTATAGCTAAAATAAGCATGCCCCTTTAAATCAGTCTTATATGACAGACATGACATAATAATTATTATTATTATTTTTTTTTTTTAATTATAGCTAACTTTAAGCAAACCCATTTTTTAAAACTTTCTTAACATTCAGACATGTGGCACAATGATGCCATTTTCTAAACTAATGGTACTACATTATTTATATAAAAAAATGTAAATAATATGGCTGTAGTGTCATAAGCTGTCACGATTTTACATTTTATGTGTCTGATTTTATGTGTCTGATTATGACACATTTAATGTGTCTGATTTTGGACCTGGTACAGTAAACTGGCAGATTATTCATTAGTTCACTCCCTAGCAGGTTCCCTAGATGACCAATTAAGCAATCTGACTATACAGATTACAGCAATGTTGAGTCCATGGTTGACACTGCTGGAAGATTGTCTGATGAAGCTGGAAGAAGTTTGGACCCCACTGCGAAAAAGTATTTGGAACCGAAGTGTTCACCTTTGAAAACACAACAGCAGCAATATAAACACGTTGCCTCCATCAAATTATGGGTCATGCAGGGTGGATGACAAAAGGAACCACTTTGTATTTTGCTCTAAGCCATCCAAATGATGGCATTTAGAATTCTCAAAAGAAAGTAGAAAAATAATTTAATGCTTTACAAGGGAAATTTTGCCCTCAGTGCTGAAGGGGAACATGGCAGTCTTTTGCATGTTATCAAACTTGAGAAAGAAAGACGCAATCCATTGTATTGATTGCTAAGGCAGTAATTCCAAAAGATCCTCATGGAGACACATGAAACACAGCCCAAAAGACCAAAGATTCTGGAGAATTTCAGATTTCATGAAAGCAAGTTACACTGGTAGGTTTGGAGATCAGTAACAGTTTGAAATATTTTCTGTCCCAAATGATTTATGATGATGTGTAAAACACTGTCCAGAAAGATAGTGTGCCTTGCAGTTTGGAGAACACATCTTCAACCAGTACAATCCCAACAGATGCTAACTTGGCTAAGGCAACACTTGGATTTGTGTCAAGATACAGCAAGAAGGGATTTGACTGGTTTCACATCATTACATAATATAGAACAGCATGAACATTTTACTGCTTATGTGCCAGACTTCAAGCAAAAAATGTGCCAGTTCTTCTCCAGAGTTACATGAGAAACATGGACAAATGTTTGCTGTGCTTTTAAAACCATCTATGCTATCAACTTTTAAGCACCTGGGTGAAAATGTGTGGTATGTGTGAAACCTCACGAGAGAAACTGTTCATTTCTGACAGATCTGGTACAATATCTGTATACAGAGGATAAAGTGCCTCTGAAAATATGCAACAACTTGTAGGTTCTGACCTGTACCAGTATCAGTAGAAGTAATAAATCTCCTCTACCAGCCACTAGTCCAGACTGTAGAGTGTGTCCTGTGGCAGTTACCTTTCCAAACAAACAAGTAAGAAAATGACATCTCATGCAGGATAAAAATAATCACTGACTAAAGCTTTTGTAAAAGCAGCTACACAGATAGGATGACATTTCCTATCTGAGGACTCACAAAATTTCTTTCTCATATCTTTGATTTGACATCTACTCATCATTCCTGGACCATGTTCTTATGAAAGGCTAACATCAGCATCATGGGACCTGTTCTCGAGGACAAGCGTTCAATCATTGGGACAGTTGACAGTGAAGGCATTTCTAGATGGTCTGATTTAAAAGCCTTGCTTTTTTCCTTTGAGAATTTGAGTTATGATTCAATAAATCAAGCTAATGGAATCACATGAGTTTCCCCAAGTCTTAGCCAAGGCAGAATACTGAGATCATCACATGATGGCTTTTTTGAGTCTCCTGTAAACTTTTTTCCCATTTTGCAATAAATAAAGATGAGTTGGGTCAAGGTATTGGAGTGCTTTTTTGAGAACATCTGTTTTGCTCTGGGGAGTAATTTCACTCCATGTACAAGTATGTGTTTGGTGTCAAGGCAAGCTGCCAGGCCTGATAGGTGATTACCATCTGCACCTTCTATGGAACAAGTGAATGTTTAAAAGCTGCCAAATGAGAGTGAACTAGATGTCTGTCTGATTACATGGTGCATACTGCATTTTGTATATCTACTGTATTAACCAACCTAAATGCATATTATTAAGTTATTTTACTCCACTAATTGAAAGATTTTCATGAGCACAAAACATTGAATGTTATATAACTTCACCTTGAAATAAGAGATCAAATTGATAAACAACACACAAACAACTTACCTATCAGAGACACAAGCAAAGATCATTCGAGAATCTTGACACATTGCACAGGTCAGGTTACAGAGGCCACACCTCCTTCACTGGGACTAAAGGTTACTGAGGCCACACCTCCTTTACTGAGACTAAAGGTTACAAGGGCCACATCTCCACTGGGACTAAAGGTTACGAAGACCACACCCCCTTTACTGAGACTAAAGGTTACAAAGGGCACATCTCCACTGGGACTAAAGGTTACGAAGACCACACCCCCTTTACTGAGACTAAAGGTTACAAAGGGCACATCTCCACTGGGACTAAAGGTTACAGAGGCCACACCTCCTTTAAGGTTACAGGGGTCACACCTCTTTCACTGGGACTAAACATTCACTGGGACTAAAGTTTACAGAGGCCACACGTCCTTCACTGAGACTAAAGATTACAGAGGCCACACCTCCTTTAGTGAGACTAAAGATAACAGAGGCCACACCTCCATCATTGGGACTAAAGGTTACAGAGGCCAGATCAGATCGCATGAGATAGCAATGCATGCACATGTTCCAGCTGGAATAAAGGGAAGTTTTCCTCTTATCCTGATTTCTCCTACATAACATGTTCTCTGGTTATATTATTAGCCTTCGGCCTAGCACAACTCCTTATACACTCAGAATGGTGTTTGTGTTTATGAATTTGGTTTAGGAATTCTGTCAAATTAGCTCCTGTTAGCCATTTAGCTAACTGTTTGCTAGCTGGCTAATGCAATATATGAGAATATCTATCAATATAGCACATATTTTTTTTTTTTTTACATTTTTTTAAAATCATGTCTGTGGACAAAACAAAGATCTCATACATTTCCCATGTAATCATAAGGTCTGTGATGTCACTGTATGAATAATATGTGACTACATATGACAAGGATTAGGAAAGTGCATTTCAACATGTTATGCCCTGAAATAAATGAATCATGTGAGACAATCACATCTGAAAAATGGAACCAATTGCCCTGCATAATTAACATGTGAAAATAAACGAATCATATGTAAAAGTAACATGAAAATAAATTTTTAAAAAAATTGATTTATGTGGGAATAAATGTGACAAAAAAACACATATGAACATAAATGAATCATGAAAAATTAGTATGAAAATGAGTGAATCATGTGAAAACATTAGGTTATCTCATTATCTACCATTTTATAGCTGCTCTGCACCTGGAAATTGTGCAAAAGGAAAATAAAAATAATATCTTGTCTGTAGTTCTTTTCTTGTCCTCAGAGAAAAGCACTTAGGGTTGAGGTCTCGACATCGATCCAACAGCACTGGCTACAGTTTAGAAAAAAGTTAATCGTTATCTGACAGGTCGCTGTTGCCTGAGGACTCATGCTCCTGCACTTCCCCATCAAACTCATGTATATTTATGTATTTATTTATTTTTTGGGACGTTGTGTTGTTTTATGCAAATGATCTCGCTGGGTGCCGAGGTAAGCAGCTGTCTCATTTCCATAATTCCTTGGCAATTGCGTCACTGTTTCCATGAGAAGTGTGTGTGTGTGTGTGTGTGTGTGTGTGTGTGTGTGTGTGGATGCCATAAACAATGGTTCTATGTGTCCATATAAGTTGGCAATGCATAGAGGAACATCTAATGTTTTAGTAGGAGTGAGAATGGTAAAATCAGCCAAGCAAGTGAATTAATTGAAATTTTATGGTATATTACCAGAAACATAGAATACTATACAGTAGTAAATACAGTACGGTAATTGTAACTGTAAATGTGTTTTACTTTACAATTTTTTTATCTGTCTAAAACTGACCTTAGATGACCTGAAAATCTTTTTTCCCAATCATATTTGAGCTAGGAGTGTTACTGTATCAGTATCATTGTCAGTATTGAGGAGTAGCTAGCTACAAGTACCAGTGATAACTACGCTTTTAGTAGCACGGCAGTAGCTGAGCTATTTTCAAAATAATGTAGTTTTTCTAGTAACCAGCTACTTTTTCACCAGGTGGAGGTGTAAAATAAACAATAAAATGCTATGCTACATTTTCCTTTTTCACATAACCAGTTCATTTTTTAATTAAAAAAAAAAAATCATAACATACAAACTAATGTAGACACCCAGAACCGTGTTAAAAACGTTTAATTTGTGCAGAATGCAGATAGCTACCAAATAGCTACCAAATAGCCATGGCCACGTTTATCAATGTTTATTAGTGTGAAAGATTCACATGGCAAAGGATTCATGTTTGCTTATGACCTTTGCACACTGAAAACTGAAATATTGTTGACATCAAAGATTTTAACCATAATTTAAGGTGGGAAGCTCATTATCATTTTTGGTTATTGTAGTTGATTACTGGTTAAGTAAGTGCTCAGGAGTGATAGCTGGGAATTTTCTGTTAAATTAATGCATCAAAGGAGTGAATTATCAAAACTGGTACCTGTTTTGACAAACCCCAAAAGCTGACCTTAGATATCATTTAGCCTGAAAGCTAACATCAGCCCTTACGAAATAACAAACAATCATAACAACCACTATAATTCATATTGTAGCAAACACCCAAACATGGCTATTTAATTCAGTGTTGTACAGATTACCAAATGCCAAATAATGCTAGATTTTCCCAGAAACAAACTCTATAAAGAGGAATGAAGTGATTAGTTTATTCTTGGTTTAAAGTTAAGTAAGGTTAACCACTTCTCACAAAGAGTGGATTATTAATTGAAAAGAAAAATCGGTTATGGCATACCCTAAACAAAACATGTACATTTTAATTCTGTGCAATACTTTAATTATACAACGTAGGTCCCTGTTGGTATTGTGGCTAAGGATCCCATGCTCTCACTGCCATGGCCTGGGTTTAATTCCTGGGCAGGGAACCAACCCGGCCACTGGGAGTGTACTCTCAGTGCCAGTCCCAAGCTCTGATAAAATGGGAGGGGTGTGTCAGGAAGGGCATCTGGCATAAAACGTGTGCCAAATCAAACATGCGGACCAATGACCCACTGTGGTGACCCCTAACAGGTGCAGCCGAAAGAACAGCAATTTCAGTTGTACAATAAAATGAAAATATCATAGTTGAATTTCAGCAAACAAAGTCGCTTAGGTGTAGCTTTTTTGTCTTAGTAGCTTGTGCAGTACCTAGCTCCTTTACCAAAATTGTAGTTTCGCTGTAGCTTAGTTATTTTAAATTATGAGTAGATTGTAGCTTGGCAAGTTTTACAGTTGCAAAGGAGCTTCCTCAGTATTGATTTTTATAAGGGTATGTGGAATATCTTTTCCATAAATGGCGATGATCATGGTTCTATATAAATATAAGGCAATTACTTAAGAGGATGGGTTGATGTAATGTCCGGTTGAGGGTACGCTGTGCACTTACTACTCCTTAAAGTGTGGCCACACTTACGTATGTCATGTTTGGTGTCTGTGTGTTTGTTTTCATGTACTGAAGCTGTTGATGGTTTGCAAATCTTAGTATCTCATATCACACAGTTATTATAAGTATTAAAGACAAATAAGGCCAAGGTACAATTGACATTAAGAAGGATGTGACCCAGGAGGGGTCACATGCAAATTAGCTGGAGGACCAGGCAAACTGGCCACCAATTGTCTCCAAGCCGACCTGCGGTTGGTTGAAAACATTAGGAGGTTGGCTCAGCCAAACCAGCATAAAAACTGCATGCCAAAGAAGGTAAGCTGAGCTGGAACCGGAAACAGAGCTGGAACTGGAAGAGAACTTGCACCAGAAGACCCCAAGGCTCTCCTCGCTGAACATCGCCTGACTCGACCCTTCGTCCCAGCCATACAGATTCCATCCTCTCTCTCCGGCGACAATCAGCAACTTCTCCAAGATCCTCCAACTCTGGTCCGACTAGAACCTGCTGACCACCAACAACTACTTCCATTCACCACCCAAGCAAAGCAAGTATTGATACCTCCCAACTTCATTAAGCTGGTGCAGTAACACTAAGAATTCTCTAACCAATTAATGCTGACACACTGATGGTTCACTCAGGTCAGGGTCCAGTGACTTCTCATACTTTTGTCTAAGTATTCAATCTTCTGATTGTTATCATTGGTTCTTCTCATGCCATATTCCTGTCTGTATGTCTGTGTGTGTGTGTTAGCTGTATGTAGTAGTCTTAGTCTATGTGTGTAGTAGTTTAGTGTAATAAAGTCTCATCAATGTTCAGGGTGATGTTGTGCTGTGTTTTCTTGCTCAGCATCTAAGTTCCTAAGGTGCCTGATCTTAGCACCCTGCTCTAGAAAGGTCATCATCTGAGGAAGTATTACTCTCGGTGGCCATGGTAGTGATAACTTACCAGAGTTGGTAGACGCCTCATTAAACATTTTGGTGGACGAAATGAGCAGTTAATGGCATAAATTAATTCTGATAGAATTTCCCCAAGATAATCAATTTTGCTGTTGCATCAATGACCTTTAATCCCATAATAATTGGAAGATTAAACTAAGTCAACATCTAAGTGAGCTAAATTCCTTACACTTGTTAGAAAATTACGTAACGAGCTATTCTGATGAAAACAAAATGAAGTTGACATATGAATTAATATTTTAAAAAATCACCAGCATTAGTGACTGTATGATGATTCAGGTACCTTGGAGTAATACATCTCTGAGAACCTGACCTGGACTCAGCACATCCAGGCTCAGGTGAGCAAAGCCAGACAATGGTTGTACCATCTGAGACTGCTGAGGAAATCTGAGGGTCTCCCCAGTGATCCTGAAAACATTCTATACTGGGGCTAGAGAAAGTTTACTGTCTCAATGCAGCTCAGCATGGTAAGGAAACTGTTCAACACAGGACCACGAAGCACAATTTTTCCCCATTTTGATGTTTGATATGAAAATTAACTGAAGTTCTTGACCTGAATCTGCAGAATTTTATGCATTGTGCTCCAGCCACATGATTGGCTGATCGGATAACTGCATAAATGAGCAGTTCTACAAGTGTTCCTATTAAAGTGGGCGGCGAGTGTACATGTTGTTGGTTTCTATCCCTGTCATTTCTGAGTATTTACTTCTTAAAGCGTAAGCATATGGACTGTAAAGGCTGTTGTCAATTAAATTTTCTATCAAATAAAATCAACTTCAAGTACTTGTTTTAGTGTCTATCTGTATTTTCTCTGTGTTACTTTGCATAAACATGCATGTTAAAAACAGATAAAAAAATTGAGGGCTGAGGTGAGGGGTGGGTTTAAAGCTTTGAATAGTATCAAATCAAACCAATAACCCCAGACTAGCTCCAAATAGTAATAATAGTTTAAATTTAAGTGACTTAAGTGACCCAATTCCTAAATGTGACCCAATTTTTAGTGTAGCACAAAGGTCAGCTCTCTCTGTTGACCTGTCTCAAGTTTATTCAAGTGCATATATTAAGCCTCCAGTCTTGTATGTAAACACAAACAGCTCACACAAACATAGCTGTATTTTATTCAAATAACTTCCACATAAAATATGAAAATCCATCTTGAATAGATCACCTGATATTCCATGGAATAACAACCAACAAACACCTAACACAGAAATAAAATCTGATTGTATGGCACTATGCAAAGAGCTGAGAGAAAATACAGAAGAATGCATAGCATACACAAAAGAACACAAAGCATAAGTATTCACCCCTTAAACTTTTCCAGCCTGGACGAATCTACACAAAATAGCACAAAATTCTGAAGTCTGTGTGTGAGGGAGGATCAATATATTTTGCTATGTAAATGTAAAAGTTGGGATTGCATTCCCCCACTGATCTGACACAATTATGTATCAGAAGGTACATAATTAGCTGAATTAAGTCGACCTGTGTGCAAAAGTAGTTGATATTTGTGTGCAAAAGTAATTGATATTTCCTGTTCATCAGGAAATGTGGCTCTGACAATGATGGCAAAGGGATGGGAGGGGTTGAAAGAGGACAGAGATATTATAAGAGGTTTGTCAAGATTACAAGCAGAAGGTGAAAAGACACTCAGTGACAGACACACCTTATTATGAACTTACAGTAAACGCGATGGGACAAATTACTTTCAGTGCACCAGTAGAGTACATGAGAAACATTACAAATATGAATATCTTACATTTTCCGTATATATGCTTAAGTCTTATTGTTAATAACATGACATTAAGAACATATATAATAATGCTTGAAATGTCTTTAAATAGTTTTAATATTCCTTACAGATATGGTATATCTCATTTCAGTCAGCCTGCTCTGTGTGTGTGTGTGTGTGTGTGTGTGTGTGTGGGTTTGGGTGGGTGGGGGGTATGGGGGAGGGGGGGTTGAGCAAGAGTGTGTGTGTGTGTGTGTGTTTATAGGTTCATAAGGGATTTATGGCTCTATGGTCATTTAGGTTTATGCATATGATTTAGGGACATCATGCTATTTTGTTTGGACCAAAGACAATATTTTTTCTGTTCACAAAGAATTTTCATAGACATAAATTATGTGCTGAAGTAGGCAGCATGGCACTGAAAATTAATAAAATGTGCTTATAATGCGATCAGACATCAGACATAATTAAAACTGACTCATGAGCATTTAGTTGGTAGGTCACTGCATGCAACCTTGAGGCAGTCCTGGACAGCCAACTGTCCTTCTCACCTCACACTACTAACCTGATCCCGTCATGCAACATCAACATTAGGAAGATCTGGCCATTTCTATCTGCTTGTCATTTCAAGATTGGACTATTGTATTCACAACTTGTTTTCACACTACTTGTTTTAACCTCCCCAAGTTCTCTCACACCACACCATTGCTAAACTCCCTCAAAAGGCTTCCGCTAGATTTAATACACTGATGCTTGCCTACAAAGCCAAAAATATAGCAGCACCTGCCTACCTTAAGGCACTTGTCACACCCTGCTCTGAACCACACTTCCTCTAAGCCTCTAGTATGGCTAGACTGGATCCGCCATTCCTCAAGGTATGAGGAAGATGTATCGAGACTCTTCTCTGTCCTGGCACCCAGGTGGTGGAATGAATTCCCCCTTGCTGTCAGAAAAGCTGATTCACTGGCTGTCTTCAAGTGAAGACTAAAGACCTACCTCTTCAACTAGCACTTGAATTAATCTATTAAAAGAATCATCCTTGTCTTGTGCTTTCTTTTCATACTGTACTAACCTCCTCAACAGAGATTTTTGACCTATTTATACTCTTAGGCCCTGGCCAAGTAAACTAGCATGAGTTTGATAGCAAGTTTTTGACAGAGATTACAAAGCACTTCTGGATAAGAGTTGTAAATATAAATGTAATTTTCTCAACAATGGGGTCACAACCCCATGTAGGGTCACCTTAGATGCGCAATGGGGTTGCAAGAGAGTATGCCAACCTTTATTTATAATGTAGTTCGATGCATCTAAACTTGATTTATGGAATATTTTAAAAAAAATTTTTAAATTCATCAGCCTTCATTAAATTTTGAGCTGTCTGGAGCTGGGATTATATGTGCCAGCACCACGTTGGTTATGCCTTCGTCAGTGGATGTTTGTGGACGTCCGCTTAATGGTTGGTCCTCAACACTTCCAGTCTTGGCAACAGTGTATGATGTGCTTGCCATGTTTCCTGTTAAATTGCATCGCAACCTTGTGACAGCTTCCCGATCCAGCCATGAGAATGATTTCAATACATTTTTCTTTTGTCAAAGGCATTCTTAAAGGCTAACTGAAAAAAAATAATATAGATGAAGTATGAAAAAATGTTGGAAGACATTTTGCTAAAAAAAAAACAGTGTTAATTTCCTCTATACATATACTTTTGGGACACCATGTATATGTATATATGTATATATATATATATATATATATATATATACATACATACATATATACATACACACACACAGTACTGTGCAAAAGTCTTAGGCACATGCAAAGAAATGCTGTAGAGCAAAGATGCCTTCAAAAATAATGAAAATATATATGTTCCTGTATTTGAAAAAATACAGTAAAGAGCAGTAAAGATTAAAAAAATGAAACAAAGT